>CM076575.1:776635644-777208077 GCA_034641835.2 Pinus albicaulis | reverse complement strand
TAAAGCTTTAGAAAAACCACTCATCCAGAACATTCACCAATACCATTCTCTCTAAACTCTGGATCTGAAATCTAGCTTCACGAAGAATCAACACCAGATCCCATCCAGACCCAAATCCCCCTATCATAGTAGATGACCCAGAGAAGATTCTGTGGCAAGCTTCCGAAACTGACCATCTAGCTACTGGTAGATCCATCCGTAGAGCAAGATCTGTACCTAAGCATCGCACTATCCTACTAGATTCACCTTTTGAATTAGAGTCATCACAAACTCTTCCCAGAAGCAAATCATATAGTAAGATAAAATTTGACGATCTTGAACCCCTAGACCCACCACAGAGTACTATTAGAGAAGTTTCACCCACCACTCCTCCTGATTTCCAGCTTCTCTATCAGTTTGGCTCCTATCATCCCAGATCTGCTCAAAACCAGATCACTAGTCCAAGTTCATCCGCCACACCTGGTCAAACCACCACTGTTCAAACCACTTCATTTCAGCCCACTAATCCTCATCTTGTACATCATCCACTAGCTCCAGTCATGGCAGCCTGGTACGCACCTTTGGTGTTGCCACCGCCTTTAGCTCCTCTCCCAAACAAATATCAAGACAAAATCCCACACTTTATTGGAGAAGACACCACCACACCTCAACAGCATATAAGTAGGATGACTGATGCTTATGAATACCTAGAGGTACAAGACGAGACTGTCAGAATGAGAATATTCGCCCAAAGTCTTGGTGGTGAACCCAAAGCATGGTTAAAAAGCTTAGCTCCAAACAGTATCCATGATATCCCAGAACTACATCAAGTTTTCAGAAATAGGTGGGAAATCCGAAGAAACCCCATTCAAATCCTGTCAGAATATAACAACCTAAAACGGAAAAATGGGGAAAGTGTCCAAGCTTACTGTACTAGGTTCAACAGTGTATATAACTCCCTCCCACCTCATTTCAAACCTCCACTTGGTCTAGCCTTGGCAAAATTCCCCGAAGGTTTCGATCCGGACATGACATATCATCTGAGAGACAAGGATCCCCCTACTTTAGAGGAAATGCAACAAATAGCCATCAAAGCAGATGCCAATTTAGCTGAAAAAAGAGCTAGAACTAGATCAGAAAGAAAGGTCACATATAGAGATGAGGTCTCCACTTCATCACCTTCCCTAGATCCCAGAATAGATGACTTAGTCAAATCCATGGCTAAAATGTGGGAAAAGATAAATGAAAAGGCTCCTATTAGGGACAACCAGCCAAATCCTCCAAACAGAAACCGAAACCAAAACTTTAGGAGGGAACAGCCCCAAAACAGACCAAGAGAAAATGACCAACAGATTAGGCCACATTCAATGAAAACTATGTGGAAGAGGATGATAGGGATACAGAACCTATTGAGGAACATCATTTAAACCTCATAGGATCTGATAATGAAAGTGAGGTGTACCTCACAGAAGAAGAACAAGTGTTCTTTTCTCCTAATCAAGATGAGACCAACTATGAAGATCTCGATGACCCTGCCATGGATTTTCAGAATGCCATTATAGAAGCTCACAGGAAATATGACCTTAGAAGCAAAAGAAACCAAGATAATGCCAAGAAAGGAAACTCAGATACTGCTAAAGTCCCTAATACCATCCTCAAGAAAGCAGTAGGCAGTGACAAAATCAAGGTTGAGAAGACTGACCAAAGCCAAGCCAAAGTTACCCAAACTAGTCCCCTCTCAGATACTCCTGGTACTTCTGCAAAAGTCACCGAAACAACTATGGCAAACAAAATCCCTAAACAAGGTCAACAAACTCAGAGCACAGACAAGGTCGTGGCTGAAAAAGCTGAAACAAACATATCTAAACTTTAGTTGCCTTTTAGTTTTGAAGGCGAAATCGCCAAGATCAAGATCACCATGCCTCTTACTGAACTCATTGCCCAAAACTCTTATAAATCCCAAGTACTAAAAGTCTTAAATCTAGAGAATGATGCAAACACTGTTAATCTAGCTGATGACACTCCTGAAGTTTTGTTTGGTCCAAAGATAGAAGGAAAATTCCAAGAAGGGAATACTCTTCCATTTTACATTAGCCTAAACATCCACAACCAAATCCTCCACAATTCCATGCTAGACTCCGGCGCCTCGCATAATCTTATGCCAAAGGTAGTAATGGAAAGATTAGGCTTAGAAATCACAAGACCATACAAAGACTTGTATTCATTTGATTCAAGTAGAGTCCAATGCCTGGGTTTGATCAAAGACCTTTGTTTTAGTCTGGCCCAAATACCTGTGAAACATCTAATCATGGATATAGTAGTGGCAGACATCCCTCCCAAATACGGGATGCTTCTATCCAGATCTTGGGGAGCCAAACTCCAAGGGAATATCCAACTGGACATGTCATATGCCACCATTCCTGTGTTTGGCCAGACCATAATACTCTACCGAGAATCACACATGAAATACATGATTAGCAGTCAAGATAGGCCAGACAACATTCCAATGTGTTCCTTGCGTTCCGACCTGAACTCTTTCATTATGCATATTGATGAAAACATGGAGGAAGAGTCAGAGGAAACTGATGTAGACTTAGGTCCACCACATCAGCTATCCCTGGTGCCCTATGATGAACTAGACACTCAAAACTACCATGATCATGAACAGTTGTGTCTTGAGGAAAGTAAGTTTTCCCTTTCTGAAGTAGGATTAGAACAAGAAGCACAAACTCTGATGTACTATCAAGCAAATTGCTCTAGTTTTAGTCAAACACCAGCAGTGACTTGTGGAAACTTCTTCCGGGTAAAGGCTTTAGAAGACCTACAAATTATAAACCTGTTTGGAACCCGGGAGCAAGGGAGTTCAATGTTTCTGCCATACCTCAAAGATTTACCATCATGTGACCCTCCTACTGCAAATGAAGCTTTAACTATAACCTCAGCAGCTCAAAATCTTGAAAAAAGACCAGATAAATTTCTCATGAGCAAGAATGATAGTTGCAATCCTAGCATATCTGAACTACTGAAATTAGCTCATATTCTATCTTTTCATGAAGAACTTAGAAAAGCCAAAATCAGAAATCTCATGCAGAATACCAATTTCTACAGAAAAAGCAAGAGAAATTACTGTGTCACTACCTTCCCCTCAAAGAACAGTTTTTACAAGAGGAAACACAACAATCTGAAACAAAATGAAATAATCAGGGATAAAACAGCTGGTCATAGAGTCTGCTTTGATTTTAGGAATAAAACTACATATCCCTATAACAGAGATTATGTTTTTTCTACTCAAGACCATGATTTACCAATTAAAGGTGCTTTTAATCGTGTATGTTTGCAAGATGATGTTTCAGGTCATGGTCATAAGATTCCTTTGCAAAGTAGATAGCTTAAAGATTTTTTCAAGTTTGTGGGAAGTAGATCTGATTTCAAGTTCAAAATTGCAAAACCACCCAATGTCAGAAATCTGTTCATGAAAGCCATGTTCCCAGTTTTAAATTTATGCATCTGTGCATACCTTGATGATGTCATTATCTATTTTAAGAATGACCAAGAATACATGCATTACTTGAGGAAAGCATACAGTAAGGAAAGGAGTGGAAATCAGATATTCAGAGAGGTACAAAGGGAAGATACTAGGTTGTTTAGAGATTCTTGCATGAATCCCTATGTCATGTTAGAGAGAGAAAATTTCCCAAATTTTTCTTTTCAGGAGTTGAGTGGGCCAAGGGTGAGAGGAGATCCTTACGAGGATAAGATGCTTAAATTCTGTCATTTCCAAGATTTTTGAGTTTAGGACACTTGCATTCATTGTACATACCATTGTTTGAAATATTGAAAAGATAGAAAAATCGAAAACAGTAAAAGATAGGAAAGTCAAAAACAGTAAAAAGGGAAAAGAGGGCAAGTGAAGATAGAACAAAGGCCCCATGTTCCAAAAAACAGTCTTTCAGAAAGCGAGCAAGTCTAAATGCCGCTACTAGTACTTCAATGTCTTGTTCAGCTATCTAGCCTAATCATAGCTGAGCATGTTTAAATTTATGTGCTGATAAGTTAGTGAGTGCCAAGATAGTCAACATTGTGTAAGATTGACTTATCACAGAGCTTAGATTAGGGAGAGATTCTGGTTCCACATGCCTAAAATAGAACCAAAGGGAGAAGCGAGGGATGAAAAACACATTGTACATCTTAGCCCTGCTTGTCTAGTTTCCTTTTATTGCAGAATAACATTTGCGTGCAGCTTGTCTTTTATGCCGCAAATGCATGACAAATCAGACTGCCTAATCCTGATTTGATCATTTTTAAATTTCATGTTGTAGATTAGAGAATGAAATCCTTTCAAACTGCTTAATCTTGACAGTTGATCTAGCATTGGTAGAGTAATGAAGGAGTTCATCAGTTTAATCTGAACTCCCGGCAGATATAAGAGTAGAAATAGATAGGTTCATTTTGCAAAAAGAAAAATATACTTTTTCAAAAGGCTGCTAGTTCAAATGCGCCAAAGAGAAGAAAAAATGTTAGGAAAGATAGTGGGGTAGGTAGAAGTATCATTGATGTTAATCATGCTGTCAATTTTTCAGAAATAACATCAATAGAAGGGTAAATTTTGCGCCAATGGATAAGGCAATGGTCTTCATAAGCCAAAAATCTGAATTCTGGACACCTCCTGACGAGGAGCTGCCCTCCCCAAATGGAGCCACTGTTAGCCATCAGTATTTTTTACATGTTAGTGATGACTATATCTACAGCTGAGTTTTCTAGAAACTGATTTCCTTATGTCAATATGTCATCTAGAAAACCCTCCTAAAACTTTTTTTGCCTTTCTACTTTTCAGTACACCCATGTCAAAATCAAAACCTCATTATCCCTTTCCTATCTAGCTTCAGCCCTACTGGTCTGCCCATCAGCTTTAAAAGGCAAATCCAAATCTGTTTCAAAAGTCTCCCCTATGTTAGGAAGTGGCGCTTTAAGACATTTTACCCTTGGCAATCATCAAAAAGCCAAAAAGCCTCCATCTGTTACAGACCAACCATGACTGACCTCCCACTCTACAAATGAAATTGACAAACAGCTCTAAGTCGCGCCACTCACATCCCCTAGATCTCAGCACTGCATAAACCCCAATCTCAAGCTGACTATTAGGTGTTTCACAGTGTTTTATGGTTTCTACAAAGGCAGGAAATATAACTTCATCTTAGGAGGAAATGCTTGAATCTACAGTTAGAAGAACAGCTGCTTCTAAATGTAACTTGAGCCTGAGATATGTCTGCAAAATAGAAAGCTACTCATCCAGGCCTTACAGCTCTTTCCAGCATAAAATCACAGTAAGAAAAGGACACCACTGTTTCAGCAAACTGGTAAATTTGCATGGCCCAGAACCTCCTTCATTTACAAGCAGAGGGTTAGGGCGCCTCCTTCATCTACAAGCAGAGGGCGCTGGCCAGTATTGACTTTAAAGGTTGCAGAAGTCCAGGTTTGCCTTTTTGCTGAACAAATGAAACAGAGACTCCAGGTTTATCTGAGTGTGAATGATGATCATAACAGAGAATAAAGTCTGCAGTGTGCAAGTTCAAAGGAAAACAGAGTTTGGTCTGATAAAGGAGGTCATTTTAAGCTTTCAAATCATATCAATTGTTAAACTTGAGAAAGGCATGTCATTAGTAAAAATTCCAATCATAAGCAGCCTGCTTGTCCACAAGATCAAATTGAAGAGATACTGACAGATCCTCTCATCACCTAGGCAGAAAGAAAGTTCTTTGTTTTTCAGAAGGCACTGACCTCCATAGTCACAGAGACTATCTTTCAAGTAATTTGTCATGAGATGACCAAAGCAAATGATGATATTTCAGTCACCCTTAGAGCAGTGCAGGGAGACAGTGTCACTTTGGCTAGGGTTTTTTCTGAAACACAGTGATGATTGCAAGAAGAGATGCTAGTATTGATGTTTTTCAAGTGGTTTACTTACCATCACATCCAGGGAAAAGCTGTGTCAAAAAGATTTGTCAAACAACCTTCAGATACCTTACCTGATGAAGAGCCTCCTCCATGTATGAGCAGATGGCCAAAGCCTTGGATATTGTTGAAGACTGATTAGTCAGAAAGGTGCAGTGGAAGGATACAAAGAAGGAAAATAGAAGTCATTACACAGGTCAAAGATAATGTTTCTAATTCAAAAATATTGCTCTTTCTATTCATATGAAAATGTCTTTCAAAATATACATCATGATGGACAGGGAACATTATGAATATGTATGCCATTGATACCAAAAAAGGGGAAGTTTCCTTAAGGAAAAGGATCAAACAACAATCCAATGTCACATGCCAAAAGTCCAAAGGAGAGCTTTTCAAGAAATGGTTTTCAAAGATTTTTAAATGCTTTGACACATTCTGAATGGTTTTTCCTGTTAAAAAATCACCAAGAAGGTAAAACAGTGAACATAGTCGAGTTATGGAATGGTTCTATTACAAAAAGGGTCAATACACTGGTCAAAGCAAAATGGTAACTGTGTATCAAAGAACCCTGTTTTTTGAGGCAGCATTTCAAATTTTTCTACAACCAGGGGTCTACAAGTCAGTCTACAGGTTCATCAAGTACAGGAGTGATTTGTCCTATTTTCAGTTTCTGGAGAAAGATTTTAAGACAAGTATAGGCATGTTCATCATAAAAGGGAAAGGGTACCATATCAGTGTATCTTGAGTGAAAAGAGGTATCAAAGAAAATCTCCTTTTTAAATATACAAAGGTGAATAGAGCATAAACAAATACAACTGCATTTTGTACCTCAGAGTCCGAAAATAAATTTAAAGGACACTTGGCATTTAAGCCAGTTTCAAGGAGAGGCCTTGTCACTTTTGAAGCAGTTAGAAAGGACACTTTGAAACTCAAAAATCAAAGAGGTTAAATATATCTTCTCACCAAGTGGCAGAGGTGATGTGGAAGTTATCAAGTTATTTGTCAAAGTCTGAAGTTCGGTGTTTATCACCCAAAGAAAAAAACAGGAAATCATTGTTCAAACACCGGTGCATGAGTAAGACAAGGTTCTGGTTTTTAAAGCCATTTTTGTTTTTATAAAAAGGTTCAAGTATGAGATGCACCGAGGATATTCAAAAGTGTCAAAAAGACTGTGAAAATTTGCAAAGAAGCCAAACCAAAAGTCCACTTTGCATTTAAAAAGGAAGTGACCATTGAAGATTTGTTTTGAAATGATATAAGGAGTGAGGTCGAGGGTTAGTTTATCGTTTTCCAACCGCAAACAAAGTTCCACGCCGCCCTCAGCATCGAAACAACAAATTTCTGGTCGATTTGCAGAGTTTTGCACTGATTATTGGCCGAGCGACGTGCCTGGAAACCCGCGCGACGCGCCTGGGGGCGTTTTTACAAAGGCGGTCAGTGTTGGCGTGACGCGCCTGTACAAACAGGCGACGCGCCTGTACACCGCCCGACAGCCCGACCCGACAGGCCACCCGGGTGGTGTGTTTTGCGCGCCGTGCTGACCTTAAAGAGTGCCGCGCTAATCTTGAAGGTCTCCTGTGCTGATCCAACTCTCCTCCAAGGTTTTTTCAATGATTTCAAGAGGTATTTCGAAATTTCATCCACATTTCCGAAATTGCCAAATGATAAAAGTCAGTTTTTTTTTGCATGGGCATATCTGTGGAAACAGCATGTATGGTTGAAGGTCTTCTCCCCAAAGATGGATATTCCGCATTAAAAGAGTCTTGATTATTGTAAAAAGGGAATCTTTACAGCTTTTTGCTCAAAGTTTTTGAGCCTTTAAAACCCTGGTACCTCTGCTTTAATATAAATCTGACTGTATACTCACACCAAGGTTAATGAGCATGTTTTTGTTTAAAAAGTGACATGCATAGAGAATAGTGAAAATTAGTGAGAGAAAGGGTTCTTGGTCAAGCAGAAGTTTATAGGTTGAAGCTCCGGAGGAAGCTTGTCCACACTACTCATAAAGAGACAGTATTCAATGTATTGTTGGTTGGCTGCCTTGTATTGTTCAAAGCTTATTGACAAAGTGGCTATCCATCCAAGTAGAGGTTTTTATAACATAACCAGAGGGTTACATTCGTAAGGCGCCATTGATTGTTTTGAAGGGATAAAACTCACATAACCTATGCCTGAAGCTTGGAAGCCTTTCAAACTCTGTCATCTTTGCTCAGGATTGTTACAGTGACTGCTTAAATAGCACTAAGGGTTGAGTTCACATATACAAGTTAGTTCAAGGTTGGCACAATTATACAGGGCAGAGTTTTTAATGATTGCAAAAGTTACCATGAAAAGGAGTAAGGGGTATTGAGTGACATCTTAAAACTCACAAGAACAGGGTAATCAAAGCACTTCTCACAGCAAACTCCTTCTAACAGTCTGCCCCTCTTTTTCACTGTATTATTCCTACGCCAGAGATTACACAGCAACAGATTTCCAAAGGTGAACGAGGACCGCTTTTACGAAGAGTGGAGTTTTTTGATGGGAATTTAACATTGGAGACAGAGGTACAAAGGTGGTGGTTGATCTCTTAAATTCACAAGTAAAGGGTGTTTTTCATAAAACACTGTGCACTGATATTTCACCTAACCTAAGTCTCCTTTTTCTTTCATTGTGTGGTCTCTTCTATAGAAATCTGTTGACAGAGATATTCTAAGGGTGAGTAGGGCCACTTTCTGAAGAACAGGGTTTTAATATGTGAGATTTGTCTTGGAGACACGAATACAAGTGATGATTGGCCTCTAAACAAATCCACAGGGAAAAGTGATTTCTTAACAGCAATATCCCTCTCTACAATGATTTGTCTCCTCTTTGCTATATGGTACCCTATTGAGAATTTTGTCTGGCTGAGGTACATTCAAAGGAAGAAGGCTGGTTTTAAGGAGAGCAGAGGTTGTGTATTCAAAGAAACATTATTGCAAACCATCCAAATCACATTGTTTATCTGTCTAAGCAGCATATTGACACAGTTTCAATCCAGCAGGGAATTTTACATACAGTGAAGGCAGTTTGCCTCTTCCAAAGCATTTTCAGGTCAGAATGCCTCAGTAGATACAGAGGCTTGATTCCACATAAAAGATATGAGCCCATCACCACAGAAGAGATTAATGCTCATCCATTTGTACTTTTCAACTTCCATGAAGTAGGCTGCCTCGATTTCTACCAGAAGATAGAAGAAGTCAAGATTTTTTCACCATTAACACACTTGTGCGCCCTGAGATTCAAAGAAAAACACTTCCAAGTGGCAGATCTTGATTTCAAAATTTCTCCAAGGTATGTGTCCAAGGCCACCAAGATCTCGTATCATGGCGAAAAATGGTTTAAAAAAGCTCATCTCGACTTAGAGGATTACAAACCTTTCATCAAGCCTGAACATAGAGAGGTTGTCACTGCTATTTTCCCTTTTTCATATCTCCTTGATAGCTATGCTCCGCTTATGAAAGTCATAATGAAATATTTCACATGTGAAGGGACGTTTAATCGAATTTATGCCTACCATGTCCGATTATTGATGCACTTTACTAGAAGCAGGCAACTAAACCTCCCTTACTTTTTGTTCAAGAGCATAGAGAAAATGGCATCTACTGTCCAAAAGAAGGCCTCACCTCAGCAAATCCCTTCTCTTTTTCATCATTCTTTGATCAAGATTATCTTCCTATACCAGCTAGAGAAGAAAGAGGTCTCATGGGATTTATTCATCAGCCATCCAGATTTTGCCACTGTTCCTCCTGCCCATATTTCTCCTACTCAGCCTTTCCATCGCCCAGTGCCTTTGTCCAGTAGGCCTACTCCTAGAAGGCTCAGAATGACTACTGGACAGCCAAGTCAACAGGAGGAAGGAGAGAGCTGATGAAACGGCAGCCGAAAAAGAAAGGGATGAGGACAACGGCGAGTTGGATGTTGAATGGACATGTGATTGGATGTTGAGGGACATCGAGTTGGATTTTGAGGACATCGGTAGATAGAGGATGAGGACGCGACGATTGGGTGTTGAGGGACATCGGCGAGATAGAGGATGAGGGACACCCGACGGTTGGATGATGAGGGACATCGGATAGAGGATGAGGACGAGCCGGGTGCAAGAGATGAAACGACGAGTTGGGCGGAAATTGAAACACCTCTTGAGCCAACCCGTATTGGACAAGACAACGATGATGCGGCGGGCAAAAGAGGCTGCCACATTACGATGACAAAGATTGTTCCTAGCAAGAGGAAATCGCCCAAAAGGACATCTTCTATCATGCCAAGGAGGAAAAGTGCCAGATTGGCTTTCAAAGGTAAAAGCAAAGTTGGAGAAAGTACAAAGCATGGAAGTAAATTAGCTATCATCCCTATCCAGAGCGATGACAGTGATAATGAGGCTCGCCTTCTTGAAAATCTCCTAATCCATAAGGAAGGGAAAATTGAGGCATTAGAGGAGGATCTTCAAAGGGCAAGGAATTTCAACTACTTCTTGGAGATTGAAAACAAACAAATGAATGTGCACACAGCTGTTCATGAGGCACGGGCGATTAAGTATAAGAAAGAGGCAGCAAAGGTGCAAGCAAGAATAAAGGAGCTCATTGGAGAATTTGATGAGGAGGAGGAAGAAGACCAGCCTAGGTGGAAGAGGCCTAGGACCATTGGGCTTAAAAGAGCCTTGGGCTTGAGAGGCAGAAAACAAGCGGCTCAAGAAGCCTTATATCTCTTTGCACTCCTTGAGCGAAGTGGGAAAACAAGAGCTCTAGCTTGAAGAGCTATCAACGAAAGGTCACCTAGGGGGGGCCAATAGAGATTTAGAGCTGTAGAGGAAGAGGACACACCACTTCCAAAAGCTGAATCAGTTTGCCCGGCGCAAACTAAAGGTAGCACAAGAGAAATTGAAGAAGGTGAAGGGGAAGCACCTAGCACGGAAAGAAGGGAAAAGCATATCAGCCCTTGATATTTTGGCCTCAGCTTCGGAGCATGTTGCTATCGACCCTTGAGGGTCATGCATGCCAATTTTGGGCCTTTTTCGACAACTTTTTGTTTTTTGGCATTTTTTGGGTTTTTGGTCGAAAACTCATAATTTCGCCATTTCAGTTTGAGGAATTTTCAAGGGAGGAGGATGACACCGATAGATGCCATAATTCTATGAGCAGGTCTCCAGCGATTTTCAGGGCATTTGGAGATCATTCGCCCCCTCAAATTGGCGAAAAACACCCTCTTTTTGCACATTCTGCCCGCCATATCAGCAGTCTGCTATTTCCTGGCTTTTTACACACAGGTACAGTTTTGGATGACTTCTAGGCCTCGGATTGAGATGTTTTCAGTTGCTCTGGAAAGTAGACACAGAGAGCTTTCCAGCAAGCCCTCATGAGCCCCATTTCGACATCGGGAAGGCTGACAATTGCATCCAGCAAGTCAGGGGACCTTTTTCAGGCATAAATATGAAGTATTTTTGTAATTTTTGAACCTCAAAAATCTGCTTTTCCCAAATGTGCGTTAAGCTATTTTTATCCTTGGGAAATGATGTAAAGTCAATATAATGTCCATTTTTAGCAGTTTTTTAGATATTTTATGGGATATTTTGTGCCTTGGGCTTTGCAAAGCCTCAAGGACAAGTTTAGATATTTTGACTTGGCCAATGGGATAGCTAGTTGCTCCATGAGGTTTTCCTCCCTCAAGCCTATTTATTCCATGGGTTTCATTGTAAATTAGAGGCTGAACTTGAGAGAATAATTAATACATTGGTCATATGAGCTTTGAAGAATACATTTGTGTTATGATTTTTGGACTGCCTCTTGGATGCTTTTGATGAATGATGAAGGATTGGTGATGGATTCCATGACATGGTAGAATGGTATAGTGTTTCTTGCTATGTTTTTGTCTTCTAGTTTTCATCCATAATACATGCTTCTTGCTGCTATAGACCAGTAGAGATTAGTTTTGAGATATGCCCATGGAGGCACCTCAAAATTCCCGAATCTTCATATCTTGATGTTTTCTTCTTCCTTTGTTATGCTAAAGAATTCTTAACTTCTCTTTAGTAACCTAAGGATAATGTTTGCTAGTTTTATTTACAAGTTCTATGCATGTTGAGTAGGATGTATGGTGTGCCCTGCCTACCTATAAGCTGTCCATAGTTCTGTCCATAAAACTGTCTCTTTGACTGATTTGTTGATCATCTTGTTGAACCAAGGAGGCCTAGTCCCGATCTAGCCCTTTGCCTAAAACTATGAAATCTTGTTTGTCAAAGTGCCCAATGACTTAGAGACTATGTTTAGGCGTTTCGGCGTAGTTTATGAGTTGTTAGTTTGTCTTATGTGTTTTCCCCAAAGTCTGATAGCCATTTCCCGAAGTTAGAGGGTCTTATACCTCTATGTATGGCTGGAATGTTTGATTTCAATGTCTTAATTAGCTCATAGTTACATTTAGCATGATTAATGGCTTGATATAACATGTTTATGTCTGCTATCAACTAGTTACACTTGAAATCCCTTGTCTTTCACAAGCTTGTTGTCCATTTACTCCATTCTGCCCAAAGATCCCTTCTACCGTGAATCAAATCGGCCCTACAACAACCTTGCATCATCATCTCATAGCTTCCTTGACCTGTTTGACCCCATAGCCCAATTGATCTGACTTCTTGTTATCCATTTTTACATCTTTGATCAGTTTTATCCCTCACAAACTTAAAAACAAAAAATCAAAAAACTCACTTCATAACTAGCCTAATATCAGAAACACCATAAGCAAACACACCGATATCTTTCACATCTATAGAGAGAGCCCTCTCTGAGTCCAGGAAGGCTAGGTCCTCGGGCTCCAAAGCTTGGTTTGATGTTACATCATCATTTGGCTCGCCAATCGGCCAAATCACGAGACCCTAACAGAGTGAACAAAACCAAGACTGCAAACTATAGATTACTCATCACTCTGAACTCCATGCACATCATGAAGAACAAAACATTCCACAATATGGTGCAGACCCCATGATACAACATAATGGTGAACACATCATTAGGGATGAAACTGATAGCAAATCTGTAAACAATCCCTTATGGAGAATGAAATTTGATGGGTCTTGCACTAGGAAGAATGCAGGAGCTGGAGTGTGGTTACACAATACTGACAGTAACTATGCTGAGAGTCATTCCTACAAGATAGATTTTAAATGTACAAACAACATTGCAGAGTATGAGGCTCTCATCCTGGGATTGAATCTATTGAGAAAAATAGGAGCCTGAAGGATAGTTGTACATGGAGACTCTGAAGTAGTTATCAAACAAGTGAATGGAGAGTACACTGCAAAGCATCCTATATTGAGGGCATACAGGAATGATGCCATGGATTTACTTAAAACTTTTGTAAAGTATGAGCTTGTTTTTGTTCCTAGGAGTCAGAACATTATAGAAAATGGATTAGCCTGCATTGCTAGTTCATATTAGAAATCACCTAGTGAAAAACAAATCATTATTCAAACAAAATATAGACCTGCAGTGCTAGATAATGAGAAATATTGGTAGGTCTTTGAGGGCAACAAGCAGATAGAGGATTTCCTGATTAGCAGGAATGAGTTTGAATTCTTTGATTCAGACTCTAAATCCAAGGAAAACTGCCTAAGTGAAGAGCCCTCTAATGAAGAAAAATCATCCCATCATGTATAAATAAATATGTTAACTAGAGAACTTGGAACTCAAACTGAAGAATACAAGAATGCAGAAAAAGAAGACATTGAGGTGCTGCAGTCAAAAGACAAGAACATACCAAGAGGACTAGCACCTTTAGAGGACCTTTTTGATTTTAACGATGTAGCAAAGAAACCCACTGTAGAAAACACATAGTCTGATGTCGAGGAATGTAATATAGGAATTGAGGATAAGCCTGAGATGATTAAATTAGCTAAATCCTTGCCAGCAGATATGAAAAAGAAATACATTGACTTATTTAAAGAGTTTGTCGATGTGTTTGCCTGGAGCTATGAGGAATTAAAAGCCTATGATATAGAAATCATCCAACACAAGATCCCACTAAAAGAAAACCAAAAACCCTTTAGGCAAAAGCTGCGTAGAATTAACCCAGTACAACTACCTCTAGTTGAAAAGGAAATCAAGAAAATGTATGATGCAGGAATTATAGTGCCTGTGAGATTTTCCGGTTGGGTTTCCAACCTTGTAGCTATGAGGAAAAAGACATGAGAGAACAGATTGTGCATTGATTTTAGAAACCTTAACAGATCTTCACTTAAAGATAACTACCCCTTACCCAAGATGGAACACATCCTACAAAGGGTAGTTGGCTCAAAAAGGATCTCCCTGTTAGATGGCTTTTCAGGGTATAACCAAGTTTTAGTACTCCCAGAAGATCAACTAAAAACAACTTTCACCACTCAATGGGGCACTTTCATGTACATGAAAATTCCTTTTGAACTAATGAACATTGGTGCAACCTTCCAAAGAGCTATGGACATAGCCTTTTTAGAGGAGATAGGTCACTTCATCATAATCTACCTTGATGACATAACAGTTTATTCCAAAACCAATGAAGAGCACCTCAAACATTTGAGAAGAGTATTTGATAAATGTAGAAGGCTCTGTCTATCTTTAAATCCCAAGAATATTGTATTTGGCCTTCAATAAGATAAGCTTCTTGGCCATATTATATCAGAAAAGGGGATTAAAATAGACCCAAAAAGAGTTGAGGGAATACTACAGATTAGTCACCCAAGAAACATAAAAGAATTGTAGTCCTTTATTGGGAAAATTAACTTCTTCAGGAGGTTTATTCCCAACTTAGCAGAACTCCTCAGAGATATGACAAACATGCTGAAAAAGGATGTAGGGGTTAAGTGGACTTTAGAGGCCAAGAAATCTTTTGAATTAGTTAAACTTGCACTTACCCAGGCACCAGTCCTAATTAGCCCTGATTTTTCAAAAGATTTCCTTATATTCTCCTTTTCTTCCGAGCATACAATGGTTGTTGTCTTGTTGCAGAAGAATCCAGAGGGACAGGAGTAGCCTATTGCTTTCTTCAACAAGGCTCTTAGGGATGCACCCTTGAAAAATAACATAATGGAAAAGCAGGCCTATGCCTTGGTAAAGTCCTTGAAAGACTTCAGGGTGTATATTCTACATTCTCACATCATTGCCTACGTCCCAAACATAGTGGTAAAAGAAATTTTGTCCCAAGATCCAAATGGAAAGAGGGGAAAATGGATTGTTGTAATACTAGAGTATGACCTGGAAATAAAACCCACAAAACTTATCAAAGGTCAGGCCTTAGCTCAACTAATGGCTGAATCTAACTTGCAAGCCCTTGACATAAACATGGTAGATGCCTTGGATGAACATGAAGGATTGTCTGATCCTACAGTTGAAGAACAATTTCAAAACTCTCACTGGTATTCTGACATCCTGTATGTGCTTACAAATCTTAATGCCCCTCCTGATTTATCAAAGAGTAAGGCTAGGGTTCTGAAGTTAAAGGCTATAACTATTGCATTTTAAATTAATGTTTATACTAGAAAAATGCAAATAGTTTGCTACATAAATGTCTGCCTGAAACTGAAGCAGAGAGGATTAAACATGAGTTCCATGCAGGAGAGTGTGGAGGCCATCTCAACTGGAAAGACACTACTAGCAAGATACTGAGAGCCAACTATTACTGGCCTACCCTTTTCAATGATATCCATAAAATGATATTTGTCTACCATAAGTGCCAGATTTTCAAGGGCAAAAGAAAACTCCTCCCTTTACCGCTACAACCTATTACTGTTGAGGCCGCTTTTCAACAGTGGGGCCTATATTTCATAGGGGAGATCCATCCTACTTCATCAGCCCAACACAAATGGATTCTCACAGCCACAAACTATTTCACAAAATGGATAGAGGCCATCCCATCTAAGAATTCCACACATTCTTTCATCATTAAATTCCTTGAAGACCACATCCTCTCTACATTTGGCTTCCCTAGGAATATTATCACTAATAATGCTGCTACATTTGGGTCCAAAAATATGATTGATTTTTGTCACATTTATCAAATTTCACTTGGTCATTCTACTTCTTATTACCCACAATTTAATGCGTTAACAGAATCATCGAACAAAATCTTGGTGACCATCATCAAAAAATTTCTTGAAGAGAGCAAAAAATCATGGCATAACAAGTTAGTGCATGCTTTGTGGGCGGACAGCTTAACAACAAAGAAATCCAATGGAATGTCCCCATATCAGCTTGTTTATGGAGATGAGGCAGTGTTTCCTACTAGCCTAGGGGTACCAGTGATAAAATTTGTCCAAGAAATTCAGTCAGAAGAGGACAGCGTGGTAAGGAGGGTAAATCAAACCATACATCTCCAACGGACAAGAGAACAAGTCTACAACAGAGCTCTGAAAGTGCAAGAAAATATAAAGAAGTTGTTTGATAAAAGAAAAAAAAATTGTGACTTCAAAATTGGAGACAAGGGACTTAAGTGGGACTCTAGGAGAGAAGACAAAGGAAAGCATGGAAAATTTGACAGTTTGTGGCAGGGTCCTTACATCATCCAATCCACCATTTTTCCAAATGCCTTTTTTCTAGAAGAGCTAGATGATATAGATCTGTTTGGGGGTCCTGCCAATGGCAGGATGCTCAAGCATTACTACTACTGAAATTCCAGTTTAAAGCTTTCATTTCCATTGTAAATACCATTGCAGTGTTTTGTTTTAAAGAAAAAGAGAAAAAATGTTTCAAGAAAGAGAGACAATAAAAGTTCAAACATACTCAAAACTTGAACCTCTGAAGTTCCAAAAGAATGGCTTTAACAAACTTAAAACCTGAGCCAAAGAAGGAAAATCCTGGTTCTAATATCCCCAAAATCTGAACCAGCAAAGAAAGGAGAAGAATCGTCTCTAACAAGCCCAAAACCAGAGCTGAAGTGAAGAAGAAAGTGACTCTAACAAGCTCAAAACCTGAGTCAGAGGGAAAATAAGGATGCTTCGAAGTTTCACAATTTCAAAGCCTTCACAATTTTGGTTACAATTTTCTGCAAAGTTTAGTTCATGTGCAACTGTATTTATGCCACTGACCCATAGCAAACTAGACAATCTAATCCTGGTTTGACTGTATTTAAATTTCTGTTGTAGAATGTGGAGAAAGAAATCTGCTAGACAGTTTAATCCTAGCAGATATTAGTTTAGGTAGAGAAGTTATGAGACCAATTGTTTAATCTGGTCTCATGGAAGAATAAGCGTAGAATTATATTAGTTTGTTTTCTGCTTTCAATAAAAAATGATGAAGAAGGTTTGCAAATTTAAATGCACCTTGAAGAAAAAATGTTAGGACTATAGGATGGGTAGGTAGATTGTTTGGGAGAATATTTTCTACTGATATGATGTCTTCATGTGTTGTGGCAGCTGATCAAAGAAAGAAAAGATGTGTCAAGTATCAGGCATCTAGCCTACTTCCCAAAGAATATTTCTGAAGTTCTTGACACCTTCAAGAAGATGCCATCCCCATGTGGAGCCACTGTTAGCCACCTATAAATTTTTTTCAAGCAAACAGGTGGCTAAATATTTTTTTGAGCCTTCAAGAAATAAAATTCCTCTAAAAACATATCATTCTTGAAGCCTCAATGTGTCTTTTGCCTTTGAAGAGATCTTCACTGCTATTTCCATTGAAAAAAGCCTCACTGTTTGTGAAATAATTGTGCTCAAGAGAGCTTCCATCTGCTCCCTTGTATCTCTGCCAATTCCCCATTTTAACCCCTTTTTCCTTCTCTAAATCTCCCCAAAAACCCCCAAAATCCCTTCCCAAGTCCTCTAAATCATCGAACTCCCCTTTCAAAACCTTGTGAATCCCTTCATTTGGTGAAAAAACCCATTTATTCCAGTACTGAAACCCACTGTCAGCCTTAAAAAACTTTGTTTTTAGGCCTAAAACCCATTTTTTACCCCCCTTCGGCCTGACCTCAGCCCCTTTTTTCCGCATACGACCGGCGCTAGGACCAGGCGCTAAGCGTCAGGCACTAATCGCAATCGAAAGTTCGCAGTGAGCACATTTACTTTGTTAACTGAAAAGTTTTGATGCGAGAAATGTTAGTTCAATCGACTGCGGGCTCGATCTGAGCTGTTAATCTCATAAGATCTAATCGTCAGCGCTAATCGCATAATCACCCATCAGCCTCTTTCCATTACCCCACTGCTGCGATCTCCACCGTTGATCCCTCAATGATCCCACGATCATCACAACATCACATCATCGCCAATCGCAATACACCACTCTTCGTCTCCCCGATTGGCCAACTCTCGATTAGATCCTAGCCTTTAAATCCACAAGAACCAATGGCCAGTATTTGATCGCTCTCCACCTCCTGTGCCCAACATTACTCCCCCTCCGATCAATCTCCACCGTCGATCTCCGCCTGATCCGACGGTCTATGCATAATCGCAAGTTCAAGCCTCAGAGTTTTGGCCCCCTACCTTCTCCGATTGCGATTGGATCTTAGCCGTTTGTTCCCTTTGATTCAATGGCCCTCCTTCTCCCCGCCCACTCACATTGACCCTTTGCCTTTGCTCTCTCTGTGAAATCTCCGCCATCCATCCCTTAGATCTGATGGTCAGGATTTTTCCGGCCCATCTATCATAATATATTTCCCTTTGTAACATTAGTGCTCTCGTCTTTGATCTTGATCGTCCATCATGCTAATCAGAAGGCCCATATTAAACCCACCGCTGACCCTGTCCCACTGTACCGATTGTGCATCTCTCCATATCACGTTCCATCCCACACTGTCAGATCTCCTGGTCCCACATCTGACGGCTGAGGTGCATATCACGTTTTTTCAGTGTCTGACAATTAACATTTCAAAATTACGCGATGTAAGTGTTTTTTAAAGGACACATGTCAGGCGGCAGAACATATCGTGTTTTTTCAGAAAAATTTCAAAACAACTTTGAATTCGCGCGAAAACAGTTGTTTTCCCCAAAAAACCACTTCCCCCCTTCTACCTCCGAAATCTCTTCCCGAAGATATCGACCGTTGAAATGTATAGATTTACGGCCCTCATTCCATCGCGTTCCCATTCACATTATGTTCATCAGACCTCCAAAGGACTTCATCGGCAGATCTCAACCGTTGATCTCCTCCTGAGATCTAACGGTCCACACTCAAATCGCCCTCTACCCTCTGGTCCCACAATTCAAAGCCCCCAGTCTTCATTCGATTTAATCATTTTCCTTTTTATTTCACCCAACATTAAAGCCTATGTGTTTTACACTAAATTTAATCTCTTTAGCCTAACTCCTCTAAAGCCACTCCACCAGTAAATCTCTGTCGTCGATCATCATCCCACAGTCTTATCCAACGGTCCAGAACATCTTCTCACCAGACCTTCATCAGACCGATTCCTCCACCATTACACGGAAAATTTCATCGTTTTCCACCTCTGGCCACTGTTTTCACGGCTGCACCCCCATTTTCCATAGGCCTCCACATCATCCACCTCCATTCCCATGGATTTTATTAACGATTTTATTGGTTTTTCCAGTGTTAAAGGACTGCGGTTGCGCCCTGTCTCATTAGTCACAGACATAGTTGTACAATGGCGCAGGATGCCATTTTTAGAGCCAGAGATTACAGAGAGAACGCCTGGGAAGGTTTTAAATGAAATATTTCATTATAGGACTAGTGTTTAACTCTATTTCAAACCCTCCAGTGCCATTAAACCTGCAGTATTCACAGAAAAATTCAACAGAAGCGACAAAGAGTAGCAGTGAAGGTTTAAAGTGATTTAAAGCCTATTATTGAAGATTTAAAGCTTTAATCTAGTGTTAGAGGGTGAATGTATAGATTGAAGATCCTATGAAAGACACCGAAGGCCTAATAAGGCATGAAGCCCATAAACAAATCTTATCAGTGTTTCACATCAATAAAAGTTTTTTTCCCAAGAAAGGACAAGTTCCCATAATATTTTTATTCTCCATGAACGTTCCTGAGAAGATCACCACCCTGACAATAGTCTTGAGAATCACTAGAGAATTTGTTACACATTATGGAAGAACTGAAGTCATTAATCTACCTTACTTGCCCCAGAGTACTACAGAGTACAAGCAACCAAAAAGTACATCAGAGAACATACCTCTGAAGTTATTATCACCCTGTCAAAGACCATTATTTCATCCAAAGAGTATTGAAGTCAATGCAGAGATATTAAAGAAGAATGGGCTTCGAGCTCACTTCTTTCTCTGTTTTAATGTTTCATTTAAAGTTCTATCTACCTCCTATACCTCTCTTTCAGCTATAAAACTCATGAAAATACGTTGTAAAGTGGGTTGATTGGATAACTGTGGATTGTAAGTTATTCCTTTGAGATAGAGTTCTTTGTATTAGTTGCAAAATAGGTTGAGGAGATAATTTCAGACTGAATATCAATCTATTGGACAATTTTTTATATGACTGGTGTTGCTCTTTAATATGACAAACATGCTTCATTGGATCCTAATTTAAAGCAGCGGTGATGTGTTCTACCTTTGTCTCTGGTTTTCCTTCTTTAATTCATCATATTTCATTTCTCATATAAGAATTAGTAATATGGTATTAGGATATACCCTTGCATGGTACCCTAATGCTTCCTGCTCTTCTTATCATTGATGTTTTCTACTAATTGTGCAATCTGAGAACTAATTCAAGAATAATTTAGCCAGTATAGTAGTTGGTTTTCCCTGCTTACTGATGCATAAATTTAGGATCTGTTCTTAGATGTTCTTGTCTGGTTTTAATTGAAAGAGTTGGGATACTGGGAGATTAGAGTTGATTCTGTCTCACTAGGGTCCTTTTCTAATAGTTAAGCTTTTCTAAGATCCCTTAAGTTGAATGTCAAAGCATTGAAAGTTTAAAGTCTTTCTCTGATCTCAGGCTTCACCTTTGTGTTAAATCTTAAATTTTTTCTCTTGTCTGAAGAGTTAGCCTCTTTAGGAGTTTGGTCATAGATGGTTAAGGCATGTCCTGTCCCTATATTAGCTCCTAAGTGGTCACCTTGGAGGTTTCCTTGTCATTCACCTTCATTCCTTATCATTTCATCCCATACTATCATCTTTAAATATCCTCTGTTTTAGATGACTAGCCCATTTGAAAGCCTTGGATATTGAATTGTAAGTAAACCCTTTTATGACTCCATTTCCCAATGGACTTGATTTTTCTTTAAATTATCTCCCCATTGCCAAAAATCCTTCTTTGCTCACTTCTTGTCTTACATTGAACCCTTCCTTCATGTTTCCCAACAACCAAGCAAACAAACAAAACAACAACCCTTGTGCCTTATAGCTAGCCTAATACCTTAAAAACGAACTTCAAAGATATATATCGCTTTGCCTTTATAGAGAGATCCCTCTCTGGATCTAGGAGGGCTAGATCCTGAGATCCCAAAGTGGTTTGATGTTGTCATGTCTTCTGGTATTTCCAAATCTACCAAAACACAGGAACCCCAACACCATCCATCCTCGCAATCGATCTACACTGTAGATATTATTAATCGAACAGTTCTCATTTAACTTGATCAAACAATCTCGCCGATCAACCAAACCTACTACACGAAAAAAAGGTGACGTCACCTTGGTCCCACCGCCTCATCCACCATGCAACTTCCAACATTTCGCGTTCATCTAGTACCGTTGATCTTCAGCCCGAAGATCTAACGATCCCGAACCTGTTTCACATTCAAATCTTCAATCAAACCAATCACATATTTATTACATGAAATTAGTGGTATTGGGAGGACGCGTGTCACCTGACAGACGATATCACATTCGGTCGGGCGTAAAATGCTTATCGCTTGAATGCCGCGTCAAAATCGTCAACGGTTTTCGCAAAACCACCAATCCATATTTCGCACCCTAATTCACATTTAAACCTGGTTTTCACATGTTTCCTCCATGGAACCTCCTCCTGCATGTTGTTTCCCCTCCTTATTGCTCCTCCTACCCTTCGCCAGCCTCTGCAAGTAGTTTATCCACTACCGCAGGGTTCTATAATGTTTTTGTTTGTTTTATGCAGGGTTTGATGGCGTTTCTAAGGGTGAAAACCCTTGCCACAACCCATAAATGGACAAGGCCAAATATTTCCACCTCTGAAGCCCAAATAATGTAGAATAGAAGCTTCCAGGGTTAATTCTATTGTTTTATCAGTGCTTTATGAGCGTTGTTTATACAATCAAACCCTCAACATATCGAAGACACCCGTCCACAACAGCAAAAGGGAAAGTCAACGAATATTTAAAGACAAAAGGTTAAAGGCTAAATCCAAGCAAAATATGGATAAATCGCAGTGATTAAAGAAAGAAATCAAGGCAAAAAATCAAAGGAAAAAGATGATTAAAGGTTAATATAGTCAACAGAAAAGACAAAAAGTCTCGAAGATGAAAAGAAGGCCTTAAAACAAGATCAAGGCCTAATTCACTTTTTAAAGCAACAAAAAAGGCAGATTAGTAAAGAAAACCTCTGAATGCCACATCAGGGAGGCATTTAATCCTCAAAATGCCACCTACAAGTTCATTTTCCTCAAAATCATACAATTTGAATGCACAGTCAGAGATATTTTCCAAAGAGAGCTTAGAAGTAATTGCTAGCCTACCAAAAGCCTCCAAAGTCAACAAAAGTGACTGAAGTAGATGAGAGTTAATGTAAAATTGATTAAAACAGAGTTAAACATCTGAAATCTTATCCATAAGGCCTCCCAAAGGTCGAGAAGCATTTACTCTGCATTAATTGATTAGTTGAACCTTCTTTCCATTCCACCTCCTCAAATTTACCTATATATATCATATGAGGAGTCTATTATTGTGGTTGGTTGAATACTTATTGAATGTAAATAGATTTTGAGGTTGTTGAAGCTTTGTTTTGTAACTGAAGAAAGATAGGCTAAGAAAAGAATTTTGAAGATGTAAAAGACCCATTGGACTTGAAGATTGTAACTGGTTTGAACATCAAATATACAAGCTGATTTATGGGATCCTGGTCTATGTCAGTGGTGATTTTTTTTTTACTGTAATTGTTATTTTTCTCATGTTTTCCATACTACCCATTTTCTCTGATAAAGAACAACAAATAGAGATTAGGATTTATTGCAAAGTACCCTATTTCTCACTAATAAATATTTATCTTTATGTCTACTTCTGATTGTGTTTTAAGGATAATTCAAAAGAGTATAACCAGTGAATTGTTGGTGAGCCCATGTTTCCTGAGTACAACTTGAGATATTGTCTTTGAAAGTTCTTGAAAATATTGCTAATTAAAGTTGAATTAGAGAAGTGTATCGTTAGCCCTGTCCTCTAGTTTATCTCCAACAGTTGCTTTGAAAGATCCCTTAAGAGTATGTCAAAAGCAGGATAGGTTCAAAGTCCTTACTTGATCTTAGGCTACATGTTATGTTATCTTGAATGTTTTCCTTATGAATATTTTGAAAGCAATCTAGATTCAAAGTTCTTACTTGATCTTAATCTATTTTTGTTTTCCTTTGAATATGCTAAAAGCAGGCTAGGTTAAAAGTCCTTACTTGATCTTAGGCTATTCTTTGTTTTATCTTGAATGTTTTCCTTTGAGAATATGTCAAAAGCAGGATAGGTTAAAAGTCCTTACTTGATCTTAGACTATTCTTTGTTTTCTCATATGTTTGCTTCTTTCACCACACTTTTAATGTTCCATACCATAAATCAACTTAAAGATATCCTTTGACATAGATGATTTGCCCCATAGACCACTCTTGAAACTTGTTGTGAAATTAAATCCTTTTGTGACTCCATAGCCCAATGGATTGATATTGTTTATTACCTATCCTATCTGTTGAATCATTCCTTTCAACCTACTCACACCTTTACCCCTCAAAGAGACTTCCTCCATTTTGATGATATCCATCCCAACCAAAACAAAAAAAAACCCTTGTACTTCATAACTAGCCTAATATTATATCATAAGCATTGAAGAAATATCTTTGAAAACACATATATATAGGGAGATCCCTCTCTAAATCCACTAGGGCTAGATCCTAGGATTCCAAAGTGGTTTTGATGTAGGCTCTTCAGCGTTTGTTCTTGCCAATCTTGCAAACTACAGAGACCTAACATACTGGCAACCATACTGGGGAAAAACATTATTGAGTAATATATAACTTCACAATTCAAAGAACCCCTATTTCTAAATGAAACAAGTGTCACCAAGACTGGTTATTATTGATTTTTGATGGTGAACAACAACCAAACCTTGAAAAAAAGTAAAAATCCTTCACCTAGCGACTCCACTAGTATTCATTAAGCCTGCTGACCCCACTGGTTTTTCCTAAGACTCTACTGGGAAGTCCTTTTATCCTTCAAACATTATTCAAACCCAGTTAAGAAGACTTTTGTTACACCATTTTTTGGTCATCTAACCTCTTATCATTAGATGGACCCAAGTACACCATGTAAGACCAATTTTACCCTAAGTAAAATTGCCTTCACTATGTTAAATAACTTAATAAACCAGGAAACCCCAAAAGGAAATATTAAACAAACCTATATTTGTTTGATTTTCCTCATGGACTAATTAATTAAACCATAATTTAATTATTATTCCCAGTCATGTTTAACCCAAAACAAAGAAATTAATTAGATAAACCTTTATTTATCTTATTATTTTCTAGGAATAATTATTTAAATCTTATTTAGATAATATTCCTTGTTAAATATGACCAAATCACCCACAAATAATTAAGTAAATCATTATTTATTTGATTATCCTTCAACCACTTCCTTAAAAAGATAAATAAATCATTTATTTATTTATTATTAACAAATAAAGGGATTTGACCCAAGTCAAATACTTTTTCCCTCCAACAAATATAATAAAATATTCCATAAAAGGTGGATCTAAATTTGGTTAATGTTATTTTAATCATGCACCAAGATCTAGAATGACCCAATATTTTGTTATAAATAGGAGGGTTTTTCCTACCATTCTTCACCTTTTGTTGCCTATTAGATCGCTCTATATCTATGCACTTGGTCACATTCTACATTATTTGCTGTATGAGCTCCCTTTGAGTTCTATTTCTGTCTGGGTTTTCTACACCAACAGGAGAGAGAAATGCTAGATCTGAAGTGCTGAGGACTTCCAAGAACCCATCCCATTGAGGAGAATTGGAAACATCTTCTTGTTTTCCTCCCAAGTGCCCTTAATACAAAAAATTCTTTCAAAAATTGTTCTTGTCTTGTCTATTGGATATATGGAGCAAACCCTTCTTTTTACTGCTTAATGTCTTTCTATGCATAGATCTAGTTTTTTGCAACTCTTTTCTTGATCAACTAACTGCAGATCTGAAGATATTGGCAGCCACTTTTGATGTTAGGGCTATTAGTTATGCGTAGCTAAAGTGGTCTTTTTTTGTACACTTCGACAAAGGATTCATACTAACAAATGGCGACTCCACACGGGTTTTAAATTACGACCGCTGTCGTTTTTCATATTCCTGCATATCCAGCTACTTCAGACCCTAGGGTTTCTTTTCAGATTTTTTTTTCCTATTTTTATGTTGTTTTTCTCCTATAAAACCCTAAAACATTAAAATTTCCAACTTCCGTGTGTTTCTGGCCCTATTGCGCAGGTAAGCGACATCAGCCGCAACTGAGACAACAAATTTTCCGAAAATATGTCGCCGAGACAACCGGAACTGGAGGTCACACTTTTCAGCCCAAAAAATGCGACTTGGACCTCCAGGTCGCACTTTTCAGCCTCTTTTCTGTGGCCTGCGCTGAAAACAGGTCAGAACTTGCGACCTGCCACTTTTTCAGCTGTTTTTCTGCAATTTTTCTGGGTTTTTCTGAAGCTTCTGTCAGGGTTTTCCAGCCTCTGTCTCAGCCCGATTCGACCTGTTTCTGATTTGTTTTGCTCATCTAAGTGGGAACATAGCCCCCTAGGGCTTCAATACCCTCCACTTTTTGTGGAAGAGTTTTTTATCTGTTGCAGGTTTGTTTTTTCAGAGTTTCAGCCCCTCTTTTTCCAGATCTGATACCTCCTTTTCAAACCTCTTATAATTAGCTCTTCTCCCTTTCAAATCACCTCCTAAATATTTTTTTGGATATACTTTTAGGGCCTCTTCCTTGCCCCTTCTGCTTTTTGCTGATTTCCTCCTTTTTTCCAGCCACCTTGCCTCTGTCTCTTGGCTGTGATCTGCACCTCTTTTCAGCAGCTTTACCCTTTAGATCCCTGTCCCTTTTGACCCTAGATATATTGGCCTCTTTTAGTGTGTTTTGACTAGATTTTTTCCCTTTTCTAGATTAGTTTTGAGAGACCCGCCTTTTTGGGTTGAATCGATGCAATAATGGCCCCATTAATTTTAACATTATTTGACATTATATCACCCATTCTCTATGGAGTTTATTCCCGATTCACAGCAAACACACTTTTTATCTTGCTCTCAAAACAAAAAGGGTTTAAAAATTAAAATTAACGCACGCCACACACTCACCCTAAGTGAAGAAGAGCTTCATTTACACCGCCAGGAAAAGACTTTAAAATCAATTGACACTGCACCTATCTGCCCTCGTTTCGACATTGTAATTACTTGATTCTGCACCCCCTTGCCCTTGTGGTCGTTCTTCTTCCCCTTGTGCCGTGTTTGTGTTGTCATCATTACGCCCCCAAGGCGCACTTCCCGGAGACTTCGTTTCGGTCGATCGACACCTTTCGATCGCCGTCGTCCCGAGCAGTCCTCCTCTGATCGCACTCGACTCCTTTCCGATTCATTAGGTTCTCCTTCTCACCTGGTTCTCCCCACGTCACCTTCACTATGTAGGTCCAGGGCCTACTTCTTGAGTGCTCCGACCTAATCTTTAGACTACTACTAGCGGAACCGCCACAGGAACTACCTCGGCCATACCCTTGCTGCCGTACATCGTAGGCCTCAGCCTCCCCGATTTCAATTAGTTGATCAATGACCCTATCCGCCACGATGTTGGTTGGCCTGCTCCCCTCCGACATCCCTAAGTTCGAAGGCCTTGCTAGAGAAGATCCAACCAATCATATCCGATCTTTCCACATGTGGTGTTCCTCCAATTCCATTACCGATGACTCCATCCGTCTTCAATTGTTCCAATGCACGCTTACCGGCGAAGCTTCTAAATGGTATGTAGACCAAGCCACCTCTTCCCATACCACCTTTACAACCATTACCCAAGCCTTTTTATCTTACTTCCAGCTCCCTCTCCGATACGATACTGGTACGGAGCTTTTGACCTCTTTCAAGCAAACCTCTTCGACCTGCCTTTCCACTCATGTCCAGGAATGGCGACGAAGACGAAGCTTATGTCAAGCTCCCCCCTTCGAAGATCGGGTCTATATGGACTGGTTCCTTCGCTCTCTCTTAACTCCCATTGGCAAAGATGTCACCTCCCATTTCCCTCAAACCGAAGAAGCCGCCCTCCAAATAGCCTTGAAATATGACATGATCTATGCTCAGTCTGGTTATGTTTGCCCGTTCTTCTGACCTCCCGGGCAGAAGCGGCCCGCTAATGCCTCCCAGGGAGCATCTCATTACGTTGACGGTATCGTTGGAACCCTTTCCCATCGTGCGCTCGGCCTCATGGGCTATGGTCTCCCTCGGGGAGGGGCGACACCTCTAGCAATCTTTCCCCTCCCCGTGCAGCATGTATCGAGGATACGACATACCTTCTTTGCCCAACCTCCTGCTTACACTCAATGTTGCCCAACCTAACCATTACCTTTATGCGCAACCGGGTTGGAGCTCCCTTCCCTTTCTGGTTCCTCCGATTACCAGATCCTTATGATGAACTCTGATCCTTCCCCAACCGTCGACCTTCACCTTCAAACTCGGTCTCGCCAGTACCCCAAGCCTCCCGCTCAGTCTGCAACCGAGTCCCCTTCTTCCGGTTCTACAGAGCCTCTTTCGACAACCAATGGTCCCTTACATATCCCTCAACCCAAAGTTGAGGTCCATCCCAAGATTCCTAAAGGACCGTTACGTTTAAATGCTACTTCTGGTCGAGCCGCTCATTCGTATAGCATAGTAGATGATTTGGCGCAATCTCCTGCTGCCATTTCCACAATGGAACTCCTCCAGTTGTGCCCTTCCCAAAAGAAGGCTCTCCTATATGCCGTGGGTGCTATAGATCCTGCTGATGACCAAATTATTGTGTTCGACGCCCATCAATCAGACCATCCTCCCCTTCCTGCTTCCGTCACCTTCCAAATCCCAGTCAAAATCTGGAACGCCAACGTTTCTCGGTGTATAATTGATGAGGGCGCATCCACTTGTGTGATGTCCGCTTCGGTTTGGAAGCAACTTGGATCTCCTGAGTTGGACCCTTGCACGATCACCCTTCGAGCATGGGACGGCCACGCCTCCTAGCCCATTGGCATTTTCTGTAATTGTCCTATCACCCTTGTCGGTAAGACCGTTTGCGTTGACGTCGAAGTCATTGACGCCCCTCTAGACTACAACATTCTATTGGGGAAAAGCTACACATATGCCATGTCTGCTGTCCCATCCGCGGTTTTTCGCAAGTTGTCTTTCCCTCACAATGGAAATATAGTCACCATTGACCAGTTGTCTTACCATGAGCCGCCGTCTCAGACCTCTCCGGAGACAACCATCTCTTCTGTAGCCAATAAGAAAACCGTCGATTCCTTGACCAGTGTCTCCCCCGGCGTCTACAAAGATTCCTCCCTACTTGGAACTTTTCCTGGTCTCCCCCCTCCTCATGTCTCTGATCCCAGCTTATCGAATGTTTGCATGATGCAATCATCTCGGGCTGCCCTTAAGCGACCCGCTTCGGCTAGTCAGAAAACTCAGACTCAACCTTGCCCACCGCAACCCGCTCCTAGCCCTTCATCTCCGCCAACCGGACCTCCTCCTTCTGGCCCTTCTCCTATAGTTGGTATCCCTGAACCCCTTTATCCCCCTGGATCGGTTCCCCCAAGCCTTAACCACCTCGGAGCCGTCCCTCCTGGTCATTATCTCGCTGGTCAGATACTGTTCCTAGCTCCCCCTCCCGGAGTCTATTCGGTCCCCGTCATGGCCACCCTCTCTCTCCCTAACCTGACCCTGGGTATACCCGTCTAGTACCTTGACCCTCCAGCCGCTACCCCTCCTGGTCACCCCAAACCCTATCTTGCTTTGACACCTGTTCAACTGGTCCCCCTTGCTTCCTCCGTTGCTACCATGCCCCCTGCACCTCCCCAGGACCCTACCCCTGTGGTGACAGCTCCAGGAAAGAAAGGCAAAGCTCGCAAGGGGGCATCCAAAGACAAGGCCACCCCGACTGACCCTGCTCCTCCCCCGCCTGCAAAGCCTTGTGCCTTGTGTGATTTCATAGGTCATGCCACCCATGCCTGTCCTGAGTTGCCCCGCATTCAACCCATGGTTAAATTTGCATCCCCTGAGTCTACGGTCTCCGACCCTCCTCTTCCGTCCTCATCCGTAACTAAGAACCCAAAAACTATTCGCACTAGCACACCCTGTGCTTTGTGTGGTGTCCATGGCCATTACTCCCCCCATTGTCCTCACCTGACGCATTACCGCGCCTCTTTAGAAGTAGTCAGAGAGTATGAGGTTGAACAAAATCAATCCGCCTCTCCCATACTCGCGCAGTATGCTTCGGTCCAGCCTGAGGATCTCCCCGCTCCCATCGACATTCCCCCCCCTGATGTTCAGATGACGGAGTCTACTACGACCATTCTTTACCTATCCTCCTCTGTGCGACCTTTGGAGCCCAGTCCCCTTGCATCCTCCCCTGTTGTTTCGCCTGACCCCCTCTTTTCTACCGATACACGAGATCACTCCACCTGTATCTCTATTTCCCTCCGTAGCCCGAGTCCCCACCATACCTCCTATAGCCCTCATATACCACCCTCTAGTTTGTATATGAGCCATAGCCATCCTTCTCATTGCACTCCCTCCCGCAGTTGCCGCTCGATGTCTTCTGTTCACTCACGCTGCCGTCATTATATCTCCTCCCCCCATTTGTTGTCTTGTGCCACCATTCTGCAGGACCTCCCGTCCCCACCCTTTATCGGTTACGCCGATGGTGCAAGTCGTTACTCCCGGAATCTATCCTCGGTAGGTTAGGCCATTTTCACCCCCTTGCATGCCCTTGTCCTCTCTAACGGGGTCTGCATTGGTACTGCCACCAACAATCAAGATGAATATGATGCAGTGCGTGGTCTCTTAGCCGATGCCCTCTTTCATCGCATCCTCCATCTGCATGTTCGTTTGGATTCCCTACTTCTTGTCATGCAACTAAATGGTGTTTATCGTGTGCATAACCCTGTGCTTTTTAGACGATATTTACGAGTGAAACTTTTGATTCGTGAATTTGAAACCATAACTTTCAACCATGTACCTCGGGAACAAAATCACTATGTAGATAGTATTGCAAACCATGTTCTAGATTGGCATTTATCACACGCATTTCATACAAGACAATAACATTCATAATCATTAAAAATGATGCATATCCATAATATGTGTCGTAAAACATGTGTTTAGAGTCCATCTACTCTGATACATATGACATGCCCATAACATGTTACAAAAAACTCAAAACTGGGGGCACCACCTGCCCCTACATACACACTAGGGGGCACCACATGCCCCACACCTACTCACTATCTGGTGGATCCTGAGCCAATGGATTTGCCCCTGCAGCCCGTAGATCACGTATGCCCTGACCGACCATCACCATGCACCGCATGACACCTCGCCATTCCGAGGGAAGACCAATGCATGCCTCCACGTACTGGTCGTCTAAGTCTTGCCACCCGCGCTCTGAAACTCCGGTCAGCAACGTCTCGCATCTACGGCAGATGTCCTCCAGAAGGGCGGCCGCATCCTCATTGCACGCTGCTCTCGACCCACTCGACCCTGCAGCTCCAGAGGATGTCGGGCGTCCCATATATCCGGCCGGTTTTACCAGAGCTATATCTGCATACAAAAAGTACATGAATTAGTACCATATCTACTATTCAATAACTTTAACATGCCCATACAAGAATAGTTACTTATCACTTACCATCGGGCCCCCATACTCGACCAGGCGGAAGTGGTAGGTCCGGATCCCCACAATAACTCATCCCACTATAGGGATAGTTGTCTATGTATAACGGCATTTGATCCCAATGGGCAAAGAGCTCAGGTCGAAACACTCGCCCGACTGCCCCTCCTCCTCCTCTGCACAGTAGTCGCCCCCACCGGCGCATCTTGGGCTCTCTCGGGCCCCCATCTGGGAGCTGTATACGAGGCCGCAAGGTCGGGATCTTCTCAAAGAAGAAGGTGCACAATAAAGTCCCATACGAGCAATCGTGGTTCACTTGCTGCTTGCAGAGCGAAAATTGTCGCTTTAGCGACACCAACATCATTTGGGCCCACCCATAGTAGGTCCCACTCAACACACTCTCCACAATCATCATCTACCCCCCAGTGATGTGATGGAGCGCCTGGTTTCCCAGGATATGCAGCACTGCTGCGGCCACTGCACGGGTCTCTAATCTCTCTAGGTCCCCAATCGGTATCCAAGTCCCCTTGACTTGGAGACCCGGTCGACAATGTCACTCCACAAACTCCATGATATGCTGCCCCCGCGATAATACTGGCTGTGTGTTTCCCACCATCCCCAGTGGCGGGAGACCCGTCAGGAAATACACATCCTGGACTGTCAATTCGATCCTGTGCCCCTGCACTACAAAGACCTCATGCTCTGGATCCCAGTAACTAATAATCCGTGCCAACAAAGGCTCTCCCGCTCTCATCAAAGGGTTCTCCAAAAACTTTAGAACCCCAAACCTGGCCAACACACGACGGACGCCCTGATCTGCCTGGATCTCTACCCGTAATGTACCCAGGTCTCTCTCTCTCCAGTTAACCCGTATATCTGCCATATCTGCACAAAAACATCATTTTTTTCAGCATACAGATTGGGAATACCATAACCAAACACAAAAACCCAACTCTCAGCCATAAAACAGCACTAAAACCCCCTCATCTCCCAGGTCGCAGTTTTCTGCCCAATTCTGGGTCAGGTCGCATTTTTTTCCCTGAAACCTACTTCCCAAGTCGCACTTTTTGGCCCAAAAAGTGCGACCCGGATGTAGAGATGAAGGAGGGTCTGTTACTGAGCTTTTGGGCCCTAAAATGAACTTTCAATCCATCAAAATGAAAGAGTAAGGTTAGGCCTCTTACCTGCAACTGACGGCTCTCGATTCCAACGGTCAGTTTGTCCGCTACGCTCACCACAAGATTTAGGGCCTTCTCTCCTCTCTACATTCACCACAGCAACACTAGCAAATGAGTGAATTTGGAGGGAAAAATGCCTTATTAAAAGAGAACCCTTGTTTCTTCTTTCGCCTGCTGTGACCATACCGTAGCCCCGTTTGACAAACCATCTGCACCGTTGGAAAGCTCTCACCGAGCCCTCAAATGGGTATCTGTTTTGTGATTTGATACTTCACCAGGACACATTTTTTCCAAGAAGGGTCACTTCACCTCTCCTTAAAATTGCATTTCTTCACTTACGACACTTGTACTTGGGGCACCATTTTTCCTCCTTACTTGTCTTTGTTCGTGTTGATTTTCGTCATGAGTTACCATCTTGTACTCATGTTTTCATGGTCCCCCATTGGGCCTTTACTATGTGGAAACACCATTGAGTCACCCTTATTTAGAGCATCCAAGTTGAGTCATCATCGCATTCATGGAGTCTATCCCGAGTCCCTTTGTACCCCGCTATAGCACTCCATCCTTCATTGCTTGGTCTCTCTCTTGTGTCACACATTATGGCCTTCAGTCCCACTGTCCCCTATCCCTTATGATATTGCGTCAGTCACTGCCATGTCATTCATGCCCTTTACGCTCTAACAAGGGAAGTCGTCCATTCGCTACTCAGTCCCTTCCATTTCACCATCATCATTAGTGTCAGTATGTCCGTCGCTCTACTATTTTCTCTTGTGCCTTAGTTGAGGATCTCTCCTTGCCTCACCTATGGCGGACCTCCTTCTGTTGACATCATCTCATTCATTCCAGAAGCCAAGTCTAGAGGGCGGTGTACCTTGGTTCCAGCTTCCACTCTTGTTCGGTGCCTCGGATCAGGCAAAGGGCTATCTCATTACCCTTTGACTTGATTGTTTCTCCACTCCCGCTCCTTTCAGCATGATCGAGATCCGTATGCTTGATGATTCAGTGATGCAGCAACAGCTATTGGTGATTCTCGGGTGTGTGTGAGATGTCTCAGCCCTCATGAGGGGGTGGCCCTGCAGGTAGCCCCCCACATGCCCGGATGACCTCTTCATTGCATCCTTCGATGCAGCTCCATATATTTGATGATGTCGGCCTTAGCCGCTTGCAGCGCCTCTTTTATTTGCATGTATCAGTCAGATTTTGTGAGCCCTTCCCCGCTTATAGGGGGCATTTGGGTTGTATTTGTATCTCATGTACTCAGATATTATTTTATAAGTCCTGGCTATTATCCCAGGCACAACATGTATGTGGGATTCCTCATTGTCTTCTTATCTGGCTCATTTTTATGCCGGTTGTACTTTATGGTTCGGTCCCTTGTTTACTGGACACACTATTCTTTTGTACTTTGTCTCGGCGGGCATAGGTATGCCTCCCCCGCTGCCTTTAGCACAGGTACCCTCTCATAAAAAGAGACTTTTTGCACCTGCGAGTCTCGTCTCCTCAGGGTCTAGTTCTTCAGCACACTAGTCTACCTTACATTTCTCTCTCTGACTTCCCTCTTGATGTCTGGTGATTGAGTTCTTACAATGTACTTCGGTCATACGATTTTCTCCTAACACTCGCACGCTGGGGGGCAATCTGTTACACCATTTTTTGGTCATCAAACCTCTTATCATTAGATGGACCCAAGTACACCATGTAAGACCAATTTTACCCTAAGTAAAATTTCCTTCACTATGTTAAATAACTTAATAAACCACATTTATTAGGTTGTTTATGGTCTAAACAGGAAACCCCAAAAGGAAATATTAAACAAACCTATGTTTGTTTGATTTTCCTCATGGAATAATTAATTAAACCATAATTTAATTATTATTCACAGTCATGTTTAACCCAAAGAAATTAATTAGATAAACCTTTATTTATCTTATTATTTTCTAAGAATAATTATTTAAATCTTATTTAGATAATATTCCTTGTTAAATATGACCAAATCACCCACAAATAATTAAATAAATCATTATCTATTTAATTATCCTTCAACCACTTCCTTAAAAAGATAAATAAATCATCTATTTATTTATTATTAACAAATAAAGGGATTTGACCCAAGTCAAATACTTTTTCCCTCCAAAAAATATAATAAAATATTCCATAAAAGGTGGATCTAGATTTGGTTAACATTATTTTAATCATGCACCAAGATCTATAATGACCCAATATTTTGTTATAAATAGGAGGGTTTTTCCTACCATTCTTCACCTTTTGTTGCCTATTAGATCACTCTGGATCTATACACTTGGTCACATTTTTCTACATTATTTGTTGTGTGAGCTCCCTTTGAGTTCTATCTTTGTCTGGGTTTTCTACACCAACAAGAGAGAGAGATTCTAGATCTGAAGTGCTGAGGACTTCCAAGAACCCATCCCATTGAGGAGAATTGGATACGCCTTCTTGTTTTCCTCCCAGGTGCCCTTAATACAAAAATTCTTTCAAAAATTGTTCTTGTCTTTTCTATTGGTATATGGAGCAAACCCTTCTTTTTACTGCTTAATGTCTTTCTATGCATAGATCTGGTTTTTTGCAGCTCTTTTCTTGATCAACTAACTACAGATATGAAGATATTGGCAGCCACTTTTGTTGTTAGGGCTATTAGTTATGCGTAGTTAAAGTGGTCTTTTTTCGTACACTTCGACAAAGGATTCATACTAACAACTTTGAGGATTGATTTTTCTTTGAAAAATATTAGTTAGCCATTAAATGAGTGTCATACCTGGCTGATCTTTTCTCATCATTGAATCTAAAAACACTACATAGTGGCTTGTAGAAGAATTTATACTAGAGCTTATCCTGACCCAAATCCTCCTGAGATTGTTGATAATCCAGAAAGTATCCTTAGGAAATATCCTAAATCCAATACTTCAACTGTTGTCATACTAATACATAAAGCTAATTCTGTACCTGAAAATCTCTTAGCTCTGCAAGATACACAAGTTGACTTAAGAAACCCATCCAGAACTAAGTCACTTAGTGATATAGATTAGATAGAATTTGAGTCTCCACAATCACCCCAACATAGTGGTGAACATACTGATAGTATAGAAACCATTCCACTTGACCTTCATTTCATTCATAACTTTGGTTTCTCTCATCCTAGATCTGCTCAACAGTATTTTGTTGGTGCAAGTACTTCTGTTTTCCATACACCCACTATTCACACTACTCCATTCCATCCTCCTCCTCCTTTCATAAACCCTCCACTTGTAAACCCTCCATTTTTTCCACAACCTCCTAGCATGGCAGCATGGTATGCTCCCCTAGTCCTTCCTTTACCTTTAGCCAATTTTCCATAGGACTATCAGTCCAAGATTCCATTATATGATGCTAGTGGTATTATTACTGCTCAAATACATGTGGACAAGACGAATGACTATTTTGATAGAAATGAGATAGATGATGAAACCATTAAACTCATATTATTTTCTCAAAGGTTAGGGGGAGAATCAAGAAAAAGTTTCAAAAGCTTAAACCCCCATAATATTAATGATCTCCAAGCTTTCCATCAAACATTCATAAACAAATGGAAGGCTAGGAAGAACCCTCTCCAAATACTTTCAGATTACAATAACCTCAAGAGAAATATTGGGGAAAGTGTTCAAAATTATTGCATTAGATTTAATAGTGTTTATAACGCACTACCCCTAGATTTGAAACCTCCACAAGGCTCAGCTTTGGCCAAATTCCCTGAAGGATTTGATCCTGAAATGGCCTATTAGCTAAGAGAAATGGATCCCTTAACTTTAGAAGACATGCAGAAGGGAGCTCTTAGTGTGGAAACCAATTTGATTGAGAAAAGAGATAGAATGAATACTGAAAAGAGGGTATCATATAGGGATGAAGCTTCAACTTCCACATTTGAATCAAAACTAGAAAGGATGATGGAGAAGATTATGGAGAGAATGAGCATATATGAGAGAGCTCAATCTATAGAAAATCAATCAACTCCTCAAAACAGAAATCAGTCCCAAGACCAAAATCAAAACTTTAAAAGAAATCAATCTCAGAACAGACAAAGAGATGCTAATCAACAGATCAAACCTCTTTTTCAAGAAAATTATGTCAATAAGGATGAAGAAACAAATGAAAAAATAGAGGATGATCACATAAACATGTTGGGAGTAAGGGATGAGGATTTTGATTTCCTCCATGAAAGAAAATAAGGTCTATATACACCCTATGATGCTAGAAGACCAGAAATTGGATATTATGAACTAGACTGTGAAAATGCCATCATAGGATCACCTAAAAAATATGACCTAAGAAGTAAAAATAATCAAGAAACTCCCAAGAAGAAAACCTCTGAAAATTCTGCCAAAAAAAACCCTGTAACTACTTCCAAAAAGATAGCAGAAAATGATAAAAAAAATGGCTGAAAGTTCTGATCCAAACAAGGGAGAAAACACACAAATCAATGAAAAATAGAGTGATGACCCTAGCATCACTAGCATTTCAGCTAATGCTCATGAAAAAACCATTTTAACTGCTGTAAATAGTAGAAATCAACAAGTTGATTTTGCTGATGAATCAGTGATTAAAAAGGCTGAATCAAACATTTTGAAAAATTAGTTTCCCTTTAGCCTAGAGAGTGAAATTGCCAAAATTAAAATCTCTGTCCCACTCACTAAGTTAGTCACTCAAAATGTATATAGATGTCAAGTTTTGAAAGCTCTGAACATAGAAGAAATTCATGATACTATTAACTTAAATGATGATACACCAGAGCTTATGTTTGGTTCTAAAATTGAAGGAAAATTTCAAGAAGGAACTACCCCTCCATTCTACATCAGTTTGAACATCCATGATAATATTTTTCACAATGCCATGCTTGATTCAGGGGCATTACATAACCTTATGCCTAACTAATAATGGAAAAATTAGGCCTTGAGGTAACTAGACCTTATAAAGATTTATATTCCTTTTATTCAAGTAGAGTAAGATTCCTAGGCCTTATAAAAGATCTCTTTGTTAATTTAGCTCAAATCTCAGCCAAAATCTTAGTGATGGACATTGTAGTGACTGATATACCCCCCAAATATGAAATGGTTATTTGAAGATTATGGGGTGCTAAGTTGCAAGGTACTATGTAAATGGATATTACTTATGCCACTATCCCTATCTTCAGTCAACCTAGAAGACTCTATAGGGAAACACGCATGAAATACATGGTGAGTAACCAAGAAAGAGAAAAAAACTCCCCTATCTATTCTATACACACTAACCTTGACTCATTCATTCTTTACAATGATGAGATTCCTAATGAGAAAGAGTTAGTCAATGAAACACCATCGAATATAGTGTTCCCTCCACATCCAAACATAGGGGCTGCTATAGATGAAGAGGAAAACAAAAAGAGAACTAAATGATAGTTTTCTAATTCAGAAAATTACAGCAAATAGATCACAGGTCTTGAGGTCCAAAATAGTCATAAAAATAGTGCAGATCATGAAAATCAAAGAAGAAAACCTCAAAACATTGAAAATATTGAGGAACAAAACAAAATTCAGCATAGTACAGACCTGCACGAACAACACAGTGACATATTAGGCAAGAAAAACAAATAATACAACAATGAAATAATTGACAAATTTGAAAACAATCATCTTTGGAGTATGAGTTTTGATGGGTCTTGCTCTAAAACTGGTGCATGAGTAGGCGTATGGGTGCACAACACTAAAAACAATCATGCTGAGGGTCATTCTTATAGAATAAACTTCCAATGTACAAACAACATTATAGAGTATGAAGCTCTCCTTTTAGGCCTGCATTTATTGAAGAAATTAGGGGCCAAATGAATAAAAGTTCATGGGGATTCAGAATTAATAATTATGCAAGTAAATGGGGAATACACTGCTAAACATCCCATACTTAGAGCCTATAGAGATGATGCCATGGACTTGTTCAAAACATTTGTTGAATTTAAACTTACCTTTCTCCCAAGGAACCAAAACATTCTTGCCAATGGATTAGCCTTTGCTGCTAGAACTTGTCTAACACCTTATGAAAGCAAGAAATGCTCCTCCCAAGTCAAATATAGACTAGTTGTCTCGAATAATGAAAAATAATGGCAATTTTTTGATGGAGATAAACAAATAGAAGACTTCCTACAGTCCAAAAATGAATTTGAAATACCAGACTCAGATTCAGAGTATGAACAAGACTTTCCTACTGAAGAAAACCCACTTTTTGAAGAAGAAAAGTCTCCTAAGATGGCTGAAATAAATCTGTTAACCCATCAACCCAAACATAAAATAGAAAATAGAAAAGATTTAGAAAATGAAGACTTACAATTGCTGCAATCTAATGATCACATCTTGCCAAAAGGACTAATCCCATTAGAAGAATTGTTTGACTTGAATGATGTTGCCAAAAAGCCAAAACTGGAACCTATTGAAACTGAAGTGGAAGAATGCAACATAGGCAGTGAAGAAAAGCCCAAAATGATCAAACTATGTAAGAGACTGCCAGCTCATATTAAAATGAAATACATTGAGCTTTTTAAGGCATTTTCTGATGTTTTTGCATGGAGCTATGAAGATTTGAAATCATATGATACAGAAATAATTCAGCATAAGATACCCCTCAAAGAAAATGAGAATCCTTTTAAACAAAAATTGCACAGAATCAACCCTTTTCAGTTACCTCTGCTAGAAAAAGAAATTAGGAAAGTGTATGATGTTGGAATTATAGTCCCTGTTAGATACTCAAAGCGAGTTTCTAATCTTATATTAGTTAGGAAGAAAAAAGGAGAAATAAGGCTTTGCATTGACTTTAGAAACTTAAACAAAGCCTCATTAAAGGACAACTATCCCTTGCCCAAAATGGATCATATCTTACAAAGGGTAGTTGGTTCTAAGAGAATTTCTTTGCTAGATGGCTTCTCAAGTTATAATCAAATATTGGTACATCCTGATGATCAACTTAAAACAGCCTTTACTACTCCTTGGGGTACTTTCATGTATTTGAAAATGCCTTTTGGTTTAATGAATGTTGGTGCCACATTTCAGAAAGCCATGGATATAGCATTCTCAAAATAAATAGGTTACTTCATAGTTATTTACTTAGATGACATCACCGTCTATTCAAAAACAATTGAAGAGCACCTAATACACTTGTGAAAAGTCTTTGAGAAATGCAGAAAATTCAGGTTATCTTTAAATACAAAGAAAACATTGTTTGGTCTCCAAGAAGGTAAACTTCTTGGACATATCATATCAGAAGATGGAATAAGGATTGACCCAAAGAGGATCGATGGTATATTGCAAATCAACCATCCTAGAAACATCAAAGAACTTCAATCTTTCATTGGAAAGATTAATTTCTTGAGAACGTTCATATCCAATCTAGCTGAACTCCTTAGAAACATGATAAATATGCTTAAAAGAGAAGAAGGAGTTAAATGGACCTTAGAAGCAAAGAAATCATTTGAGCTAGTAAAACAAGCACTTAAGAAAACAACAGTTCTTATCAGTCCTGATTTTACAAAGGACTTCTTCATTTTTTCATTTGCATCAGAACACACAGTAGCTGCTGTACTATTACAGAAAAACGAGAAGGGACAAGAGCAGCCAATTGCATTTTTCAGCAAGGCATTGAGAGATGCACCTCTGAAGTACAACATAATGGAAAAACAAGCCTTTTCCTTGGTCAAAGCCTTAAAATACTCCAAAGTTTACATTTTACATTCCCACATGATAGCATTTGTGCCTCATTTAGTTGTAAAAGACATATTGACTCAAGATCCAGATGGCAAGAAAGGAAAGTGAATCGTTGTAATTTTAGAATATGACTTAGAAATCAAACTTACTAAGCTCGTAAAAGGTCAAGTATTAGAAAAACTTATGGCTAAATCCAACTTTCAAGCTCTTGATATAAACATGTTTAATGCATTAGATGAACAGGAGGAGTTGACAACTCCAATTATTGAAGATAATTTTCTAAATTCATCTTGGTATGCTAACATTTTGTATGTTTTACTCAATATTAATGCCCCTCCTGGTTTGTATAAAACAAAGGCAAGATTCTTAAAGTTGAAAGCTGTAAATTACTGCATTTTGGATAAATTTTTGTATTGGAAAAATGCTAGTGGATTATTGCTTAAATTTTTTCCTGAGAATGATGCAGATAAGATCAAGCATGAGTTTCATGAAGGAGAATGTGGAGGCCACCTCTACTGGAAGTCAACTGCTAAAAAAATTCTTAGAGATGGGTAGTACTGACCCAATTTCTTTCAAGAAGTCCATAAAATGATTACTGCCTATCACAAATTCCAGATTTTTGAAGGCAAAATAAAATTTCTTCCCTTACCTCTGCAACCAATCACTGTTGAAGCTCCTTTTCAGCAGTGGGGTCTAGACTTCTTTGGGGAAATGCATCATGCCTCATCTTCCCAACATAGATGGATCATCATAGCAACAGACTATTTTACCAAGTGGATAGAAGCCATCCCATCTCGGAATTCCATAGACTCAGTCGTCATTTCATTCCTTGAAATCCATATACTGTCTAGATTTGGATGTCCTAGGAAGATCATAACTGACAATGCTGTTGCATTTGGGTCTAAAAAGATGGTGGAATTCTGTCATAAATATCAGATTATATTGGGTCATTTTACAACTTATTACCCACAAGGTAATGGGTTGGCAGAATCCTCAAATAAAATTTTGGTAAAAATAATCAATAAGTTGCTGAAAGAAATCAAGAAATCATGGCACAATAAGCTAGTACATGCATTATGGGCAGACAGATTGACAGTTAAAAAGTCAATTGCGATGTCTCCTTACCAGCTAGTTTATGGAACTGATGCAATATTTCCAACCATTTTAGGAGTGCCAGTTATGAAGCTGATCCAAGAAGTACAGTCTGAAGATGATGATATGACAAGAAGAATAAACTAGACTATACATTTACAACAAACCAAAGAGGAAGTATACATCAGAGCATAACAACTACAAGAAAAAATCAAGAAGTTGTTTGACAAAAGAACCAAGGCAAGTGATTTTAAGATTGGTGATAAAGTATTGAAATGGGATTCAAGGAGAGAAGATAAGGGAAAACATGGAAAATTTGATAATTTATGGAAAGGCCCTTATCTTATTCAATCTGCCATTAGAAACAATGCATTCTTTCTACAAGAATTTGATGGAGCTGATATTTTTGGAGGTCCTGTCAATGGCAAGATGCTCAAATTTTTTTTTTTTAACATATCCAACTTCAGAGTTTTTCATTTTCATTATATATAACACTGCTTTTAAATTTGAAAAAAAAATACAAAAACAGTAGAAAAAGAGAAAAAGAGGGCAGAAATAAAATAAGAAAGGTACAACCCCATACCAAAAAAGAAAGGAAAAATATAAAAGTGTGCAAGCTTAAATGCCACTACCAAAAAGAGAGCACTACTATTTAATCATACAACCTAATAATGACTAGATAGATTTCAATTTACTGCTCATAGGATAGTGAATCAGATTTTCCAAATTGTTTAATCTTGGCTTATCATTAGATTAGTTTAGGATTGAAAGAAGTGGCTCTAATCAGACAAAAACTTGAGCCACAGAGAAGAAAAAGAACTGGTTCAAACATGCTTAAAACTTGAACCAGGAAAAGAAGAAGATGACTTTAAACAGATCAAAATCTGAGTCATAAGAAGAATGAAGGATGTCTTTAATTTTCAGATCTTAAGCCTTCACAATTTTATTTTAAATTTCTATAAATTTCAGCTTATGTGAAGATTTTTTTTATGCCATAGTCTTACAACAAATCAGACAACTTAATCATGGTTTGTTTGTATTTAAATTTCTGTTTTAGAAAATAGAGAATAAGATCTGCCAAACAGTCTAATCCTGGCATATAGTAGCTTAGGTAGAGAATTAATGAGTTCAAATGTTTAATCTGAACTCATGGAAGAAATAAGGGTATATTTAGATTAGTTTTCTTCTTTCAATACAAGAATAATATGTTGATGTCAAAAGGTTTGCAAGTCCAAGTGCACCTTATGAAGAAAACATGTTAGGAAAAGTAGGCTGCGTAGATAGAATGTTTGGGAGAACTTGTTTGCTGATACAAAGTACTGACCATCTTTTTAAGAAACATGATCAAGGAAGAAAAATTTGTCAATGGATAAGGCATAGGTCTACATTCCATAGATCAATTTCTGAAGTTCTTGACACCTCCAAGGAACTGCCATCCCCAAATGGAGCCAATGTTAGCCATCATCAATTTTTTGTCATAGAAAATGATGTCTAAAATAGGTCTTGAGCCTTCAAGAGATTATTTTCATAGAAAATTTCTCATTCTTGAAGCCTTCTGGTGTTTTCTACCTTAAGAGTAATCTTCACTGTTTTTTCCTTCAAAAACTTCTCAAGAGTACCTGCTGTATAAAGGAGACTATTTTCAGCCATTTTCTCCATCTTTTCACCTTCATAGTTTCCTTCAAAATCTCCTCATATCATTCATTTTTCCCCTTTATATATCCTTCATTTTCCTTTGAAAAATACCTCCTTCCCTCTCATTTTTCCTCTATTCCCTTTGAAAAAATCCATTTTTTACCCCTCATTTCACTTAAAAATCCTTTAAAACCTTTAAAAAAACACCTTTTTATGGTTTGAATTACCCTATTTTACCTATCAGAACCTTTTTTAGGCTTAAAAAACCCCTCTTTTGGCCTAAAAATGCGCCCTTTTATATACAGGCTTTAAGACCCTTAGGGCTTAAATCTTTCACTTCTTTTTATTCATATAACCTGCACTCGGGACCAGGTGCTAGCCCTCTAGCCCCTTTTCCTCTGCCCCCGGTCCATTTTTCTCCACAAAACCGCACTTCTACCTTATCCCTAGCCCCCTTCTCTTACCTTTTATTTACCCCCACGCCACTTGTAAAATACAATTTCATTTGTATTTTCTCTGCCATATTTTTCAAACCCCACGTTAATCCTAGCCGTAGATCTGTCCGATTCAACGACATTGAATCACCTCCCTCATCCCTCCTCCTAGCCATTTTTCCCTAGTCATTCACACCCCACTTCCGGTCCCAAAATCCTCCATCGGACCCTTCCCTTTTTTTTTTCCCTTCCATACTTGTCAAATTTGGGATAAATCTCAAACTTAGATCAAAGGCCTTGAGCCTTGATCTGACAACCACCATGCTTCCCCTCTCACCTTCCATTCTCCTGACTAATATCTATCCATCCATCCTCGCAATAGATCTACACTATAGATCTTATTAATCCAACGGTTCTCATTTAACCCAATCAAACAATCCTGCCGATTGACCAAACCCGCTACGTGAAAAAAATGTGATGTCACCTTGGTCCCACTGCCTCGTCCACCATGCAACTTCCAACATTTCGCGTTCATCTAGGACCGTTGATCTTTGGCCCAAAGATCTAATGGTCTCGAACCTGTTTCGCATTCAAATCTTCAATCAAACCAATCGAACATTTCTTATGCAAAATCAGTGGTATTGGGAGGACGTGTGTCGCCTAACAGACGATATCATGTTCGGTCAGGCATAAACCGCTTACCGCCTGAATGTCGCGCGAAAATTGCTGACTATTTTCGCAAAACCACCAATCCATATTTCGTACCCTAATTAACATTTAAACCCAGTTTTCACAGGTTTCCTCCATGGAACCTCCTCCTACATGTTGTTTCCCCTCCTTACTGCTCCTCCTACCCTCTGCCAGCCTCTGTAAGCATTTTATCCAATACTGCAAGGTTTTATAACATTTTTGTTTTTTTATGCAGGGTTTGATGGCATTTCTAAGGGTGAAAACCCTTTCCACAACCCATAAAGGGACAGGGCCAAATATTTCCACCTATGAAGTCCAAATAATGTAGAATTGAAGCTTCCAGGGTTAATTCCATGGTTTGATTGGTGCTTTATGAGCACTGGTTATACAAGCAAACCCTCAGCATACCGAAGACACCTATCCATAAGAGAAAAATGGAAAGTCAACGAATATTTGAAGACAAAAGGTTAAAGGCTAAAACCAAGAAAAATATGGTTAAAGCGCAGTGATTAAAGAAAGAAATAAAGGCAGAAAATCAAAGGAGAAAGATGATTAAAGGTTAATACAGTCAGCAGAAAAGACAAAAAGCCCCGACGATGAAAAGAAGGCCTTAAAGCAAGATCGAGGCCTAATTCCCTGTTTAAAGAAACAGAATAGGCAGATTAGTAAATAAAACCTTCTAATGCCACATCAGGGAGGCAATTAATCCTCAAAACGCCACCTACAAGTTCATTTTCCTCAAAAGAATACAAATTGAATGCACAGTCAGAGATATTTGCCAAAGACAGCTCAGAAGTAATTGCCAGCCTACCAAAAGCCTCCAAAGTCAACATAAGTGACTGAAGTAGATGAGAGTTAATGTAAAATTGATTAAAACGGAGTTAAACATTTGAAATCTTCTCCATAAGGCCTCCCAAAGGCCAAGAATCATTTACGCTGCATTAATTGATTAGTTGAACCTTCTTTCCATTCCACCTCCTCAAATTTACCCATATATATCATATGAGGATTCTATTATTGTGGTTGGTTGAATACTCATTGAATGTAAAAATATTTTGAGGCTGCTGAAGCTCTATTTTTTAGTTGAAGAAAGATAGGTTGAGAAGAGAATTTTGAAGTTGTAAAAGACCCACTAGACTTGAAGATTGTAACTGGTTTGAACATCAAATATACAAGTTGATTTATGGGATCCTGGTCTATGTCAATGGTGATGTTTTTCTTACTGTAATTGTTATTTTTCTCATGTTTTCCATACTGTCCATTTTCTTTGATAAAGAACAACAAATATAGATTAGGATTTACTACAAAGTGCCCTATTTCTCACTGATAAATCTTTATCTTTATGTTTTCTTCTGATTGTGTTTTAAGGATAATTCAAAAGAGTATAACCAGTCAATTGTTGGTGAACCCATGTTTCCTGAGTATAACTTGAGATATTGTCTTTGAAATTTCTTGAAAATTCTGCTAATTAAAGTTGAATTAGAGAAGTTTATGGTTAGCCTTGTCCTCTAGTTTATCTCCAACAGTTGCTTTGAGAGATCCCTTAAGAGTATGTCAAAAGTAGGATAGGTTCAAAGTACTTACCTAATATTAGGCTACTTTTAATGTTATCTTGAATGTTTTCCTTATGAATATGCTGAAAGCAAGCTAGATTCAAAGTTCTTACTTGATCTTAAGCTATTTTTTGTTTTCCTTTGAATATGCTAAAATCAGGCTAGGTTAAAAGTCCTTACTTGATCTTAGGCTATTCTTTGTTTTATCTTGAATGTTTTCCTTTGAGAATATGTCAAAAGTAGGATAGGTTAAAATTCCTTACTTGGTCTTAGACTATTCTTTGTTTTCTCATATGTTTGCTTCTTTCACCACACTTTTAATGTTCCATACCATAAATCAACTTAAATAGATCCTTTGACATAGATGACTTGCCCCATAGACCACTCTTGAAACTTGTTGTGCAATTAAATCCTTTTGTGACTCCATAACCCAATGGATTGATATTGTTTCTTACCTATCCTATCATCTAAATCATTTCTTTCACCCTACTCACACCTTTTCCCCTCAAAGAGACTTCCTTCATTTTGATGATATCCATCCCAACAAAAACAAACAAAAACCCTTGTACTTAATAACTAGCCTAATATCGTATCATGAGCCTTGAAGAAATATCTTTGAAAACATTTATATATGGAGAGATCCCTCTCTGAATCCAGGAGGGCTAGATCCTAGGATTCCAAAGTGGTTTTGATGTAGGCTCTGCATCGTTTTTTCTTGCCAATCTTGCAAACTACAGAGACCTAACACATCCCATGCTTTATGACTTTGATTGAGCATTGTCATGCTCCCATCCTTAGCCCTGTTGGCCTTGTTGGTGTTGCACTGAAAATTGTCATCCTAACATTCTGCTATGTGTATGAGCTCATTATGACTCATACTTCCTCCTTTGCAAGTCTAACATATCATTTCCTCATGTCAAGCCTTGAAAATCATAGAAACGTTCCTAAAAATCTCCTTAACTTTGGTGTCGCACTTTCTCTATATCTTGCCTGCGGTCCCGCACCTAATGTTCATGAATCCTGTGTACCTAAACACACTTTCTCTATGTTATGGGTGTGGACCTCTGTAAATATTAAAAAGGCGCAAGTAAACTCAAAAAATCTCACTTTAAGTAAATTCTAGAAGCCTCTAGAAAGAATCTTGCAGTGGCAGAACCGCTCTTTTGAGGTTCATGTATCCCTTACCTTATGGAGCTAACCCCTTGATGTGATGAGCTTACCCTTTGAAGGAGGATTCTATCCCTTCATAGTTGGAACTGAAACCTCCTCTTTTCCACTATAAAAAGAGGCATTGGGTAGCCTCAAGGGGAGTTCAAGATTTAGAATTATTTGAAGTTAAGTGTTATTGGGATTCAGACTCATTTAACTGAGATTTTTGTGAGGAGAGATCACATACCTCTATCTGTCTCGGTTGGAGGAGGAGATTCCTGCTTCAGACCCTGGGAAGGCCTGTTCAACATCAAGGCTAAGGTTGTAAGGTTTTCCTTCTTTTAACGTTAATACAAATGAATTCATTTTTCTCAATAAGCTGTTAGTTAACTTTTTATTTCATGTATTCCTTGATCACCATGATAAGCATGATTTATGATGTTTACTATACAGGTGCTATTTAATGTTTTCTTGTTTGTGATTGCAGGTTTACGAAGATAACTCCTTCAAGTGCACGAGGGACAACAACTACTTCAAACAAGCATTGGACCTACCGTAAGTCTTTTACACCTCTATAGTGCTTTTTGTAAATCATATATTCTTAGAGAAAGATTAGTTTATATGGCTGTTTGTTGCTAGATTAACTTTTGGTACTAGGGAGATCGGTCTTGTCCGCAAGATTGATTAATCCACACAACAAATTGGCGACTCCACTGGGGAAGGAACTTGTTTTTTTTTGTTCTCTTTTATTTTGATTTGAGGAAAAGTTTTTCCTAGTTTTTGATTGATAGATATCTGCCTGGGTAGCTTAGGTTTTCTCTGTTTTTGAACATTTTGAAATCTTTTGTGTTTTTTTTTAGTTATTCTAGGGACCGCACTTTGTTCTTTTGCATAGTGTGTGTTGGCAATATGATGCAATATGTTGTCCTTGATGGCAACCTACTTGATGAATTTGTTCTTGATGGAAACCTACCTGATAAGTTGCCTATGATAAGAAACCTATGTGTTAAAGATGCAAGAATTATGTATCTCCATCAATGCCAAAGGAGGAGCACCTAAAACATCAACAAAGAAAAGAGCAAATGAAATATGAAGCTGAGGCAGTTTTAGAAGGGTTAGTTGATTGGAGATCTGGAAAGGCAGTAGAGACACTAGAGAAAACAGAGGCAAAGGAGATGACGAAGGAGTAGCACCTGAAGGTTAAACTCTATGTGGGAATACCTTGCGGCTATTCTCTATAATTATGTATAGTATGAGTCTCTGCGTATGAAGTTAAAAGTGAAAACCGGTTGAGGAATCATGGTGGTGGGATTCGAATTCCAGGTGTTACACCATTTTTTGGTCATATAACTTATTATCATTAGATGGACCCAAGTACACCATGTAAGACCAGTTTTACCCTAAGTAAAACTGCTTTCACTATGTTAAAATAGGAAACCCCAAAAGGAAATATTAAACAAACCCATATTTGTTTGATTTTCCTCATGGAATAATTAATTAAACCATAATTTAATTATTATTCCTAAATATCTTTAACTCCAAAATCAAAGAAATTAATTAGATAAACCTTTATTTATCTTATTACTTTCTTAGGAATAATCATTTAAACTTTATTAGGATGATATTCCTTGTTAAATATGACCTAAATCACCTACAAATAATTTAAATAAATCACTATTTATTTAATTATCTTTCAACCACCTCCTTAAATAGTTAAATAAACCATTATTTATTTAATTATATTCCCATCATTTCCCTAAAATAATAAATAAATCATTTATTTATTTATTATTTATAAATAAAGGAATTGACCCAAGTCAAAAATCCTTTTTCCTCCAACAAATATAATAAAATATTCCTAAAGGATGGTTCTAGAATTCGATTAATAATATTTTATTCATGCACTGAGTTCTAGACTGCCCTAATATTTTGTTATAAATAGAAGGGTTTTCCCCATTCATTAGTCACCTCCATTGCATTAGATCACTCTGGATCTATACTTGGTCACCATTTTCCCGCCATTTGCTCCCATTGAGCTCTACTCTTTGCATTGGGTTTTCTACACCACAAGAGAGAGAAATCTTAGATCTGAAGTGTTGAGGACTTCCAAGAACCCATCCCACTGAGGAGAATTGGATACACCTTCTTGTTTTCCTCCCAGGTGCCCAATTAATATAAAAGTTCTTTCAAAAATTGTTCTTGTCTTGTCTATTGGTATATGGAGTAAACCCTTGTTTTTACCGCTTAATGTCTTTCCATGCATAGATATGGTTTTTTGCAGCTCTTTTCTTGTTCAACTAACCACAGATCTGAAGATATTGTCAGCCACTTTTGTTGTTAGGGCTATTAGTTATGCGTAGCTAAAGTGGTCCTTTTTTGTACACTTCGACAAAGGATTCATACTAATAAATGGCGACTCCACACGGGTTTTAAATTACGACTGCTGTCGTTTTTCATATTCCTGCATTTCCAGCTACTTCAGACCCTAGGGTTTCTTTTTAGCTGTTTTTTTTTCCTATTTTTATGTTGTTTTTCTCACATAAAACCCTAAAACATTAAAATTTTTAACTTCCGTGTGTTTCTGGCCTATTAAAACCTATCACAGTAAGCGACACTTGTTGCAAGTAACCGAGACTCGCAACTTTTCCGAAAATCCGCCGCCGAGACAACCGAACGGGGGGGTCTTTGGCCCAAAAACCGCGATTCCGGACCTCCAGGTCGCACTTTTCTCGCTCTGCTGACCCGCACCGAAAATGTGTCGAAATCACGAATTCGCTAGTTTTTCGTTGATTTTTCTCGCAATTTTTCTCGAGTTCTCACGCAGCCTTCGCGTGTTTTCCAGCCTCTGTCTCAGCCCGCTTTGACCAAGTTCTGATCTGTTTTTACTCATCTAAGTGGGAACCTAGCCCCCTAGGGCTTTAGTACCCTCCAATTTTTGTGGAAGAGTTTTAGCTGTTTCAGCCGTCTGTTTTTCAGAGCTTCAGCCTCTTTTTTTCCAGATCTGTTACCTCCCTTTCAGATCCTTTGAAATCAGCCTTTCTTCCTTTCAAATCACCTCCTGTCGTTTTGTTTGGACCTACTTTGAGGGCCTCCACCTTGCCCCCTCCAGTTTTTGCTGATTTCCTTCCTTTTTCCAGCCACCTTGCCTCTGTCTCTTGGCTGTGATCTACACCTCTTTTCAGCAGCTTTATCCTTTAGATCCCTGTCCCTTTTGACCTTATATCTATTGGCCTCTTTTCCGTGTGTTTTGCCTAGATTTTTCCCTTTCTTTTCAGATTAGTTTTGAGAGACCCACCTTCTTGGGTTAGATAGATGCAGGAGTTGGGAGTGATTCCATAGATCATTCGACACGTGGCGAGGTAAACCCATGGAAAACTGCTTGTCACTGTGCGCCATTGCGCATTATCGTTCGACCTAGGATGCCCAGCGATATTGATACATACCGTTGATCTGGGAAGATGCCATTAGATGGTGCCTGCGTTCAGAAGGTGCGCGAATAATAACACAAGTACGGTGCGCCATCACGCGTTATTTCCCGTGCAAGTTGCCCAAGTAATATTCGTCGAATTGGATGTTTTGACACGATGGAACATGAGCCCTTCGATTGGGTCGATTGTTAGCGCTGGGTCCCAGTTTAATTTATATTTCTCGTTGATTAAAGTTCTATTATATTTTAAATTGAAAAAGGTTGTGGATAATGTTTATTTATCAAATTCCACGAATTTGATAAATAAAATTTCAATAAAAGAATGAATACCATCAGCGGTTGGATGGTTTTAACTCATGGTTTTACTAAAGGAAAAAACTATATAAGGAGAAGACGATTATTGTACAAGGTGTGCATGTGTAAGGGTGGTGAATGAATAAATTTCTTGAAGAAATATCTGCATGGACGAACTCTGTTCTTAATTGATATATCTGAATCTATGATGCACCTATGGATATGATCTAGAAATGATGAAGACTTGACATAAGTCTGATGAAGAAATTGAAGAAATCTGATTGATGTGAGGGTTGAAGCCTTCTGTATGAAAGTGAAAGTATCCTGTCAGTAGAAGCTGGTGTTAAAATCAAGGGGTTGGAGCTCCCTTCCAGTAGTGGCTGGAGAACGAGAGAAGGTTGTAGCCTTTCTGCAGGTGGGTGCCTGTGTGTTGGTATAAGTCTGCGCCAACATAAAATTGTAAGAAGTTTTTCTTTATAATGAATATTGAAGAATGAGATAATAGCAGCGGTGGTTTTCTCCCGAATTGGGTTTCCACCTTAAATACTGGTGTTCATATGTGTGGCTTATGTTTGATGGTTTGTTATGTTATTTATGTTCTTACTTACTGCTTACTCAACATCTGATGAATGAATGATGCAATGACCTAAGTAAAGACATAATAAGATCTCTGGACATACAAATTGGATTCAGTAAAGTAGCATATGGTTTTAAGAGAAAGAAAAGTAAAAAGTTTTCAACCCTAAATACTGATTCACCCCCCCCCCTCTCAGTATTTTTCCCAACAGTGCGGGCAATTTCTCACTTTCCTTAAGTAAACAGTGTAGGACTGCACTTGTTACTTCTGGAAGCCTGCAGACCCTGTTAAAATTTTGGAAAAAACACAAATTTATTTCTTCAGTTTATCTTTATTTTTGATTTAGAGTTTTTTAGTATCTGCCCAGATTGACATTGTTTCTGTCAAAAGATTTTTGTGAATGAATTCCAGCAGTATTTGTGTTTTGATGATTTTCTAGAAGTTTTGCGTTTTGGATTACTTTTCACTTGGTATTTGTAGTGATTCAAAGCATTGGCAGTTTGAAATACCTCAGATTAGATTGGTCTTTTTCCCTTTTTGCTGAGTCTGACCTGATTGTGAAATCCATCCTTTATTGAGAAATAGATCTACTTGTTTCTTTGCAAATCTTCGAAAAAAACTTTGGTATAGGTTTTGAATTTCATTTTTATAAAGAAAACATATCTGAGTGTTTTTTATTTGTTTGTTATTCTGGAAAAATAGATCCTTCGTTCACTGAATAACTAAGTAAAACATTCTTCAAAAAATATTAAAGCTTTTATTCAATTAGATTTTTAATGTTTGTAGATCTCAAAATTAGCTTTGTAGTTTTGAGTGCTTTCAAAAATGATTTCTTTTGAAGGAAAATTGTTTTTGAAGTTTCAAGTTTTTGAAAGTGAAATGATTTTGTTCTGAGCTTTGATAATTTGTCTCATTTTGAGTTAGTGTTGAAAAGACAAAAATATTTTCTTCCAGTTATTCTCTATGTTCAAAGAAAGAATTGTTTCTTAAAAGAATTGCATTCTCGAACTCTTTCTTTAGCTAGAATTTCATTGAAAGAAAACGAATTGATTATCATTTTTAGGTGCATTTTTAGTGTTTTTGGAAGTCGAGTCTTCACACCATCAAAGTTTCATTTCCGTACCTATTGACTTAATAAACAACTCATAAAAGTAACGCTTAATTAAAATTCATCTAGTAATCTTTTTATTTCTAGGGCTCTTATCACCAACATAGCTTAAGCTAGTATCTTGGAGTAGGGAGTAATTAACTCTCCAAGATAGCAAAAACAAACAAGTAGATAAATCTTGCGGTAGGAAATAAATCCAATTGTAATTGGTACAATCTGGGAAGCTTCTCTTAAAAAAGTCAATCACAATATCATGTCCGAACCTTTGAGACAATCAATTTTGTTTCATTGGGGAAGATAGAAGATTTTGCGTGCATTACATATGGTAAACCTCAGATTAACCATTGTCGAGGAGCCTGGGGTCACTTGTCGGTAAACCTTGAATTAACCATGTCGAGGAGCCTTTAAGGGGATTGAGCTTTGTTACTTTTCCCTTGCGCGTGGGATCGGATCATAGACTGTTCCCCCAGTTGTATTTGTTATTGTTGGTAACCTTAGTGTCCAAAAAACTTAAGATTATTTCCTAAGGTGACGGTGAAGGAAAGATCTCACTGTACCTGGAGCAGATGTCGACTAGACTCACTTGGACTCTCTGGGGGTTTCTTTTCACACGAGATGGTTTTGTGAAGAAACTTGTGCCAGTATGTTTCATTAAGTAGGTTTTCGGGGTAACTGTTCCAACTTCCCTTTCTGTATTGAATTTCTACTAAGTTGGATTTCATCACCAACTAGTGTTTTTAGTACGGGAAGTTTACTATTTGTGTGTGGTTTGAACTCTTAGATTTTTAAGCGTGTGATTCAGCTGTTTGTTTCTTTAGAGACTTTAGGTGTTTTTATTGAAATTTTCTTTGTTTGCATGTGATTTGTTAATATTTAATCGTGGCAAAATTGCTGAGACAATCCCGGAGACTTCAAGGGAAACCCCCTGAATATACACTAGGTTAGCTTGAAGAGCTGCGTGCTCTAGTATCATCTAGTAGCATTAGGATTAGATCAACATAAGTTGGAACTTCATCTATAGTTGTTCATCCTAATCATCAAATACCCACAACATAACACATTCAAGAACCGATTTTAGTTTCTGAAGTTACTGGTAGTATTTATCCTTCCAGTGAACTAGCTGACGAACCTGAAATTTCTGAGCCTGAAACTGAACCTTCTGTTTTGGAAACATCCTCAGGATTTATTACACCAACTTCTAGCGATCCTGGTTCACCTAGGGTAAGAAATATTGTCACTGAAGATCTTCCATCTGGCCTTATTTCTATTAAATAACTTACTAGTCCAGACGAAGAGTTATCTCTTCCAAAATCCCCTCAGTATTTAAATCTTAGGGAGTTTGAATCTATTTTCTACAGCCCTATTCGAACTGACGCTTGGTATCTATCTTTGAATTTTTTTTTAGAGAATCCAGGTCTTGCTTTTTCTCCACCTCGAATTCCATTTCATCCTACACCCAAAGGTTACTATCCGTCATCCATTATGGCAGGAGATTCATCCATGTTTTCCCAGACATCGGAAGCATTTTTACACGGTGGTCCTTCTATTCCTTTGGGATATCAGGCTCTGTCTAGTACTTTCTCTGGAGCAGCTCCTCAACCGATTGAAAACGTATTATCATCTGCTCTTAATGGAATTAAAAATGAAACTTCGAACGTAGAGCAAATCTTTATGATGTCTGGTAATATTCTGAATCCTGAACCTCAAGGCAGTCAGTTACTGCTTGGAGGGAATTTTCAGGGAAATCAGTTACCGCCTGGGGGGGCAACCTCAGGGTAGTCAATTACCGCCTGGGGGACAACCTTTAGGCAGTTAGTTACCACCTGGGGGGCAACCTCAAGGTATTTTTTTCCTAGGACAAACTGTGGAATCATATTATTTTGGAGGACAACCTCAAGGACAGTACATACCTCAAGTTTATAAACCCCAAGGAAAGTACATACCTCAAAGTCAACCCCAAACTCAATATGCTCCTCAGGGTCCTTATCAACCCCAGCTTCAATACACGCCTCAGGGTCATCAACCTCAAGGTCAGTACCCAATTCAAGGTTTCCAATAGCCTTCTGGTCAATCATCTATTTAAGGAGCCGAAAATTTACCACTTACTTATCAAACCTATGTTCAACCAGTCTATGGTCCTTACGTTCAACCTTCTACGGGACAATACCCCAGAATGAATATGGTGTGGGATCCATCCCAATATCAACAGCCTATGTAGCCTAATGTGCAGTTTTCTTCTCAACCTGGACAGCCTTTGGTTTCTGGTTCAACCCAACAGCCTGTTCAGCCTACTATTCAAACTCCTGCACCTAGTTCTATTCAGCAGTCTGGGCCTAGTACACCTCAGACTCCGCCTCAAACTGCTGCAACTGCTCCAACATCTTTTCAACCTATAACACCTATTTCTGGAGTATCTGTAGCTCTGAGTTCTTCTATCCCTACATCTATGCAAATCCCTCAAGTCTCTATACCCCAGTCAGGACCTTCAGTTCAGACTTTGGTTCAGATGCCTGCGGGACAAGCTGGTACAAGTAAGGTGGTCACAATTCAATCGCAATTCATGTATCAACCATACCAGGGACAACCTCAATTTGGTCCCATTTCACAAAATCCAAACTATCAGTATCAACAATACCCTGGCTATACTTATCAATTGCCTCAACAACCCCAGTTTGGTCTGGTTAATCCTGGTTACCTAGGAGGTTACACAATTCCTATTGCAAATCCGATTCCCAGTTATCCTGGGTATCATCCTCCCAGAACTACTTTGGCTACTCAAGGTTTTCCCGACCCTAATCGTCAGTTACCATTTATTGCAACTTTGGATTTACCTGATTTGACGTGCCTTACTAATGATCCAATTTTCTATTATCCGTACTGGACGCCAATGCCGCATAAGTTTCCCAGTGATATACCAAAATTCAAAGGTAAGTCAGGAGAGGATCCATCAAATCACGTTATGACTTATCACCTCTGGTGTGCGTCTAATTCAATAATTGATGATTCAATTCACTTACGTCTTTTCCAAAGAACTCTTATTGGTCTTGCCGCCAAATGGTACATTGAGTTACCACGAGGGTCTTTTAATAATTTCAGTCAGTTAGTGACTCCCTTCTTGACTCATTTTTAGTTGCTTGTCAGATACGAAAATGGCATGGAATTATTATCTTCACTAAAACAATCCATGTCCACATATTTCTGATCATATTCATGAATGACGACGTAGAAGGCGTTTGGTGAAAGTTTACATTCTGGATCAAATTTTGGCGGAATGGTTTGTTAAATCATTGTTACCCAAAATCACTGAAGACGTAGCTAAGGCTGGAGTTGTTACTGAAGAGCAAGTGATTGCTCAAGCTTAGTACCTTGACATCGTTTATACGCAGTTAGGTACTTTATATGAAAAAATCCCCGATCTTCCAAAAAAAGGTCAAGTAGTTGTAGATCGTTCAGGGTCTCATGCCACTGATGGTATGATTGGTACAGTCAATACTAAAAGCAAGAAGAAATCTTCAAAGAATTCCTCTCCTATTATAACTTTACCTGATTCCCCGAAAGGAGAATCTTCCCCCGAAATTTCTGCCGACATTCATGTCGTAGAGACATCTATGACCAAATGTAAATCTGGCAGTAAAAAGAAAGGGAAGAATAAAAACAAAAAGAATTCAAAAGAGAAAACTAATAAAAAAGAATCCAATGACAAAAAGCGCAAACCTCGCTATCCTTGTTACATTTGTGACGAGGATCATTTTACTAAGGAATGCCCACATCGAGCAGAGGTTGCGAAATTCGTTAAAGGTTCACAACAACCTACTGTCTTGAAGAATCCTTTTCCAACTCAAGATAGTAAGATGGTTGGTTCTACCTTGAATTCTTCAGAAGAGCCTATTCTGATGATGTCTCATGTAAGGATTGCGACGTGATCGCAAGATTATGGTACTAAGAATCCTGTTGATGGTAAAGAAGCATAATCTTCTAGCGCAAACACATCAACTACACCTCCTCCTGTTTCTGGTCCGCTACAGATCGAGAAACCAAATCCAGACTTAATAATCAAACCACCTGCTAAAGGTGTTCTTCGTAAATCAGCTTTCAATCCACATGCGAGAGCTTCTCAGAATTACAAAATTGTTGAAGATTTAGCTATTTCCCCTTCAGCAATGTCAGGTTTGGAAGTGTTGCAGTCATGCCCAGCACAGTGTAAATTACTTTTGTCTGCCATAGGAGCTGTCGATATTCAGGATTCAAACCTTATAGTCTTCGATTTAGAGAATAGTACACCTCGCCTACCTCACCAAATGGATTTTCAAATTCCAGTGTTAGTAAAAAATAGACTGATCTTTCGGACTGTGATTGATAAGGGAGCTTCAACGTGTATTATGTCAATCCAGTGTTGGAAATTGCTTGGTTCTCCTACACTCAATTAGTCTTCGACGATTCTAAAGGCTTTCGATGGCCGAGGTTTCCACCCTTTTGGTATTTTTCAAGATTTACCCATAGGGGTCGAAGGTAAAACTGTAAATCTAGATGTGGAATTGGTTGATGCCCCTCTAGATTACAACCTTCTCCTGGGTCGTAGTTGGTCTTATGCTATGACTATTGTTGTTTCTTTGGTCTTTCAGCTTATAAAATTTCCACATCAAGGAAGGATCATTACAATAGATCAGTTAACTTATTTTTCTTCTGATCCAACCTCTACAGAAACAATCTAGCATGTTGGTAAAGCGGTTATCCCTTACAAGGATGTTGGAGTAGGTTTGATTAAAGATTCTGGTTTACTAGGAAATTTTTCCTTTCCTCCTCCTAACGTATCGCCTTCTATCGCAACTATTCATATGATTTCTTCAGATACTATTATGTTTGATGATCCTTGGATCGTACCTTCCGACTCCGAGTTAGATTCATTTGATGGCATGTTGCCTTTGAGTCCATTTGAAATTGCATATCAGGCTGTACAGTCACTTTCCAACCCTTCTTCAACCAAAACTGATCCAATGAATGGGATCCATGAGGAATCACTTTCTATATCAAGTTCAGCCACAACAACATTTCCTGATCTTGTTCATACTGATGAGCAGATTCGTGAACTTTTGTCTATTGACGATTTACCATGGGAAGATCTACATCACTGATATTCGTTTTTACCTGAGCTGGATCATTTTTAAGATGATTTTGCTTCTATTTTTACTGTTGAATATGTCAAAGAACTGCATAATCCATTGCAAAATCCTGATTCTGAGTTAAATTTGGAAAATATCTCTCGAACGATTCCAATTGAAATTTCAGTAAAGCCAAGAATAATTGAAAAAATTCATATAGGTGATTTCTATACGGATGATGAAATTCAAACTTATAAAGCCCTATTTCAAGAATTTCGTGATGTGTTTGCCTGGTCCTATGAAGAAATGCCAGGAATCGATCCGTCAATTGTCGTACATGACGTTTACGTCAAATACATCCTAGAAAAGTTGCTGCTATCAAAGCTGAAGTTGAGAAGTTACTTCATGCAGGTTTCATTTATTCAATTACTTTAACTGATTGGGTATCGAATATTGTTCCTCTTACTAAAAAACAAGGAACGATACGAGTATGTATCAACTATAGGGATATTAATCGAGCTTGTCCTAAAGACAATTTTCCAACCCCCTATATCGATCAAATAATTGATGATTGTGCTGGCAGTGAAATGTTTTCCTTTATGGATGGTTTTTCCGGTTACAATCAAATAAACATATTCCCTGCTGATCAGCCAAAAATAGCTTTCATTTGTCCGTGGGGGACATTTTCTTATTGCAAACTACCCTTTGGATTGAAGAACACTGCAGCAACTTTTCAAAGGGCTATGTCTTATTCATTTCATGACATTAAGCACATTGTGCAACCTTATCTCGATGATTTACCTGCTCATTCATCATGTAGGGATGACCATCTCACTCATTTACGAGCTATCTTTATGAGATGTAGGCATTATCGAATTAGGCTGAATCCACACAAATGTGTTTTCTGTGTAAAATCAGGTCGCTTACTATGATTTGTTGTTTCGAATGCAGGAATTCACGTTGATCCATCGAAGGTCGAAGCTATTGTCAATTTACCTCCTCCTTCGACTCTACGCCAACTCCAAAGTTTGCAGGGGAAAGAAAATTTTTTACGTCGATTCATTCCTAACTACGCCGAGCTAACAAAGGGTTTTACTCGATTGTTGAAATAGAACATTCCATTCTTTTGGGTTGAGATCGCTGATTGATCTTTTAATGCACTTAAACACGCCTTGACCCATGCACCGTTATTACATCCTCCCAACTACAACCAGGACTACGTTTTGTACCTCGTTGCCTCTCATTCCAAAATTGGAATGGTTTTATTTCAGGAAGATGAATTCAACACTGAACATGTGATTTACTATCTTAGTTGAAATCTACATCTGACTGATATCAAATACACACATGTGGAGAAATTGGCCTTGGCAGCTGTTCAAGTTGTCCAAAGATTTAGACACTACATCTTATTACGCAAAACCATAGTAATTTCTGACTGTAACCCTATGATGTAAATTTTAACCAAAAAATTGCTAGGGGGAAAGTATTCCAAATGGATAGTTATTTTGTAGGAATTTGACTTAGAATTTGAAAAATCTAAGGCAAAGAAATCTTTGGTTTTTGCTGAACTGATGTGTGCTTTCCCCTCTACTGATACTGAAACTGTGGCGGAGGAGCCCATTTCGGACGAATCCTTGTTTCTTATCAGTACTCTTGATCCTTGGTATGGGGATATATTCGGTTTTCCTCAAGCCATTATTACAGATCATAGAAGTCATTTTCAAAATATCATGATGACTGAACTAATAGATCCACTTGGCCTGCGCCACGATATTTCTACTCCATATTATCCACAGGCCAATGGTCTGGTTGAAGCTATCAATAAATTTTTAGTCACTATGATCAGACGAATTATTTTTATCCATAAGACGAATTGGCATTCCATGTTATTTTCAGCGCTTTGGGCATATCGAACCTTGGTAAAAACATCAACTAGTTTCACTCCTTTTCAACTGGTTTACTGTTTGGAAGCTGTGTTGCCAATTGAATGTGAAATTTTGTCATTGAAATTAGCCATAGAATTAATCCCAGCTATGTCTGAAGAGGAGAAATGTTTTTTGTACTTGGCTCAGCTAGATGAGAATCGACGAAATGCTGCAATAGCAAACAAGGATCATGTCAAATGAATAAAAGCTCAGTATGATAGAAGTGTTACCCCTCATAATGTTTCAGAAGGAGACCTAGTCTTAGTTTATAATCAAGCCATCGATAAGTTAGGAGCTAGAAAATTCGTGCCTATGTGGCATGGTCCTTTCATTGTTAAGAGAAAACTGGCAAAAGGGGCCTATGAGCTGATAGATTTCGATGGTGTCCCTTTAGATAAACCCAGAAATGGGCTTTATCTAAAGAGATATTATTCTTAAACTTGGTGTGGATATTTTTTGTTAGATTAGATTTCTTTACTACTAGTGTGTCTTAGATTAGAAAAGCGTGCCTAGTTTAGAAGTGTGTTTTGTCACTATTCCTGCTTATCTTAGTTTTACTCTTGATATTGCAGATGTCGACGTCTCTTCAAACCTACATTGGTTTTGCTGATGGTGCTTGTCGTAGTACATGGAACATTTCTTCCGTAGCTTGGGTTATCTATTCACCCACGATGCACCTTCCAAGTAAGGAAGAAGCCTTGGCCAACAAAAATAACATTTACAGAGTATAGTGCAAAGGATTGAGTTATTATCTCGAATCCATATCATTTGGAATTTGGGATTTTGATCATAGGGTTGATTCTAACTTGTCAGATACATCTTAATGAAGGTTTATGCCATTAGAACTAATTTTATTATGAAAGATTTTTAAGAGTTTGTCTCTTGGAATGTGAATTTGATTACATTGACATTTATATTCCAAGACATTTAAATACATTAGCAGATGTAGTTGCTTCTAGTATGATAAATTGACATTTGCAATAATCAAAACAGTAAATTAAACAACATTCATAACATGTACATAGATAGCTGGTAAATAGTGATATATTATAGTTGTTACACCATTTTTTGGTCATCTAACTTTTCATCATTAGATGGACCCAAGTACACCATGTAAGACCAGTTTTACCCCAAGTAAAACTGCTTTCACTATGATTAATTAGGAAACCCCAAAAGGAATAATTAATTAAACCATAATTTAATTATTATTCCGAGTCATGTTTAACCCAAAAACAAAGAAATTAATGAGATAAACCCATAGTTATCTTATTATTTTCTAGGAATAATTATTTAATAATATTCCTTGTTAAATATGATCAAATCAACCACCATTAATCAAATAAATCATTATTTATTTGATTATATCCCAACCACTTCCTTAAAAAGATAAATAAATCATTTATTTATTTATTTTTCACTAATCAAGGGATTTGACCCAAGTCAAACACCCTTCCCCTCCAACAAATAATAATAAAATATTCCATAGAGGTGGATCTAGATTTGGTTAACATTATTTTAATCATGCACCAAGATCTAGAATGACCCAATATTTTGTTATAAATAGGAGGGTTTTCCCCATCATTCTTCACCTTTTGTTGCATATTAGATCACTCTGGATCTATACACTTGGTCTCATTTTTGCCATTTTGCTCCCATTGAGCTCTACCTTCTACATTGGGTTTTTCTACATCTACAAGAGAGAGAAAGCTTAGATCTGAAGTGCTGAGGACTACAAAGAACCCATCCCATTGGGGAGATCTGGATACACCTTCTTGTTTCCTCCCAGGTGCCCTGTAATATAAAAATTCATTCAAAAATCGTGTTCTTGTCTTGTCTGTTGGATGCATGGAGCAAATTCTTTACTTCACTGCTTAATATCTTTCCATTTATAGATCTGTTTGTTGCAGCACTTTAACTACTAATTGCAGATCTGAAGATGTTTTGCAGCCATTATTGTTGTTAGGGCTATTAGTTAGGCGTAGCTAAAGTGGTTCTTTTTCGTACGCTTCGACAAAGAATTCATACTAACAAATGGCGACTCCACACGGGTTTTAAATTACGACCGCTGTCGTTTTTCATATTCCTGCATATCCAGCTACTTCAGGCCCTAGGGCTTCTTTTTTAGCTGCTTAGTTTTCCTCTTTTCATGTCATTTTTCTCACATAAAACCCTAAAAACCTAAAATTTCTAACTTCCGTGTGTTTCTGGCCCTATTGCGCAGGTAAGCGACACCAGCCGCACCTGAGACGGCAATTTTTCAGAAAATCTGCCGCCGAAACAGCCGGAACGGGGGGGTCGCACCTTTTGGCCCAAAACTTGCGACCTGGACGCACCTTTTGGCCTGTTTCCTGCGACCTCAACTCAGATCAGGTCAGAACCTGCGACCTGCCTTTTTTCCAGCATTTTTTCTGTAATTTTTCTGGGTTCTGCTGCAGCCTCTGCCAGGGTTTTCCAGCCTCTGTCTCAGCCCGCCTTGACCAAGATCTGATCTGTTTTTACTCATCTAAGTGGGAACCTAGCCCCTTAGGGCTTTAGTACCCTCCACTTTTTGTGGAAGAGTTTTAGCTGTTTCAGCCGTCGGTTTCAGAGCTTCAGCCCCCTCTTTTCCAGATCTGTTACCTCACTTTCAGATCCTTTGAAATCAACCTCTTTTCCTTTCAAATCACCTCTTGTCGTTTTGTTTGGACCTCCTCTGAAGGCCTCTGCCTTGCCCCCCCGGTTTTTTGCTGATTTCCCTTTTCCGGCCACCTTGCCTCTGTCTCTTGGCTGTGATCTGCACCCCTTGTCTGCAGCTTTATCCTCCAGATCTCTGTCCCCTTTGACCCTAGATCTGTTGAGCTTCCTTTGTGTGTGTTTCCATAGTTTTTCCCTTTCTTTTCAGCATAGTTTTGAGAGACCCACTTTCTTGGGTTTGATAGATGCATATGTAGCTGTTATTTTTCTGTTATTTCAACATTTTTATTCTGTTCTCTGTAGGTTTATTTTCAGCTACGTTGCACACTTTTTTGCTCTCAACAACAGAAAGGGTTTAAAAATTAAAATTAGCGCACACCACACACTGACCCTAAGTGAAGAAGCGCCTGGTTTACACCGCCTGGCAAAGACTCTAAAATCAATTGTCACTGCACCTTATCTGCCCTTGACCTTCTTGATTCTGTCCCTTTCTGCCCTTGTCGGTTTCCTTCTTCCTGTCATCATTGCGCCCCCAAGGCATCTTTCCCGGAGACTTCTTGGCCTTCATCCTCGGTTTCCGGTTGATCGACCTACTCCGCACCGCCGTCGTCGAGCCAGTCCACCTTCGAGTCCGCACTCCGACTCCTCTCCTGATTCATCGGGTCCCCCTTCTCCTTCCGGTTCTCCCCCTTTTACCTTCACCATGTCCGGATCAGGGCCTAATGCTAGCGGTTCTCCCGGCCCCAATGCCGGCCCTACTTCTAGCGGAACCGTCACAACCACTACTCCGGCCACCTCTGTGCTGCCGTACATTGCAGGCCTCAGCCTCCCCGATTTCCATCAGTTGATTAATGACCCCATTCACCATAATACTACCTGGCCCGCTATGCCCACCAAGCTACCCTCTGATATCCCTAAGTTTGAGGGCCTTAATGGCGAAGACCCAACCAATCACGTTCGGTCTTTCCACATGTGGTGTTCCTCCAACTCCATTACCGATGACTCCATCCGTCTTCGTTTGTTCCAACGCACACTTACCGGCGAAGCTTCTAAATGGTATGTCGAACAGGCCACTTCCTCCCATACCACGTTCGAGACCCTTGCCCAAGCCTTCTTGTCGTACTTCCAGCTCCCTCTCCGATACGACACTGGTACGGAGCTCTTGACTTCATTTAAGCAATCCTCTTCCACACGCCTTTCTGCCCATGTTCAGGAATGGCGACGAAGCCGGAGCTTATGTCGAGCCCCTCCCTTTGAAGATCGGGTTTACATGGACTGGTTCCTTCGCACCCTCCCGTCTCCCATCGGCAAAGATGTCGCCTCTCACTTTCCTCAATCTGAAGAAGCCGCCCTCCAAATAGCTTTAAAATATGACCCGATCTACGCTCAATCTGGTTATGTTTATACCGTTCTTCCTGACATCCCCAGGCCCGGTGGCGCTAACGCCCCGGGGGCATCTCATTCCGCCGACGGTATTGTTGGATCTCTTTCCCACCCCTCTGCTCACCCTCCTATGAGCCATGGCCTCCCTCAGGGAGGGGCTAGCACCTCTAGCACTCTGCCCCCTCCCGGCAACATGTATCCAGGATACGGCATGCCTCCTCCTTTTGCCCAACCTCCTACTTACCTCAATGCTGCCCAACCCAACCCTTACTTTTATCCACAGCCTGGTGCGCCAACTCCTCCAGCATATGCGCTTCCGCCTCCCTTGCCTCCTCACCACCTGCAACAGCCCTTACAACCCCCTCCAGGGCAAGTATTTGCACAGCAGGGTGCGTTTATTCCCCCTTCTTCTCAAAGAAGGCGGAGAGGCAACCAGAACCCATCTGCCCCCGGTAACCGAGGACCCAATTCTAGTATGGACCCTAACACTAGCAACCAGCCTCAGGGCATCCCGCCCAGGCCGGACAGGCCGCTTCGCACAAACAAGCCCTGTTCGTGTTGCAGTGATTACGGTCACTCCACTCACGATTGTCCTCTCTTACCCCAGATGCGACAGATGTGGGAGTCTCAAGCCACATTGCGCGGACAACACGCCTCCCCTCACGCTCCTCCTAATGTGGCCACTACCCCGCCAGCTGTGTTCACTGATCCTTTCCCTCAACAGGGATTCGTGGCTACCCAACCCCCCGACAGCCATGCAACCACACCCTCGTCCATTTCTGGTTCCTCTGACTACCAGATCCTTATGATGCGCTCCGATTCGTCCCCTTCCGTCGACCTTCACCTTCAAACTCGGTCTCGCCAGTACCCCAAGCCTCCTGCTCCGTCTGCTCCCGAGCCTCCATCTTCAGGTTCTACAGAGCCTCTTTCGACACCCAGTGGCCCCTTACACATCCCTCAACCCAAAGTTGAGGTCCACCCAAAGATTCCAAAGGGTCCATTACGCCGAAATGCTGCTTCTGGTCGAGCCGCCAAATCGTACAGTATAGTAGATGATTTGGCACAATCCCCTGCTGCCATTTCCACACTGGAACTCCTCCAGTCGTGCCCTTCCCAACGGAAGGCTCTACTATCTGCCATGGGTGCTGTTGATCCTGCTGATGACCAAATGATTGTTTTCGACGCCACTCAATCGGACCACCCTCCTCTTCCTCCTTCCGTTGCTTTCCAAATCCCAGTCAAAATCCGGAACGCCACTGTATCCCGGTGTATAATTGATGAGGGGGCATCCACATGTGTGATGTCCGCTTCGGTTTGGAAGCAACTCGGATCCCCTGAGTTGGCCCCTTCCACGATCACCCTTCGAGCGTGGGATGGTCATGCCTCCCAGCCTATTGGCCTGTTTCGTAACTGTCCCATCACCCTCGCCGGTAAGATTGTTTGCGTTGATGTCGAAGTCATTGACGCCCCTCTAGACTACAACATTCTATTGGGGCGAAGCTACACCTATGCCATGTCTGCTGTCCCATCCGCGGTCTTCCGTAAGATGTCTTTTCCACATAATGGAAAGATAGTCACCATTGACCAGCTATCGTATCATGAGCCGCCGTCTCCATCCGCCTCCGAGACGACCATCTCTTCTGTAGCCAACAAGCAAACCGTCGATTCTTTGACCAGTGTCTCCCCCGGCGTCTATAAAGATTCCACCCTGCTTGGTACTTTTCCTCACCTTCCTCCCTCTCCTGTTACTGACCCCAGCTTGTCGAATGTTTGCATGATGCAATCGTCTCAGGCTGCCCATAAACGGCCTGCCTCGGCTAGCCCGCACCCTCCTCCCCGCCCTCCGCAACCCGCTCCTAGCCATCCATCTCAGCCAGCCGGACCTCCTCTTTCTGGCCCTCCCCCTACAGCTGGTGCCCCCGAACCTCTTTATCCTCTAGGCTCGGTCCCCCCTGGCCTTAACCATCTTGGCGCCGTACCTCCTGGTCATTACCCTGCTGGACAGATCCCCTTCTTGGCTCCCCCTCCCGGAGTATATTCCGTCCCCGTCATGGCCACCCTTTCTCTCCCTAACTTGACCTTGGGTATTCCGGTTTGGTACCTTGACCCCCCAGCCGCCACCCCCCTGGTCACCCCAAACCTTACATGGCTTTGACACCGGTTCAACCGGTCCCCCTCGCTTCCTCCATAGCCACTGTGCCCCCAGCACCTCCACAGGACCCTTCTCCTGTTGGGTCGGCTCCCGGGAAGAAAGGCAAAGCCCGCAAGGGGGAAACCAAAGGCCAAACCACCACGACCAACCCGGCTCCTTCTCCACCCCCAAAGCCTTGTGCCTTATGTGATGTCATTGGTCATGCCACCCATGCTTGTCCCGAGTTACCTCGTATCCGACCCATGGTAAACTTCGCGTTCCCCGACACTACGGTCCCTGAAACTCCCACTCCTTCTTCGACCGTCCCCAAGAAAGCCAAGACTCTCCGCACCAACAAGCCTTGTGCTTTGTGCGGTGTCCATGGCCACTACTCCCATTATTGTCCTCACCTGACACATTACCGCGCCTCCCTTGAGGTGATCTGCGAGTATGAGGTTGAACAAAATCAATCCGCCTCTCCCATTCTCGCGCAGTATGCTTCAGGCCAGCCTGAGGATCCCCCCGCTCCGATCCACATCCCCCCCCCCTGATGTTCAGATGACGGAGTCTACGGTCACCATTCTTTACCTATCCTCCTTTGCATGACACCCGGAGCCTAGCCCGTCTGCAGCCTTCCCCATTGTGTCCGTTGATACCCGAGATCACTCCACTTGTGTCTCCGTTGACCTCCGCAGCCCGAGTCCTCGCCATGTTTCTGATAGCTCTCATACATCACCTTGTGTGAGCCTTGATAATCCTGCCCTTTCCCCCTGCCATTACTGCTCGATGACTTCTGTACCCTCACGCTGCCGTCATTTCCTTTCATCCCCTCATTTATTGTCTTGTCACACCATTTTGCAGGACCCCCCGTCCACACCCTTTATCGGTTACGCCGACGGTGCAAGTCGCTACTCTAGGAATCTTGCCTCGGCAGGGTGGGCCATCTTCACCCCCTTGCATGACCTCGTTCTGTCTAACGGGGTATGCATTGGTTCTGCCACCAACAATCAGGCCGAATATGATGCAGCGCGTGGCCTATTAGCCGATGCCTTGTTGCATCGCATCCTCCATCTGCACGTTCGTTTGGATTCCCTGCTTCTTGTAATGCAACTAAATGGTGTTTATCATGTGCATAACCCTGTGCTGTTCAGACGCTATTTACGAGTGAAAGTCTTAATACGTGCGTTTGAAACCATCACTTTCAACCATGTACCGAGAGACCAAAATCACTACGTAGATAGTATTGCAAACCATGTTCTAGATTGGCATTTATCACACACAAGTCATACAAGACAATAACATTAAATCAACCATCACAAGACGATGCATATCCATAATATGTGTCGCAAACCATATATTGATGAGTCCATCTACTCTGATACATACGACATGCCCATAGCATGTTCCAAAAAACTGGGGGCACCATACGCCCCCCCCCATACATATACTTACGACGTGCCCATAGCATGTTCCACAAACTGGGGGCACCATACGCCCCCCCATATATATCCATCCGACATGCCCATAGCATGTTACAAACAAAATCCAAAAAACTGGGGGCACCATATGCCCCCCATACATTCTAGGGGGCACCACTTGCCCCTACACACATCCGAGAGGGCACCATATGCCCCTATATCTGGCCAATACACGACGAACGCCCTGATCCTCCTGGATCTCTGTCCGAAGTGTTCCCAGATCCCTCTCCCTCCAGTTGACCCGCAACTCTGCCATACCTGCACAACCACATTCTTTTTGTCAGGGTACAGATCGGGAACACCATAACCACACACCACAATCCAACTCCCAGCCATAAAACAGCACCAAACCCCCCTTATCTCCCAGGTCACAGTTTTCTGCCATTTTCTGGACCAGGTCGCACTTGTTGCCCTAATACCTGCGTCCTGGGTCGTACTTTTTGCCCCAAAAAAGTGTGACGCGGCCATAGAGATGAAGGAGGGGCTGTTTCTGGGGGTTTTGGGCCCTCAACTGCAAATGTAATCCATCAAAATGCAAGAGCAAGGTTAGGCCTCTCGCCTCCAACTGACAGATCTCGAATCCAACGGTCGGTTTTTCCGCTACGTTCGCCGCAAGATTTAGGGCCTTCTCTCCTCTCCACATTCACCACAGCAACAATAGCGAATGAATGATTTTGGAGGGAAAACCGCCTCATTAAAAGAGAACCCCTGTTTCTTCTTTCGACTGCTGCGACCACACCGTAGCCCCGTTCGACGAACCGTCAGCACCGCTGGATAGATCTCACCGAGCTCTCAAATGGGTTTTCCTTAGTTTTTTGTGATTTGATACTTCACCCGGACACATTTTTCCACGAAGGATCACTTCACCGCTCCTTAAAATCGAATTTCCTCACTTACGACACTTGTACTTGGGGCACCATATCGCCCCCTTACTTGTCTATGTTCGTGTTGATTTTCATCATGAGTACCCACCTTGTACTCATGCTTCTATGACCCCCCATTGGGGCCTTTATTGTGTGGCAGCACTATCTAGTCGCCCTTGCTTAGAGCATCCGAGTTGAGTCATCATTGCATTCATGGAGTCTATCCTGCATCCTTTTACACCATACTATAGCCCTCCATTCTTTTTTTGCTTGGTTCCTCTCTTGTGTCGCATCTCATGACCTTCAGCCCCACTGTCCCCTGTCCCTTTCGATATTGTGTCAGTCGCTGCCATGTCATTCATGCCCTTTATGCTCTAACAAGGGAAATCGTCCATTCGCCACTCCATCCTTCCCATTTCCACCATCATCATTAGTGTCAGTCTGTCCGTCGCTCTATTGCTCTTCTCTCGTGCCTTAGTTGAGGATCTCTCATTACCTCACCTAAGGTGGACCTCCTTCTGTCGACCTCAGCACATTTATTCCAGAAGCAAGGTCTAGAGGGCGGTGTACCTTGGTTCCAGCTTCCATTTTTGTTCGGTGCCTCGGATCAGGCAGGGGGATTTCTTACCTCCCTTTGACTTGATTGCTTCTCCAGCTCCTTTCAGCATGATCGAGATTCGTATACTAGACAGTCCAGTGACCCAGCAGCAGCTCTTGATGATTCCCGGGCGTGTGTGAGATGTCTCAGCCCTCATGAGGGGGTGGCCCTGCAGGTAGCCCCCCACATGCCCGGATGCCCTCTTCATTGCGGCCTTTGATGCCGCTCCAGATTTTGATGATGTTGGCCTTAGCCACCTGCAGCGCCTCTATGATTTGCATGTACCAGTCAGATCTTGTGAGCCCTTCCCCATTTACAGGGGGCATTTGGGTTGTACTTATCTCATGTACTCAGATGATATTGTACTAGTCCTGGCTGTTATCCCAGGCACAGCATGTATGTGAGACTATTCATTGTATTTTTATCTGGCTCTTGATTATGCCAGCTGTACTCTATGGTTCGGTCCCTTGTTCATTGGACACACTATTCTTTTGTACTTTGTCACGGCGGGCATAGGTATGCCTCCCCCGCCGCCTTCAGCACAGGTACCCTCTCATAACAGAGACTTGTTGCACCTGCGAGTCTCGTCTCCTCGGGGTCTAGTCCTTCAGCACACTATCTACCTCATATTTCTCTCTCTGACATACCCTTTTGTTGTCTAGTGATTGTCTTCTTACAACGTACTTCGGTCATACGATTTGCTCCTGACACTCGCACGCTGGGGGGCAATCTGTTACACCATTTTTTGGTCATCTAACCTTTCATCATTAGGTGGACCCAAGTACACCATGTAAGACCAGTTTTACCCCAAGTAAAACTGCTTTCACTATGTTAATTAGGAAACCCCAAAAGGAATAATTAATTAAACCATAATTTAATTATTATCCCCAGTCATGTTTAACCCAAAAACAAAGAAATTAATGAGATAAACCCATAGTTATCTTATTATTTTCTAGGAATAATTATTTAAATAATATTCCTTGTTAAATATGACCAAATCAACCACCATTAATCAAATAAATCATTATTTATTTGATTATATCCAAACCACTTCCTTAAAAAGATAAATAAATCATTTATTTATTTATTTTTCACTAATCAAGGGATTTGACCCAAGTCAAACACCCTTTCCCTCCAACAAATAATAGTAAAATATTCCATAGAGGTGGATCTAGATGTGATTAACATTATTTTAATCATGCACCAAGATCTAGAAAGACCCAATATTTTGTTATAAATAGGAGGGTTTCCCCCATCATTCTTCACCTTTTGTTGCATATTAGATCACTCTGGATCTATACACTTGGTCTCATTTCTGCCATTTTTCTCCCATTGAGCTCTACCTTCTACATTGGGTTTTTCTACATCTACAAGAGAGAGAAAGCTTAGATCTGAAGTGTTGAGGACTACAAAGAACCCATCCCATTGAGGAGATCTGGATACACCTTCTTGTTTCCTCCCAGGTGCCCTGTAATATAAAAATTCATTCAAAATCGTGTTCTTGTCTTGTCTGTTGGATGCATGGAGCAAACTCTTTACTTTACTTCTTAATGTCTTTCCATTTATAGATCTGTTTGTTGCAGCACTTTAACTACTAATTGCAGATCTGAAGATGTTTTGCAGCCATTATTGTTGTTAGGGCTATTAGTTATGCGTAGCTAAAGTGGTTCTTTTTCGTACACTTCGACGAAGAATTCATACTAACAATAAGTATAGAAGTGTTTCAAAAAATATACATTGTCTTCGATCATAGGTTGGAAACACCTTATGATCAGCAAAAATGGTAATACAAAAGGTCAAAAATATGAGTCTACAACACGATCATCCTATCGCTGATGATGTTCACAATAAGAGACCACTGCCCGAGCCACCCTACATAGGAACCTTCTAAAAGGTCCTGGGACACCAATCACGTATCTCTGTAATATGAGAGGAATATCATCTATGTCCATCTCTGGAATGTCTAGAGTCAGGTGCTCTAGGTGATGCTCTAAGTTAGACAGGATCTCTGCTGATTGGCCTATTGGGGCTGGTGCGGCTGCAGCCGGTTGTCTCCTTTCATAAGGCTAGAGATGGGTTGGTCGCCGTGGACCCACATCTGCATTTAAAATTTTTGGTTATTAATTTCAAGATGATTAAAATACAAAAAAAAATAGAACTTAGAAATTGTTGAAGATGATTTTACCTGATTCATCCCACTGTTCCCCTGCTAGGAGAGTCATCTTTCAGTCATCGCGGAAATCTATCTCGGTGTATGGAAAGTCCTCTATAACAAAAATTTGGTGTTCTAGCCAATGAAAATATGAAGGAGGAAATCAAACAATCTCGACGCCCTCAATAGCATGATGGGCCATCAATGCAACCCAACGAACCATCCTAGGTTCTCAAGGTCGATCGACATCAACAAGAATGTTTTGCGGAGCTAACATGGGGATCCTCTCTATAGAAAAGGTGACTAAAATGGATCCATATCCAAATTTATTTAGCTTTCCATTCTTTGCTCTGGTTAGTTGGCCTTTTACGTTGGCCAACACATCTTCAGACCAGTTGAAAATGGTGCCTTGAAAACAGTCTACAGCAATGTGCATTTGGGAACCGGTATCCACATGTAATGCTGCACTCCCACACAGTCTGGTAACAGTAAATGCAATACATTTTAGCTCAGGATGGATGATAGTTTTTATGTCAATTCGTTTGTCCCTGGGGTTTTCCTGATCATTACAGAACTCTTGTCGAAGACTAGCGACAGTCTGGCCACCTGGCCTAGTCCCAAACAGAGAAATTTGTTCGGCCCTCTTGGAAAAACCAGTCAGAAAATAGATATCCTCCAGCTCAATCTCGAGCCGGTGGCCGCCAATAATAAAACACTGGTCCTGTACATTCCACCTATTCACCAACCATGTTAGGAGGTCTACCTATGCCCTCATGCCCTAAATGGCCCAAAATTTATACAAACCGCATGCTCTTAATGCCTGCATTGTAGGAAAATGGAGCATTGTAGTGTCATCTACGTCTTCATGCTCATGTTTTCTCCAAATTAGCATCTTGTATCTCCTACAATGCATAAAAAGATATATTAGAACAATCTAATTTGAAAAATTTTGGGCGACAATTGAGAAATTTATGTTTGAAATTTAATTGCACAGGGTTCGCACTTTATTCTCATACACAGTGCATAGGAACGCACAATCGATGTGAGACAAGTGTGGACCCATGACCTTTTTCTATGTAACAAAAATTCGGGGTCTGCAGGGCCCGCGTGTTGCACCTGCGGACCCCCATGGGTGATTTTTTGAACATATTTTTCTCTTAAAAATAAAATCTAAAGCCTAAAAATGAAATGTAAATGGATGAAATGCAAGATTAGGAGGTCATGGATTATCTGGAGCTGGTGGTTTTTGATTTCGTAGGACGGATTTTTCAGAATATTCACAGGAACTTTTTTTACCCAAAAGCTTTTACTTTTCACTCTGAAGTCGAACGGTAAAAATGAAGTTAGAAAAGCCCTTTTTATAAGTTTTTTCGAATAAATGAATTTTAATTTTTTAATTTTTCACTTTAAAAAGGTTATTTTTTAAAGCATTTTTATTTATCTCAAACAGGTATGTGTAATGTTTCAAGTTTTTGTGCAGAAATTGGATTTTTTAGGAGAATTGATCATTTTTCAACAAAGAGCATACTTTTATCACTTTTTTGAACTCTTTCAAAAAAAAATACAAAAAAGCGAAACATTGGAGTCCTCTTTTAAGCCCTTTTCAGACTCTCTAAACATGAAAAGATTGTTGAGTACTTGATTATTCGAACTCGTTAAAGTAAATGAATGATCGTCCCTTCAGTATAAGTTTACCCCTTTTATGGACTGAAATGGAATATTTACGAAAAAGGTATACGTTGACTAAATATGGTTAATAGAGTTCTCTCCTGCATTATTTTATCCTTTTTCGGGCTCGAGAGACTAAATTTACGAAAAATTACACCCACGGAGTTTTCTTAAGTTTTTTATTCTGACTCCCTAAAATTGAAAAACACTGAGTTTCTCCTATACTGGACTCGTTAAAATTTAACAGTAAAGGACCTGTTCAATTTTTAAAGAGGAAAAAACCACTTCTTCTTAGGGTTTGAATCTTAAACTAAGTTCAACTCATCTGAAGGATGAGCTTATAAACAAGCAAATGTTGTCCTCCTCAAGCTTGTCAAAAATAAAGAGGTACTTGCCAGAAATGGTGGGGGAAAAGACAAAAAAATAGACTTGTTTGTTGTATTTTGATTTTTCAAAAATCCAGTTAACCACTCTTGAACACGACACTTTTGTTCACCTGGGTTGGGAAATCCTTTGCCTAATAGTTAATCAAACCATATTGAAAGTTTTTAGCTAGTTTATCGGTACTAGCTTTGGGTCAATTGTCACCAAGCCATCTGTAGTGTCATTATGTGTTCAAGAGGACAGTTCAAATAAACCATTCATCTGCAAAATATCTGTCATCCATTTTTTACCATCCCTGAGTCAGTCCTTGCCAATATATTTCTTCAAAACTTGATCTATGATTTCGTGTTGTGGGTTTTCCTATGATGGATCACTTTCTATCGACGACAACTCATTATCTAGGAACTTGATCCAGAAATCGTCAGTACCTTGAAATCTACATGCCTCAATGGCAGGTTTCTCGCTTTCGACGACAGGTTACATCATTGACCTTCGATCGAATGATTCCGTGACATGTTCGACTTCAGCTCATTCATTCACATTTCATGGATTGTACTGGGTACTTTGAGAACCATTGACATTACTGGTGGTTACTCTCACACTTGTTAACAGTTTACATCATTGACTGGTAATCAAGTGGTTTCTACCATGTTCGACTTCAACACATTTATTCACATGGATAGAATCGTACTAGTTCGAGATGCAGAAATCAAGACCCTAGATCTAGTTTCTACCATCCAGGCTGCGAGGAATTTTGTTATCATTTATACGATGGACTATTCATAAACAGATAGTTGCGTCCATACTGTGACTACACATGTCTATACTATTGATGTATTCAAAATCATTCCTGTATCAGAACAGTTTGAATCAGTTTCTAGTTAGTTTTGAACTGAGTATGGGAATGCCTACCTCAGCGATGATATATACACATATATATTTTGCATTGAATTTTTTTACAGGTTCCGACTGGGGTGTCCACAGAATGATCCTTGAAATGATAAAGTACTGCACTCTTCATATATGACAGACTTCAGCTTCATCTATTCCAGACTTTGCACTCTAGGGGTCAAAATGTTGCACTGAAAATTGTCATCCTGACATTCTGCTATGTGTATGAGCTCATTATCACTCATACTTCCTCCTTTGCAAGTCTAACATATCAGTTCCTCATGTCAAGCCTTGAAAATAAGAGAAAATTTCTTAAAAATCTCCTTAACTTTGATATCGCACTTTCTCTGTATCTTGCCTGCGGTCCCGCACCTAATGTTCATGACTCCTGCGTACCTAAACGCACTTTCTCTGTGTTATGGGTGCGGACCCCTGTAAAGATTAAAAAGGTGCAAGTAAACTCAAAAAAGCTCACTTTCAGTAAATTCTAGAAGCCTCTAGAAAGAATCTTGCGGTGGCAGAACCGCTCTTTTGAGGTTCATGTATCCCTTACCTTATGGAGCTAACCCCTTGATGTGAGGAGCTTATCCCTTTGAAGGAGGATTCTATCCCTTCATATTTGGAACTGAAACCTCCTCTTTTCCACTATAAAAAGAGGCATTGGGTAGCCTCAAGGGGAGTTCAAGCTTTAGAATTATTTGAAGTTAAGTGTTGTTGGGATTCAGACTCATTTAACTGAGATTTTTGTGAGTAGAGATCACATACCTCTATCTGTCTCGGTTGGAGGAGTGCAGAGCTGATCAGAGTAGAGGAGATTCCTGCTTCGGACCCCGGGAAGGCCTGTTCAACATCAAGGCTAAGGTTGTAAGGTTTTCCTTCTTTTAAAGCTAATACAAATGAATTCATTTTTCTTAATAAGCTATTAGTTAACTGTTTATTTCATGGATTCCTTGATCACCATGATAAGCATGATTTATGATGTTTACTATACAAGTGCTATTTAATGTTTGCTTGTTTGTGATTGCAGGTTTACGAAGATAACTCCTTCAAGTGCACGAGGGACAACAACTACTTCAAACAAGCATTGGACCTACCGTAAGTCTTTTAAACCTCTATAGTGCTTTTTGTAAATCATATATGCTCAGAGAAAGATTAGTTTATTTGGCTGTTTGTTGCTAGATTACCTTTTGGTACTAGGGATATAGGTCTTGTCCGCAAGATTGATTAATCCGCACAATAGTTGGACCCAAGAATCATTCCATAGCTATGAAAAATAAGAAGGAAAGGAGCTATATGGGTAGTCAAAGATGTCAAACCATATTCTCCTAATAGTAACCACCGGAGTAAGGCCTTTTGCTGCCATCCTCCATCTCCTCCATGTAAGATGGACAAGCCAAACTCCCCCAAAAGCAACCAAAGCAACAAGAGAACTTGATGCCTTCTCTCCTCCCCATGTGCATCATGAAGAAAAAACATACTAATAGACATGTGGAATTTCACATCAGGCCAATACAAATGCACTCCATCAATACACATCATGAGAGCATCATGCCAAGCTTTACCCAATACAAAACACATAGACATAGAAGATGTCATGTGGTGGCCAACCTCTCTCAAGGGAGAAAAAAATGAACATGCCTTCTTTTGCTGCATTTTATCATTGATATACAAGGCATTAATAAAAAATTATGAGCTATTGGGTCGCAACCATACTCACCCAAGATCAACCAGTGCAACCATGCCTCCTTCTTCATTTCATAAGTGTTTCTCAAGGCATGGATCAAAGAAATAGGAGCCTTTGGGAAGTGACAAGAATCTCCCAGGGGCAATAGACATAACCAAGCTTGCTGGCCCATTTCATACATCTGCAAGTGGTCATGCAACCCCTTGCTTATCATCCTCACCCACTCACCCCAATATGGAAGATGAGTGATGTGTTGCATAATCATGGTATCGTCCTTTTGTAGAATACCATCTTCCCCAAATTGATGAAGAACCTTGCACTTCATGAAATGTTGAAGTGCACCTCATGAAATGTTGAAGTGCACCTCCAATGAGATCCCTTAATGAGACCTTCTTCTCATCCATGGCCTTCCAAAACCAATGAGGTTATGGATCTACTATAGGTATAAGTTCCTCTTTGAGCTATGAGATGCTTATTTAGAAAGAGGCATCGAGAAAGGAGAAAATATTTCTCATATCCAGATGTCTACCATTTATTGTCTTTACCTCAATTTCTTCATGAGTGATGCTACCTTCAGAATGCTTCAAGAATGATGGGACCTTCTCATTTTCACAGCTACTAAGTGGTAGCGCTGTAGATATGCAAAGTGATACATAAAATATCTCAAAGAAAGGTATAATATTGATCTCATAACCAGTCATTGTATATAGGATTATGCTCATCCCTTCTTCTAAAACTCTACACCTCAACTCAAGAGGTTGAATGTAGTCCATCCATGAGAAATTGGGATATCTCTTCATCTTCTCCTCGATTAGATCAAGGGTCCTCTATGCTGTGATAATTTGTTGCTTCAAATCAACATTTGGATCTAACCCTTGGTCATGCATTGGCCCTGATGAAATGTCCCCATAAGTTCCAATAAGATATACTGAAACAATAGGTGATGAAAGTGCATGAATTCCTTGGATCAACTGATATGTGGGAGCCTCTTTACAGAAAAAAAGAGTTCCTCTAACCAGGACAATGGTGCCTCTAACTACTGGTAGGAGAGATGGCTACTATTCCTCCAATGTACCAGCGCTAGAATCTTCCTCCTCTTCCTCATGCATCCCCTAAATCATGCATGGGACTCTATGTGTCAAGAGCTCAAGATTATCTTGCAAATATGCAAGTATCACTTCTCCATATTTAAGTACTTTTGCAGCTGGTGGTGAAAGTAGTGACCTCTTGTCCAAAGTGACAAGATTGACATTCTCCTTTGTTTCCTTAGGAAATGTCTCTATGTGGCGCATCTATGGTTTTCTCACATCAATCTCCCTCCTCAATTTGTGGAAGAAATCTGAATATTTAGTCACCTTTGCATGCTCCATGTGACCAAAGCAAAAATCATTGGCTTCATCTAAAAGATGAAGTGCTGCAATTTGAACAACCTCTTCTTCAGCTACAGGATGTAGCCTAAAAAATGAACCTAACTCCCTCCTCCAAGCCTTAACAGTGCTTGAGGAAGATCAATCAAATGTAGGCAAATAAAATCTATTATGCCTCTTTCTTCTTTGATTTTGAATAATTGTTGGAGATTTAGCTTCTCCTTGAATGCTCTAGATTGTGCTTTGTACTCTTAAATATATAGACTGAGAGTCTCATGAGTCTCAGGTTCATTTCCTTCTACATTTATATACCTCTCACTTTCTTCAAAAAAGGTGGGTATAGTATATCTATGAGGAGATCTAGGATTCTCTGGTCTTCTTCTTCTTTGCTAATAGGAAGTGCTTGGACCTTCCTCATCAAATCTTCTTCTTGGATCTTCTTTCTATCCTCCCTTCTTCATTTGATTGACCTCCTTGGAGAGATCATACATGGATCTAAAGAGAGGAGTGGTAGAATTATCATCTTCCATGATATATCTCATCTATCTGCTTCTTCTTTTGATGTAAAAGATGAAGTGTCCACAAGCTGAGCCAAAGATCATGCTTCGATACCACTATAATATCCCAAAAGGGAGAATGCAGTAATACTTAAACACAATATAAGGACTGAAACTAAGTAAATGATAAGTATTAATATAACATCAGAATTTATAGATAATTTGAGCCATTTTATTATATGGAGATGAATCAGTGACACAACGTAAAAAATATGAGGAGATCTAGCCAAAGGGATGGTATAGAATCACCCAGAAAACAAGCTACAATAGGTACAACGTAATTGGAGAGGCACTGAAGCAAATACTGTGCTGTCCCTTCAGCAGAATATGAACATATAGTTTCAGGTTGAAAAGGGAAATGCATATCTACTCAAATCTGGAACTCAGATGATACCAAGATTCAATATCTGGCCAATGTGATGGATTCCCAAGATAACCCAGAAAGGATTTTCTAGATCTACAACTTTGGAAAATCACCTCCCTAGGATTTGATCCTTGATCTGCTGGGAAATATAGATATGAAGCTAGATCTAACAAATATATGGCTGAAATATGTTATTATATCAGATCTAAGCTTGAAGGGCTAATCCCTTATTCAGATCTACAAGCTAGAAGCTCTAGATCTAGCTTCTCAATCATCCAATGATGATTTCAGCTACTGCAACACAACTGCCACTAGAAACTAAACTGTGAGGGAAAGAGATGCCTTCTTCCTACTGAAAAATGCTGCAATAAACTCTAGGCTGATGGTAAGATTTATTTCAATGTGAGAGAATGATACCTCATAGGATTGCTAGCTGAAATACTAGCAACTTCCTTCCTCCCTTTTGATCTGCAAGATAGACAACATAATTCCTGAAGGAAGTACTGTTGCTGGGAGGTCAATAACCTTTGGCCAGATGCTAGATCTGCAATGAAGCTCTAGGACTGCTGATCTATAAGCCAAAGGTTATGGGAATAAACCCTCACCAGTTCTCTAGCTGAAGTACTGAAGAAAAATTCTACCTTCCAAACTGATCTTCAGAAATCTGCAATTTCTGAATATGAATGTTCTGCAAAAAGTAGAAAAAGAGATGTGGCACTTAAGCCTGATGTAGAATGAAGTACAATACTCTTTCTAGAGATACTCTAAGAAATAGGTGGGATTCCCTCTCAGAAACACCCAGTGCTAAACAACACCTGCAATATCTGCTAAATAGCCCAAGAAAGCAGTGGAATGTCACATGACAATTCCAGATTTGAAAAGATCTTTACATCAAGAATAACCAGCATACTTCCACCCTTGTCTTCATCTTCTTTATATAATGATTGAGCCTTCCCATTCCTTGTCCCTCATCTAGACTGCGCTGTCCTTATGGACAAGATCCTCCAAGTTAAATTGCATTGTTTGACCAAATCAACCATCATGTCTAGGTGCAATGTACACCTTCTACACCATGTATGCATTGTTTGAACATTGTCCTCCACCACTTTGTCATGAATGTCCCATGGTTTTTTTTTATTGACATCTTCAAGATCTTAATTGACTGAATCAACCTTTTGTTTTATCTCTTCAAGATCCTAGTTGAATGTGTAAATCTCCATGATCTATCTCATTAATGAGACAAGTTCTCTAATTCCATTCACATTAGTAGTTGCTCAACCACCTTATTATGCAGATATAGACTTAATTAATCCACATTCACACACATAAAATGGATATTTATTCATATTGAGGATTATGGGTCCCTCCACCCTTTTATTAACTTAATTCATTAAGAAAATGAAGAACTCTAATATTCCAAATATCAGGTGAAAATTTAGGAATATTACATGGAAGTTGTGGATTGGTTTGAATTGTGTTGCGTTGGCATTTAATTATTGGGTATTATGGGGTGATGAGGAGGAGAAATGTGGATCATCCTGGGGATGCCACATGTCCTCCTCATAGTATAGAAAAATTATTGTTATAAGTCGGAAGGGTTGGGCGGGGGTCAAACACAATACCTCTGCCCCACGAACAACACATTCCCCCAGTATACCTACCGCTTGGATCTTAACCTTATAGTGCACTGCATATATTTAAATTTTATCAAACATGACGATAAGATGGAGAAGGGCCCAATCCCCAATACATGTGATCATGACCAGAGACCACGACGGAAGAATAGAGGTGCTTAGCCATAAGCGCGGGTTAATTAACCCCTAATATTGTTTAATTAACATTAATCCAGTTTTATAATGGAGCACCAGTTTTCTTAAACTAATCTGATTTAATTAGCCTTAATGTGGTTTTGTTAAGATAATCCCAGATTAAGTTGGCGGTCTGACACTTATGGCAGGTTTGCTATTTTTGGTGTCAACGAGCTCAGATTAGTGCTAATTAGCTAAATTTAGGGACGAAAATGTAGAGAAAACTAGTAGAGGTCATAACTCAGTCAGTTTTCGACCAAATCAAGATCAGAAATAGGATAAGGTACATTTTTTTAGTGTTCTGAACTCATTGGTGTAGGTTTTAAGAGTAGGAAAGCATTGTAAACATATTAGTTTGCAAATTTGAGCATTATATAGAGACCCAATCTATACAAGATGGACCAAGGAGATGTAGCCCACGAGGGGTGCACTCCTTCATCAAATCCCTATGTTGATGTGTTGTATGGTGATGTACTGTACTTTTATTGTTTTTTTTTTCAGTATTTCTTTTTTATGTTAAATTGTTCATAAAATTAACATGAAAAACACTCATGAGACTCAATAACTTCCAAGAGAACTTGAACCCTTAAGCACATGTAAAACATTGGTTTCAAAGCATGAAAGAGGAATTAGCACAACATTACTAGCATACCCCATTTAGATCATCAAGCATACTAAATACATACACAACCAACATAAATGCATGATCAACACACCTCCCATCTAGTCCAAGGGTTGAACCATGCTCTGATACCACTCGGTAACACCCGCTTCCCACATCTACCCAAGTAACAAGCCAACTAGTGTAAACATGTGATGATATGCTAATATAATGAGATTCAACCTCATAGGTTAACTTAACGAAGTGGAACTGATGGAAACATAACAAAGAGATATTGTACAACAACAACAACACCCCCATGAGGAAACCCAACCATTTAGACCTCTTACCCCTAGTTACACTGACATTTTGACCTCTTTGAGCCATATTCGTGGGTATAACACTACATGCTAGTAGCCAAGAGGCTATAGCCATATGCATAATACTACATGCCAGCGTCTAGGGCCCAAAATACTCATTTTTGTGTTAGCAGCCTTGGGATTTGAGCCACCTTTCCATGCCCAGAACCCATTTTTCTGCCTATAACTTCATGAAAATTTTAGGGATGATAAATAACATCAGGGCAATGATATGGAAGCAATCACATCAACAAGAACTCATCTGGACCCCTCCTAGCCATGAGAGACCAATTTTCAAGCATGTCACAAACATTGAAATTACAGATCTAAACAACAAATTTGAGCATAAGCGTCTCATACTTATCTGAGAATCACTAACAAGAATTTCTCCCTTACTTCATTAGCTACAATACAATCTATTTGAACATAGATACATTGTGCGTTCATTTACAGGTAAAAACCTGGATAGAGCCATATATCATCACTATCAGCATACATTCTTATAACCAACATAATAACAACAAAAATACCATCGATAAAACAAAAATAGAATCCACATAATAACAATTTGAATTTATACATCAAATCATCACATAAGCAGCACACATCAACATTAGGATTTAAGGTGGAAACCCAATTTGGGAGAAAACCACCACTATTTTCATTTCCATGGGTGGCATCATCGCAAGAGATTGGTAAGAACCAAGCTTCTTGATGATATATTGTGTAAGTGGTTCATTTGATTCTTACGACCTCACATTTCCAAATATGTGTCTATGTTTAAGGTTGTCGCGGAGGATAAATCTATCTTAGCTTCCCAACAAGTGGATTTTATTTATTCACAGTTGGGTATGCTTTATGAAGTACTACCTAATGCTCTTAGGCCTTCCATTGACCCACTCAAACCTTCTCCTATCTGTAATGTTTCCAATCTGGAACAGCTAGCAATCTATGGCTAGAAAACGTATTTTCCAGATATGGAGGCAACAGGAATTGAAACCAGGACCTGGATTCCTTAGATCAATGCATCTAAGAATGAAATCCAAGATATGGCTCCAAAGAAAACCTTCTAAGGTGGTTAAACAGATCTACCACACTTAGATGTCCTCAGAAAAGGCCTGGTGAGGTACTGCAACAATGTAAGCACATAGAACGGAAAGACAATGTTATTCTTGTAGTTGTGAACACATGAAGAAGTAGAAAGCCAACATATATGTTATATAGCAGAAAATTTATAAAATGTGTGGAGGAATCAATCACTCCAGCTTGGCAATGGAAGCCTCAATGTGACATATACATGATAATGGAAAACACTGCTACATGAAAGAGAGCCTTGGCTAAAATAGCGTAGTTTATAGAAGACACTACAATAAAATACATGAATATAGAATGATAGGTCAATAACAGCTCAAAGAAATGAGGGGGAGAAAGCTCTCAACCCCTGAAAACACTAATACAACAAAATACACAATCTTTGGAAGGATTAGCTACAATATACATGAAATTGGCAATTTTGCAGAAATGTCGTAGTTTCTTGGTGGCAACTACAACTCAAACTGATATAATATGAATATGGATGAATATGATATCCAAGATACAGCAAACCTCCTCCAATTGATTTCCTAGTACAAGGTTGATCCTAATACCGAAAATCTTGCCCTCCAAAATGTCGGTGCAACCTCTCACTGCAAATGCACTCTAGAATAATGTAGTCAAGGCACTAGACTGTGCTGTCTATGATGGGAGATGTTGGAATTGGTGCCAAGATGTGAAAAATAGCTTTGAAATCCCTTTTACTGACTTCCTGGAGCAAGATAAATTCTCTCCTCTGAAAGATAAGCCAAAGAGAAGTGTTGTGGAACCATCCACTGCAATGCCCCAGCAACACTGCGTTATAATTGAGTAGAAATAATGCAGTATTTGAAGAATGGCTTTGGCCTTGAGCCAATATGTGGGTAAGAAGAAGTGAAATCCTCCAAGAGGCCTCTCAAGAAGGAGAGGAAATCCTAAATAGGAATCCCTCGTGCTAAGAAACATTGCAACTCAGTTGAACAACTGGAGACTGCAAATTGTCTTAATAGACAAATATCAAATGATCTAAGATATCTCTCTATTGTTGCCTCCTCCTATTCTTATACAAGTGAATGCCTCTTTGCCATGGACCCCACACATTAGGGTTTCATCTACAAGGAATATTTCTCCCTCCAAAGTTGTGATGTCTTCTCATGCAAGCTACACCTCTTAGGCAGCGTTGTTGACTTCGTCAAACTTGACCTTGTACTCATGCGAATTGCCTCTTTTCACACTGGAAGGTGCAAAGTAAGCTGCTCCAATGATCCTTTCCATATTATGAAGGATCTTATTCCTACTTATGGGCCTTTTACCCATTTTATTCACCTCCTAGATGAAATAAGCAAAAATTGATGTTCCAATTTTCTTCATGAAAAATTTGGAACATTACACTATCCCACACGTTGCTAGTGTGATTATTTTTGTTTCCCATTTCGTGAACCAACTTGTTGCTTTTTAGTATGAAAATTCTTAGAAAGTTTATGAAAATTACTTCACTTAAGTCATTGGTGACCATGGTTTTTTACACTTCAAATCTGCGGTGAAAAACTAAGGAAACCCCTACAGCACAAAGATCATATGCAACCAAAAACATATATGAATAATAATTTTATTAAAAAAACTTATGAGGAGGATTTAAAATGTGGGTCTATAGATCACCCTCTGTGGGATGGGTCCTTTTGATGTCCTTGTGCTTCAACAATCTATTTCTCTCTCTCAATATGCAAAAAACCCAAAAGCAAGATGGAACTCAAGTAAGAGATCAAATGTGATAAGATGATAGTGGTGATAATGATAATAACCATGGTGAAGAATGAATGGAAAAACACTCTATTTATAACATAGTATTAATAAAAATTAATAATTTAGAAAATAAAAAAATATTATTGACCAAATTGTAATCTAGCCATGGGGAATACTTTACTATACTTTTTGGAGAGGGAAAATATATTCAAAGTGGCTAAATATCTTTATTTAGAATTTGGTTCAAGTAACTAACAAATAAAAATGATTTGTTAATCACTTTTTGAGAATTAAGAAATAAATAATTCTTAAACTTAGTGGTTTAATAATTATCTCATATAAAAAATATGGAATAAAAAAGGAATAATAAAAAAATAATGATTTATTTAATTATTCCAAGGTGATTTATTCAAAATTAATTAAGAAATAATTATCAAATATGATGTAGGGATTCTGCTATAGGGCAGATCTGAGCACATAAAACACACACTCCTTCATTCAGCATGAAAAATCTCAATAATTCTTCATTAAAACCATAAAATATTCAGCAAAAAAATACATATTAAGGAAGAGAGATGCATGAAAAAAATACTGACAATAAATAAATAAAAACTCTTTGGCCAAATATTACATTGGGCAGCCTCTTGGCTCTCGGCCCTTCAAACCATCTCTCACTCTCACTATACTCCTCACTTCTCTCAGCTGTCTTTCATCCTCACAAAACCCTCCTATATATACATAAATAATGAATTTATTACACTCCATAAATTCCTCCACATAAATATCAACTACAAATCTAATTTGGATTTATTCTAATTTTGGACTCAATAAAGTCCCGTATATGGAATTCCTACTCCCTAGATTATCTACCTAATTCCATTCCACTCATATCCTTTAATTATTAAAGAATATTTACAAAAATCCTCACATTTATAACTTCTCTCCTAATTTATTAAAAATAAGCAACTTAATTAATAAAATAATTAAAATGTCTCACCCCCCTTATTACATAATTAAATAATGAAAATTTGGCTTGGATGGTCCTACATCAGACTCCCCATGTAGAGAAGTTTCCATAGACTCCTGTCTATGAGGTCTGTCACTTTTTTGTAATACTGCGACAACCACAAGTCCTGATGACTTGCTCCCTCTAGGATTCCAAACTCTGTTCTATCGTTGGTCCTTCAGAGTATCAACTCGATTTGATAACTCATCGTCCACTCTGTCAATTAGATTCCATCGGCTTATCCAACACTTTCTTTCGCTATTTCCTCGGAGTAATTCCTCTTTGTCAAATTATTTCACCTCCAACTAAGCTGAACTCTTAACTTCCTAAAATGGAAAAAAATCAAGAATTTCTTCTTGATCATAACTATAGTCATTGATTGATTTTGTAGCAACAATTTCCTCGTCTGGTGTTGTACCTGCATTTACCAACAAACTGTTAGTTTTAAAAAGATAAGACCTTTCAGTCTCTCCTTCTTCTGGCAACATTTCGATTTGTTGCTCTAACATTTTCTCCTTTATCAACACATCAGTATGCTGATTCGACTTCTTCAAAGAATTCTCAAGAGTATGAGTTAGTCTTTCCTCCACATCATCTGTTTCAAGGATGTCTCTTTGCTCTAGTTCATAATAATGAGGTTTTTCATTCTCATTCACCTCTGACTTTGTGACTTGAACACTTATCCTCTTTTTTTCTAGCCTCTTCTCCAGAATACTCAATTCCTGCCACAAATCTGTCATTTCATTTGAAAAAATATTTGTACATTCTTCACTATCTTCTTCTTTGTCACAAGTCAAGTTTCATGTTGATACTATCTCTTCATTCTTCATCAGAATAGAATTCTGATCTTCTATCTTTGCAATATTTTTAGTTGTTTGTCCATCATTTTCCCTTTGGCCTTTGAAGAAAATCAATTTCTCACTGTCATTATCAATAATAAATTCTTCATCCTAAGAAATAACTATCTCACCTCCACTGAAACAATTTCTTTCATAAAACAAGGAATTTATGAACTCTTTTTGTTGCAACAATTCAATTTGATCTTCACCTGAAAGATAGTCATCATCATATTTTTCTTGGAAACTTTTAGCCTCACTCAATACAGTTTCATCCTTTCTCTGGCAGTCCTCATGAGTTATCATGTTTTCTGTTTCATCATACTACAAAATTTCATCAGTAATTTCATTAAACAAATACATTTGTTTACCTCCTTGGAATATATCCTCACCATCTTCAGTATGATTATGTTCCATAATAGCTTCAACTTGCTGTTTTACCCCAACCAAGAATTCATTTATGATTTCTTCCTATTGTAACAAATCATTACCTTCCCCCTTTGAAAGACATTTTCCACTAGACTTTACCTCAAAAGTTTCCTTCATCTCTGTGACAGTTCCATCAGACTGCTCACCATCTCTCGCATATCCTTCAAACATACATAAACTGCAAGAAAAAATGTAAGGCTTCATGGCCTCATCTACTCTCGCCAACACATCTTCAGAGTCTTCTGAACTATCCCAATAGTTCATGAGATCTTCCTCATTGATCTCTTCACCCGAACTTTCACCCTGTTTTGGGCCACAAATGGAAACATCCATTTATAACTCAGCCTCTCTAAGTTCTTCAAAACTCAACATCTACTTGAACTTCCTCAGATCTTCTGCCAACTGTATGTTTACCTGCTTTCCCTCCTTTGTGTGTAGCTTCTACCACTTTACCTTCTTTCTCATGGTCCAACCATGTGTCTAGTTTTTCACATTTTCCCGAACAACTCCATTAAAAATTCAAGGTGAATTGTTATCTCAGCCTTCTCCCGCTCATACTCTTCATCTTTCAACTTTTCACATATGCCACTTACCTTGGCATTTTCCTTCTTCTTCCTTCTGTTGTGGTCTTCATCAGATCTTTGGAAATGAATATCAACAGTCACCTTCCCCTCCTTTGTGAAATTCATCTGTTCACGTGTGGATTTCATTCAATCCACTTCTCAACAATCCTTCACACTTTCCATTCATAAAAAATGCAAGTTCTCCTCCTGCGCTTGCCTTCTCTTGGTTCTCTGTCTTGGAACCAATCTCTGGAAACCCTCTTGCTGCAATTTTCTGCAAACAACACTTTAGTAATTCATGTGTTACAGTAACCAATTCTTTGGGTGTCGGGCTATGTTGATCATGCACCCCATTACATTTAAACTCTTGACTTAGTTTACTACTCTTCGACTTCAGACTTACACCAATTTTTCATCTTGGATGAAAATACTCAATCTCAACTCAAGACTATCCAAACTTTCATTTGACTCTAATATCTGTTTTCACTTCAAGTTTTGTCCCAATAACAATGATAGTGGATATTTTGATTTAATTGAAGTTAAACAATTATTCAATAAAAATACACCCCTAATGCATTTTAGGATGTAAAATCTTCACCCTATTTCATACTTCATTCTTATGAAAAATCATCAATTTGCCCTATCATTTCACATGATATTGAAGTCTTTAGTCGAAATGCAATTCAAGTTTTTCAAGATTTATTTTAAGGTGAAAACAAATAAACCATTTAATCTTCAATGTTCAAAAATACCTTCCTGAATTATCATACCTCATTTCCTGTGAAGGTTATTGATAAACCTTTCTCTCTGCAGTCTCAATTCTCTGGTTTCCATTCTTCTGTGTTGTTTTTGTCAGTGTAAACACTCGCATGCCCATAAGCTTGTTATCTTAATGCAAACATATCCCTACACTTTTATGCATCATGCAACATCAATTCACATCTCTTCACTTATGTACAGAGAACAAGCAACCTCTTCGAGCAATGATGTACAACTCGTATATTGTGTTCATCTTGAATATCACCTCCTTAAATGTTGTCACATGATGGTAAAAACAAAGGTTTACAACATCAAACAATTATGTTTTCAATCACCAATCGAAATAATTATTCTTTTCCCAACTACAGGCTTTGGTCCAAAATCACTTAACCAAAACTATGAAGAATCCACATTATGCATAATAAATCATCACACTATGCATAATAAACCTTCTTATATAAACATGCATGTTTGCCTTCATATCACCCAGGATTAGTACATTTTCCCCTTTATTTTCCATTCATTTTTACTTCCGCATTTGCAACATTTCCACTCTTTCATAACATTTACAAAAGATTATCTTCTCAAGTATGGCAAGGAAATTTAATCATCCATATTTTAAATATCCCTGCTCAATGAATATTTATTCATTCAATGAGCACTTACTGTGGATCTTCTTGTGGTTGAAAAGATCCAACCCTTCTCTTGCGTATTCTTTTAAGAATACATTCAAGCCTCTACATACTTACTTTGAATGTGCAAGGTCCATTCTCCAACAATCTCTCCCCAGCAATTTAAGCCAAGTTCTCTTATCTCAATCTCTTCAATTTCAATTCCTTGCTTTGAAAATATGAAATCTTAATGTAACTGAATAACCTTTCAAGATTACATTCTCCCAAAAAAAACGTACATGAATTATTTGCAAAAACTTTACCTCTATCAATCCTAGTGACTTTTCCTTATGCTGGAAAATGGTACCAAGGAAATAATGGATCCATACCTTGAATGTTCCCATGCAGCTACACCTCTTTCAAAAGTCCCACACATGCAAATTAATATAGAAAAATTTCCAACTTTGGTAAGACCCAGGTTTACTCTTAAAAATGATGGAATTGATCTATTCTTCAGCACTTTAGTATGCAATTACAATATAAACATTTCCTTACTCAAGAAATTCCATTACTATGTTTGTTAAATCCACAAGGGATCCTTGTGACTATGCACCACCATATGAATTTCATTTTAAACCCATACCTCACTTGTATTGCAAATGGACGTTTTCACATACAAATTTTATGTTGATTTCACTATTGACAAACCAATCAAACCCTTCATACTTACACACGCATCTCATGAGTTGCATTCTACTTTTACATTAGGTAATTCATTATAGTCATTGCAAAGACTTTGACACTGATGTTATGATCCAAACACACAGTAAATCCTCCACACGAGTTTAATTGACACAGTGTGACACCACCGGTAGCATCGGATATAGTATAGTGTGAACATGGTAACGTTTTCCACACTGGTGATCCGATCACGTCTCCACGTAGATTGGTAATTCACCAACGAAATTCACAAAACCTTCTAACACCCCGTGACTTCAATGCCATACACTGAAAATATGCACAGTAACAATTTTAATGTTGGGTTGTTGGCTCTGGTGTGATGTAGCTCAGATAAGGAACAACTCCCACGCTGTAGCATCTCTGGTTCGAACACAACATTTACTAATTCACCAAAATGTAATTGTTGCCATTTAATTTCCTCTACAAACACTTGAAAACTCGCGTTATGATTCCAACACTGGTATGATATATTAGAATCAGGCTTCAACGTTGTGTGATATGACTGTCACTTACACTTTAATATCACTGCAGTGCATTTTTAAACTACTGCTGCAACCCTCGAATGTCCACGAGAACGTCGAGCCACCTGTTAGCAGCTTCCCTGCATGCAATGCTTGGTCATGTGCTTCGACCCACAGCTCCACCTCACCACACGCTACTTATCACAAACTTATAACTCGCTTTAAAATCCTCAGCAGTCACCGACTCCCTCACGGCCACCACAACTGCTGTTTGTGGGCTATTCGATCACCAAAGGCATGAACATATATGTATGCAGAATATGCACACAGGCTACTCCAAACTCCTTGTCAACTTTTGTGGCTCGAGTGATAGCCATTCATGAACTCTGCAAGGTGTGGATCACGACCGCACCCATGGTATCATCGAAATACACAGATTTCATTTGCTATGGAGTCACAACCTCCCAACCATGCGCAGACTCTTTTATCTGCTGAGTGTGATCTCTTCGATTTTGATTTTTCCACCTTGTGCTTGGATACATATCATTCCTGCATCCACATATATACATCATATACATATATTCTTGCAGACTCAAACCGCCACAATATCTTACACAATTCAATCAACTCTCTCTAGCTCTGATACCAAATGATGCAGGGATTCTGCTATAGAATATATCCAAGAATATAAAACACACACTCCTTAATTCAGCATGAAAAATCTCAATAATTCTTCATTAAAACCATAAAATATTATTCAGCAAAAAAATACATATGAAGGAAGAGAGCCACATAAAAAAATACTGACAATAAATAAATAAAACTCTTTGGCCAAATATTACATTGGGTGGCCTCTTGGCTTTTGGCCCTTCAAACCATCTCTCACTCTCCCTATACTCCTCACTACTCTCATTTGTCTTTCTTCCTCACAAAACCCTCCTATATATACATAAATAATGAATTTATTTCACTCCATAAATTCCTCCACATAAATCTCAACTACAAATCTAATTTGGATTTATTCTAATTTTGGACTCAACAAGGTCTTGTATATGGAATTCCTACTCCCTAGATTATCTACCTAATTCCATTCGACTCATATCCTTTAATTATTAAAGAATATTTACAAAAATCATCACATTTATAATTTCTCTCCTAATTTATTAAAAATAAGCAATTTAATTAATAAAATAATTAAAATGTCTCACCCCCCTTATTACATAATTAAATAATGAAATTTTGGCTTGGATGCTCTTGCATCAAAATAATTATTTAATAAATATTTCCAGAGAAATTTAAATAAATAATTGTTTATCCAATTATTTTCATGTGGTTGTTTACTTTTAATGGGAAATAATTTAGGAAAAATGGTCTACTAAATTATTTCTTATGGTGAAAGTGATTTTACCATGGTAAAATTAATCCTACATGGTGTATTTCGATCTACCTAGTAAGAAATGGATAGGTGGTCATATTTTGGGTGATAACACTACTTAACTTGGGAAATTGATTGTTGCATTGCAAGCCCTATAAAGTGCTTCTAGATCTACAAAAGCACCTTGTTCGGAGCAGTCTATCGACGTTCTTATGGTAAATTCCACAACACCTAAGAACAAGAAGAATAAATAGAAAAATCAATTTTTTTAAGAACATCAACCAAATCCTCAGAATTGTGGAGGGGGCACCAGTGAGCATCGTCGTAAAATTAGCTTCCCTTGTAATATTTTTCAAGGTGAACATTTAACTCATTATTTTCATTGAATGGATTAATTTAATAGGCTTCTTTCACCACCACAGTCTACACAACATGTTGTTTTAAATCATCCATTTCATGCACAACCTCGGCAAAAAAAGGTTGCACAAACTCCTCCACCTTTGCAAGGGAGAAACAAGGGGAAATTTTTCAATCCTACCAATAGTTCTTCCATATTTGTGTGAAAAGAGGATATTAATGTGGCCACATGAAATAAATTGTATGCTTTTCCCAATTCTATATTTTCTCCTAAGGACTCACCCACTCCACTTAATTCCACTTGACCTCTCACATTAGATAATCATTTAGAACCTGTTTATCCCCACCCCCCAAGGGTGTCATTCATAAGACAACACATAATCCCTTTACCCAGGCCGATCAACACTATAGTATTGTTAAAGATAATTCCCAGGCTCCTTGCGCCATGTTTTCCCTGGCGGTTTTACAAATCATCCCTTAGCAGCGCAAGGCCTTGTTGTCAAAAATCAGTGGAGTAGATCCTTCTAACTGGAACCCCATTAAATTTAATATTGGCATGGCTTCCTTTTGAATTTCCCACCATATCTCCTTTTATATTACCATGTGTAACTTCCATCAAGTATTCAATGCAGTTTGGTGGGTGAAGGTTCTTATATTTGCGCAATGTCAGCATCATGCTGGAGGGCTCTTGACTCTCCAACACTTGCCAAGTCTAATACCACTCTCCCAGCCTTTGATGGAAATAAATTTGTGCCTAATGGGGTTCCTCCCAAGATTAAATTCGAGTTATGGGAGAAATCTATTTATGTCGATGTTGAAGTCATCGATGCTACATTGGATTACAACATGCTCCTTGGGTGTAGTTGGTTGTATTCCATGACCATTGATGTCTCGAGTGTATTATGTCTACTTTGTTTCCATCATCAAGGAAATATTATCACTATCGACCAAATTGACTATTGCATGAAATCGGACCAAATTTACACTATGAGGAATTAAGGTAACACTTGTGGGAGCTAACCCTAGTCAGTTTTAGAGTGTTGGCATGGGGTCTTTAAATTTTTTTCTCTTATTGGGGTATTTTCTCAATTACCACCGCCTGAAATTCCCTTATGCTCTTCTAAAGCTCCTATGCATGTGATCTCTTCTGACACATGTGGACCCCATATACCTCCTAATCCTTGGGTGGTCTCTCCTGATCTTATGGAAGTTTATAAATCTAGCTAGCATCCTATGGCACATATTATGGAAGAGGTTACCTCTTTGGCAGTCTCGTCAATACCTCCTAACACTGGTCAGAAACTCCATCACAATATGGAATATGACTACGTTCCTCTCCCATAGAAAATGTCACTATACCTATTCCACATGACTCCCTGGATGACAAACCCTCCCGGCAAGTCAAGTTGGAGGTCATGGATCTTTTGACTCATAATCCTAGTAATATTAAGCTTCTTTGTATCTATAGTATCCTTAATTTGGAATAAGTAGAGTTTGGAAACATAAATCATGTAATGATTCAGGGGGAACCTACTTAATCCTCCTTGGAAGTTGTTGTGTAACTAGCTCCAAAAATAGAAGAAAAGAGATATCAACGCCTTAGAAATAAGCCATTTCGAGGGGGAAACCTCCAATACATTACATAAATGAACAATTTTTGGATGATACAATTTACAAAACCTCCTTTCTATATATAGGAGTCCATGTGGCCATAATTTAATCCTAGTGGGCCACAATGTAATCCTATCCGACCTAATAATAATAATTTAAGGGCACAATAATAACAAAATGGGGGTCACAAGGGTACAATAATAACAATAAGGGGGTTACACTAATAACAATAAGGGACTATACTAGTAATATAGGGACCTAACATGCCCCTCTCCTTCAAAAAAGTGTTGTCCTCAATGCTTGAGTAGCTATGGGTGCTTTTGTATAAAATTCTCATCCTCCCATGTAGAATCTTCAGTGGGTAAGTTCTTCCACTTGATGAGATACTCTGAAATTGATCGATTCCGTATTTGTCGAGTTCTTGTTTCCGTGACCGCTTCCGGTTCCAATATGATTTTTCCTTCCTCATCAAGTTCTGGCAATATTGTTTGAACTGGAATATTTTCACCTATAACCTTCTTTAAGCACGAAACATGGAAAACTGGATGTACTCGCGAAGAAGCGGGAAGCTCCAATTTGTATGCCATAGTACCAATATTTTGCAACACCTTGTAAGGACCATAGTACTTTGGCGATAATTTATTATCCTTCTTTGCTTGCTTGAGGGACATTTGTTTGTATGGTTGTAGCCGTAAAAATACCCAATCTCCTACATCAGAACTTCTCTCGCTGCGATGTTGATCTGCCTGTTGTTTCATTCGATTTTGTGCCAAATTCAGGTTATCCTTTAAGAGTTGGAGAACTTCTTGCTGATGCTCGATGTGATCATCCACTGCTTGAACCTTAGAATTTTCCCTTAAAGATGATGTGACGGATGGTGGATGATATCCATAAAGTTCCATAAATGGGGTCATTTTTGCTGTAGTATGGAAGGAAGTGTTATACCACCATTCAATGAGAGGTAACCACTTGACCCATTGTGTTTGTTTATCAGATATAAAAAAACGAAGATATCCTTCCAAACATTTATTTACTATCTCAGTTTGACCATCATATTGAGGAAGATAAGATAAGCTATGAGCTAATTTATTACCCAAACAAGAAAATAACTCCGTCCAAAAATTTCCAATAAAAATGGGATCTCTGTCGCTCACAATAACCCTTGGGCTTGTTGAGAATGCAGCAAGATGATGGAGCTTAGTGAAATGAAGTCGCCTTCACTAAGTGGGCCCGCAGGCAAATTCTGGCGCAAAGTCTATTTTTAGACATACGGAGCATAATTTGGGAATTCTACTTGGAGATGAATTCTACTTGGAGATTCTTGAAGTATGCTACATGTTGGTAAAAATAGATGAGACCCTATTTTTTAGGACCCAGACTATTTTTAGACTGATCTCCTAAAAATATGGAAGTCAAATATTATTTACCCTTAATATTATTTTGACTATAAACAGCAGTTTACTCTCTTGGAGCACTTCAGTTTGAGTCATGGAGGTGGCTCATGCAACTGACACAAGGAATCACGTGGTTCCTAGGGTTTGATGGCATCTTGCATGGTTGGCTTCAGTTAGACTTCAGTGGCAGAAGTTTTGGAGGAGTTAACGGGACAAGTGGTGGAGTTATGTTCTGTTTGTTTTAGTTGAACTAGTTGGGATTAGTTAAACTAACTAATCAACTAGATATGAGTGGAGTAAATTAAATAATATTTAATTTACTAAATATTAACTCATTAGTCAACTCAAGAACACTTCAGTTCACTACAGTGCATGATCAGTTCAGTGAAGACCAGTGAAAGAGATAGATGAAAGGGTAGAGTTAGCTATCAGTTGTGACTATACTGTTGCTATTTGCAACACATAGATAGGTGGAGTAAGCTATGAGTATTGAAAATTTTAGGCTGGTGGTTTATCTATATAAGGAGGCCATCACCTAGCATTAAAATACGCAATCAAGGTTGGCTATCAAGTGGCTAAGGATTGGAGCAAGTGATTTGCTAGATCTAGCTTGATAGTGTGTAGCATGGGAGGTAGTGCATGAGAGCTTGTGAAGAGTTTTTGTACTATGATTGTTACATGATTTCTCCTTTATAATATACACAATAGCTGGGGGTTTTCAGCTATAGGCTTTCCCCATACATACTGAGTTAATGTGTGATTGATTTGATGTGCGATTGCTTCTATATTATTTCCGCATGTGACAATTAATTGTAGAAGAGGGTTATGTGTTATGTATGCAATTCGAAATTGATATATGACCAGGTTAATCTTCAGTGAATAAGTGATTTATTCAGCTAATTTCTACATGGTATCGGAGCGAAGTTAATTGTCGAAGTCTATTACGGTGATTGCAAACTTATTTCCTCGGACAGAGTCTGCATGCGGGCCAGGTAGCCTCCGGAATATTCGTCCTTCTTTGTAAGGTGAAAGATCTGGTGAATGCCCTTTGCAGTCAATCTCTGATTTGGAAATAATTTGTTTTCAAGTGTAGATCGGAAGCGATAGAGCTAGGAGTTTGGAATTCGAATTTTGCAGAAGGTTGTTCTTCTTGGTGCCGGTGTTGAAAGATGTCTTCTTTCAATGGATTGCGACTCGAATATGCTCTTGAAGGCAGTTCGAACTATATTGCATGGAAAGATCGAATGGAAGCAGTGTTAGAAGATAATGGTCTGAAGGAGTTCGTGGATGCGGATGTCCCAAAACCCACTGATGCAGCTCTGGTCGATGCATGGCAAAAGAAGATCGCGAAATGTCGAAGGATCCTGTTGGAGGGCGTCAAGGATCATATTGTATCCAGCCTGCATGGAAAGGCTACTCCATATTTAATGTGGAAAGCTTTGACGGATCTATTCCGGAGTAAGAGTGACCAAAGGAAGCTGGCGCTCAAAGACAAGCTCAGGAACATCAAGATGGAGAAGGGCGACAGTATCGCTAAATACCTCACGAAGTTCACTCAATGCAGAGATGAACTGGGAAGTGTGGGAGTTACTGTCGGTGAAGAGGATATGGTCGACCTGGCTCTCCTTGGTCTTCCGAAGGCTTGGCACTCATATCAAGATAGTGTCAATGGTCGGGAGAAGCTGCCGGGATGGGAGCGCCTTTGGGCGGATCTCATGCGGGAGGAGATAAGGAGGACTACTCGAGATGGATCTTCATCAAAGGGAGCTGATGAAGAAAACTGCGCTTTGGTGTCCAAAGCTAAGAAAGGGAAGGGTAAGAAAACCTCTCATTCTGGAGCTAAGGGCAAGAAGCAGGATATGGCGAAAGTGAAGTGTTTTCACTTCCATGATCACGGACATTATGCTACCAATTGTCCAAAGAAGAAGAAGAACAAGCAAGCGGGAAGATCTGCAGATGGAGAAGCTTTGGCTTCACAGTTCGAGCTTGACTTTTCAATGATTGCATGCTTGGTTTCAAGTGTGATGGGATCGGTGTGGTTCTTGGACAGCGGTGCGTCATTTCATATGACGGGAGATCGGGAGTTGTTCTTAGATCTGGAGGACAAAGATTTGGGTATGCACATCGAGATGGGCGATGACGGTAGATACAGTGCGACTGGTATCGGTACCGTATCCTTTCAGAGGGAGTCTGGTAAACCCTTTGTATTAAAGGATGTCATGCATGTACCTGGATTGAAGAAGAACCTGATTTCAGTAGCGATGTTGGAGGATAAAGGGTATGATGTGGTCTTCAGCGAAGGAAAAGCCTTCCTGCACAATAAGACTACTGGAGAGACCCGGAAGATAGGGGTTCGAACTCAGAACCTTTATCAGTTGCAGGTAGATGACTGCGCAGCTATGGCATGCAAGGCGGGAGAAGTGGTGAGCCGGGATGTTGAGGGCGAACTATGGCACAGGAGATTGGGCCATCTTCACCATGGAGCTTTGAAGATTCTGCAGCAGATTTCTACTGGACTTCCTAAGGGCACCCTTGCGCAGTCAGATCAGTGCAAAGGGTGTACTTTAGGGAAGTATGTGAAAGCCACCTTTCACGAGAAGGATAGTCGCGCCACGACGATCCTTGAGAGAGTTCACACAGACGTGTGTGGTCCTTTCTCGGTTGCTTCGACAGCAAAGCACAGGTATTATGTGATCTTTGTTGATGATTTCTCTCGAAAGTGCTGGATCTTCTTCATGCAGAAGAAGAGCGATACATTCGCGAAGTTCTGTGAGTTTAAAGCACTGGTCGAGAAGGAGTCGGGGAAGAAGGTGATTGCTCTGAGTGATAACGGTGGTGAATTCATCTCGGCTGAATTCAAGGAGTTCTGCAGCGCAGAAGGGATTCGGAGAGAGCTCATCGCACCCCATAACCCACAGCAGAACGGGGTGGGTGAGCGGAAGAACAGAACGATCGTGGGTGCTGCACGGGCGATGTTGCATGATCAGGGCCTACCCCTTCACTTGTGGGCTGAGGCATGCAATACAGCAGTGTATGTGCAAAACCGTTGTCCTCACAAGGTTCTTGGCATGAGTACACCAGAGGAGGCTTATTCTGGCAAGAGGCCTGATATTTCCCATTTGCGGATTTTCGGATCTCTTGTCTACATGCATGTGACGAAGGATGCGAGAAGGAAGCTGGATCCAACTGCTGAAGTTGGAATATTTGTGGGGTACACTGATACACCTCACAACTATCGGGTGTATGTGCCGGACAGTCGCAAGACTGTTGTGCGACGGGATATAAAATTCCAGGAGGAGAAAGCCATGCAGTGTTCGCTTGAGAGGGAGCTACACTTGCATGCAGATGAGGAGCTGTTAGTTCCTATGGAGGAGCTTCCGGATGTGGATCAGCCACAAGAGGAGGTTCAGGAGGTGGAAGAAACCACCCAGGCAGCGCCAACCATCAGAGGGCGCATGCGCACTACAGAAGCTGAGCGACTGGCTCGGGATGCCGAGAGGGTTGTAGGACCACCTACAGCACAGCGCAGACAGAGACAGTCACCGGATCGGTACACTGGATACATGGCTCTTATGAGTCAATGTGTTGTGACAGAGCCATCCTCTTTTGAGGAAGCTGTGGAGGAACCCGCATGGGTTGATGCCATGATCGAAGAATATGATTCGATCATCAGGAACAGTGCATGGGAGAGTGTCCCAAGACCGGTTGGGAAATCAGTTGTAGGTTCGCGATGGATCTACAAGGTGAAGCAGGCGGCTGACGGGAGTGTGGAGAAGTACAAGGCGAGATTTGTCGCCCGTGGCTTCTCACAGATCGAGGGGATTGACTGTGAGGAGACTTTTGCACCTGTCGCAAGGTACTCTTCCATACGGACGATCCTTGCTCTCTCAGCGCAGATGGGGTGGCACATTCATCAGATGGATGTGAAGACTGTGTTCCTTAATGGAGTTATTGAGGAAGAGGTGTACATAGAGCAGCCTGAAGGTTTTGAGATCTTCAGCAGTGAGTCGCATGTGTGCCGACTCAAGAGAGCACTGTACGGGCTGAAGCAAGCACCTCGTGCTTGGTACACTCGGATAGATAGCTACTTCACCGGGCTTGGATTCTCCAAGAGTGAGGCGGATCCAAACATGTACCAGATTGTGGTGGAGGGGAAGCTGTTGATCATCGTACTGTATGTAGATGATCTGATTTTGACTGGCGACGAGCAGTTGATACTTTCATGCAAGGAGGATCTTGCACGAGAGTTTGAGATGAAGGACCTGGGCATCCTTCATTATTTCCTGGGATTGGAGATTTGGCAGCGCAGTGGAGGACTGTTTGTTTCTCAGGGCAAGTATGCCCGAGAGATTCTAGAGAGGTTCAACATGCAGGGCTGCAAGCCTGTTGATACCCCTCTTCCTGGAGGATGGAGGAAGGGAGATGCTACTTCGGAGGAGGTAGTGGATGCCACTGTCTATCGACAGTTGGTGGGGTCGTTGATGTATCTGGTCAATACTCGACCCGATATGTGCTATGCAGTTAACCAGCTTTCGCAAGCTATGGTTAAGCCTACCAAGCTCTTTTGGAAGGCGGGCAAGCATGTATTGCGCTATATCAGAGGCACATCGGGATATGGTCTATGGTACGGACAGGAGGATGGAGTGAAGCTTTCTGGTTTCACTGATGCAGATTGGGCAGGGAGCCCAACAGACCGGAAGAGCACTTCTGGAGGAGTTTTCAACGTGGAGTCGGCAATGGTTACTGCTGTGGTACGGCTGAGAGCAGTCCGTGGCACTCAGTTCAGCAGAGGCCGAGTACATGGCAGCAAGCTTGGCTGCATGTGAGGCTATGTGGATGAGGAAGATCCTCGCAGGTTTGTTCAGGTTGCATTTGGAGCCTACAGTGATCTACTGTGATAACCAGAGCTGCATCAAGCTCTCGGCTAATCCAGTTTTTCATGATAGGTCCAAACATACCGACATCAGGTACCATCACATCAGAGATTGTGTTCAGCGGAGAATCATGATGCTTTCATATGTTCCCACGGAGGATCAGGATGCCGACATCCTGACGAAGGCGCTCACCAGGAGCAAGTTCGAATTCCACAGAGGCAGGATAGGGATTGAAGATAATCCATATCTTGCTGAGAGGGAATGTTGAGAATGGAGCAAGATGATGGAGCTTAGTGAAATGAAGTCGCCTTCACTAAGTGGGCCCGCAGGCAAATTCTGGCGCAAAGTCTATTTTTAGACTATGTCTATTTTTAGACATACGGAGCATAATTTGGGAATTCTACTTGGAGATTCTTGAAGTATGCGACATGTCGGTAAAAACAGATGAGACCCTAATTTTTAGGACCCAGGCTATTTTTAGACTGATCTCCTAAAAATATGGAAGTCAAATATTATTTACCCTTAATAATATTTTGACTATAAACAGCAGTTTACTCTCTTGGCGCACTTCAGTTTGAGTCATGGAGGTGGCTCATGCAGCTGACACAAGGAATCACGTGGTTCCTAGGGTTTGATGGCATCTTGCATGGTTTACTTCAGTTAGACTTCAGTGGCAGAAGTTTTGGAGGAGTTAACGGGACAAGTAGTGGAGTTATGTTCTGTTTGTTTCAGTTGAACTAGTTGGAATTAGTTAACTAGCTAATCAACTAGATATGAGTGGAGTGAATTAAATATTATTTAATTCATTAAATATTAAATCATTAGTCAACTCAAGAACACTTCAGTTCACTACAGTGCATGATCAGTTCAGTGAAGACCAGTGAAAGAGATAGATGAAAGGGTAGAGTTAGCTACTATACTGTTGCTATTTGCAACACATAGATAGGTGGAGTAAGCTATGAGTATTGCAAAGTTTAGGCTGGTGGTTTATCTGTATAAGGAGGCCATCACCTAGCATTAAAATACGCAATCAAGGTTGGCTATCAAGTGGCTAAGGATTGGAGCAAGTGATTTGCTAGATCTAGCTTGATAGTGTGTAGCATGGGAGGTAGTGCATGAGAGCTTGTGAAGAGTTTTTGTACTATGATTGTTACATGATTTCTCCATTATAATATACACGATAGCTGGGGGGTTTTCAGCTATAGGCTTTCCCCATACATACTGAGTTAATGTGTGATTGATTTGATGTGCGATTGCTTCTATATTATTTCCGCATGTGACAATTAATTGTAGAAGAAGGTTATGTGTTATGCATGCAATTCGAAATTGATGTATGATCGGGTTAATATTCATTGAATAAGTGATTTATTCAGCTAATTTCACTGGGGGCTTCCATGTAGCTTTTTAATTACATCCATAAATGTAGCTGTATTTTGTACTTGCTTTAAGTGATGATATAATGCACTAGGGTGTACATACTTGGTAAGTATCAACTGCCACCACATGATGACGCTCTTTCCTTCGGACTTAGGTATGCCTATGATAAAATCCATTGAAATCTCCTCCCAACGTTGACTTGGAATGGATAAAGGTTGTAGAAGTCTCTCGGGGTCTTAATTGTCTCCAACTTTGATAGCTTTGAGAAAACCAAAAGAATTCCCCTGACATCGAATATCAGATTTAAGGCCATCTGAAAAAAAATTCTTTCTTCACCCTGTGGTAATTTTTTAAAAATCCTGAGTGTCCTCCTAAAGGAGAAGTGTGCAATTCCAAAATAATATTTTGTTTTAGTTGAGAATTCTTACAAAGATATAAGCGATATTTGTACCATAAGGAATCATTTTTCCAACTAAATGTGTCAGATGTACTAGGATCTTGGCACCAACTTTTTGAATGAGTGTCCATACATCTTTGTCCTTCTTCCATTCATCTCTTGCTTCAGTTATCCAATCTGGTTGGATAATAGAAATGGCACAAAGCAATTCTTCCACCTCTTCATTCTTTCTTGAGAGTGCATCTGCAACAAAATTAAGATTTCTTTTTTTGTAGATTATTTCAAAGTCATAACCCAACAAATTTTTGACCCATTTTTTCTGCTCTTCTGAAGATAGTCTTTGTTCCAAAAAAAAATTTGGACTATCATGATAATTTTTTACCTTGAAGTTTCTTCCCATTAGGTAAGTTCTCCATTTCTTTAGTGCATGCATTATTGCTAACATTTCCTTCTCATAAATAGGTTTCTATAAATACTTTCCTTTGATTGGACGACTTTCAAAAGCAATGGGTATTCCTTCCTACATTAAAACAACACCAATTCCATTTCCTGAGGCATCACATTCCACAATAAAGGTTTTTGTGAAGTCTGGCGTAGCTAAGACTAGTGCTAGGCACATTGCCTCTTTAAGATGTTCAAAGGCCTTAGTTGCTTCAGGAATCCATGAAAATGCATATTTCTTCAATAATGTTTTTAGAGGTGCTGCTATTCTCCCATAATTCTTAACAAACTTGCAATAATACCCTGTTAACCCGAGAAATCCTCGCAATTGCTTTATGGTTGTGGGGACTTTCCATTCCTTAATGGTTTTAATTTTTTTAGGGTCTACTTTAACACCCTCGTGAGATACAATATGACCCAAATATTCCACCCCTTGTACTTCAAAGAAACATTTGGATGTTTTTGCATATAATTGTTTCTCCTGCAATAGTTTGAGCACCCTATCCACATGTTGAACATGATCCTTCCAAGACCTGCTATAGATTAATATATCATCAAAAAATACTAGCATAAATTTTCTAAGGAAGGGTTTGAAAATGGAATTCATCAACCCTTGAAATGTAGAAGGTGCATTGGTAAGGCCAAAAGACATGACAAAAAATTCATAATGACCCTCATGAGTTCGAAATGTTGTTTTTGGAATATCTTTAGTCTTCATTTTAACTTGATGATATCCTGAAAGAAGATCCAACTTGGTAAAATAAATTGCTCCATGTAATTCATCCAATAATTCATCAATCACAGGAATAGGAAATTTAACTTTAATGGTGAGCTTATTGAGCTCCCCATAATCAGGACACATTCACCATGATCCATCCTTCTTGTGTACCAATACTACAGGAGCAGAGAAAGAACTTTGACTAGGTTGAATTATACCCGCCTCTAACATTTCTGCAATCATATGTTCAATTTCGCTCTTTTGGACGTAAGGATATCTATAAGGCCTGATGTTTGGAGGAAAATTTCCTGGAATCAAATGAATAGCATGATCATGATCACGAATAGGTGGGAGTCCTTTGGGAGTTTCAAACACCTTGGAATGATTGTCCAAGACTTGTTGGAGATCTACAGAAATAGATGATTTTGATGTTGGAACTTATAGTGAGTATAATTGTGCAATTACGCCTTGTTGTTCTTTCTTTAGAAGCTTTGTCATGACATTAGAGCTTATATCTTTCCCGGCTTCCCCGCAATACCCCGTAATTCGACTTCCTTTCCTTCTTAAAAAAATTTCAAGAAAAGTTCTTGAAAATTGAAAGCTACCGTCCCCAAAGATTGTAACCATTGTACTCCTAGTACAACATCAGCACCTCCCATAGGAATGGAAAGCATTGGACTAGTCAATACATATTCCCCCATGGTTAGCTTGATATTATGGCATTTTCTAGAGAAATTTATAGTTCCTCCATTTGCCACCATCACTTGACATTCTGGTGTTGGGTATAGGAAACAATTTAATTCCTTGGCTACCTTACAATGAATAAAATTATGGGTGCTACCTGAATCAATCAACACTATTACCTGTTTCTTCTTGATATGTCCTTCTATCTTGAGAGTTTGAGGAGTGGTAATTCCTGCCAGTGCATTACACGATATGGTCGGATTCATTTCTTCCTCTTCTAGGGCTGGTTCCTGGTGTATATCCTCTTCTTGTTCATTTTCTTCTTCCTCTTCACAATCTATGTAAAATAATTTCTTCTCGACACACTTATGACCTTTAGTGTATTTGCTATCACAACTGTAGCAAAGCCCTTTTGCTCTTTTTTCTTCCAATTGTTGTGGTGTCAACCTTGTAGGTTGTGGAAATCTAGGCGTAGCAACACTTCCTTCTTTATAAAATTGAGTGGTAGGCTTCCTTGTCGCCATAATTTTACATTCAACTTTTCTTGCCAACCTGAATGCCTTCTCCAATGAATCAGGTTCCAAAACACGAACTTCATGTTGGATGTTATCCTTTAAAGTGCCTAGGAAGATATCAATCCTGTGTTCCTCTGTAAGATCAGTTACCCTTATATTCAATTTTTGGAAGTCCTCAATGTGCTGCCCCACTAAACCCTTTTGTTTGAGATTTATCAATTGTGTAAAGAAGGTGTTGCTCTTTGTATCCTCATAATGTGCTATCATTTCCTCCGTAAAAATTGACCAAGTGACAATTTTTTTACGGGAGCAAAGCCATCGATACCATAAAAATGTATTTTGTTCTAAATGTAAAGTTGCAATGCGTACCTTTTGTGTGTTTTGCACATTATGGAGATCAAAATATTGCTCCATCCGTAGTATCCATGTTACAGGATCCTTTCCATCAAACTTCCTCATATCCATTTTTGGAATATGGTGGTTCTTCCTGCCAACATTAGAGTTTATCAAATCACAATTAACATTGATTTTGTTCTCATCATGAGGTTCTTCTACTATCTTTTCACCATTAGGAAACATTTCTTGTATCAACTTTGTCAAACCTTCGATGTCTGCTTTTAGATCATTCTTCATGTTTTCCATATTGTCTTTCATGTCATCCATCTTAGCTTCCATGCCATCCATATTAGCTTCCACGCCTTTCTTCAAAACTTCCATTTCATTTTTTGTTGCTCTTGCGAGAGTGAAATTTGTTGCACTTTCTCTTGTAATTTTGATAGATCATGTTGCAATTCTTCATCTTCATGAGTCATAGTAGAGCCTTATGAAAGCTTAATGGGTGTTGAATTATTTTTACGGGGCATATTTTAGAACCCAATACTGATATTTATTCTACAATATGCCCTTGGAATCAATTCAAGTTGATTCTTCAAACAAGACTTATGCAATTCGGAAAAAAAATACACACCTTTTTCTTGCTTTTGAGGAGCTCGATATTGAAATTGGATTATCATTGTGATTGCAGAAATTTAATATTTGAATTTTGGTACTGATGTAGCCCTCTGAATTATCTTTTGAATGCGACAGGTCTGACCTGATTTGGATTCTCCAAGACAAATTTGTGTCCAATCTCCCACAATGACCTAATTATGGACTGGTTCAGTAGAGCGAACTTGTACGACTTGCCACGTGTCACTATTTCATCCTTTAGCTCTGAAATATATAGCCAAGAAACTACAGTCTGTTTATTTGTGACCACTTTTTATGGCACTCCAATCCGATGCTCAGAGAGAGAGTTATGAATAATTTCCCACGATCACCTCTTTGAGATGAAATTCAGGAGCCTGAAAAAGCACTACCTTCCACAGATCATATCTTCGAAATTTGTGAATCAAGATCTGAAATTTTTTGACGATTTTACTTATGATTTCAGCTTCGTACCCTAAAAATTTGAGCTTTTGAAACTTCGTAGAAAAAAAAATTATAGCGCAAATTCCATGATGACCTGTTTAGGAGCCTAAAAAAAGACCTAACTTCCACAGATCATATCTCCAAAAATATTGCGAACCAAGCTCTGAAATTTTTTGACGATGTTCCTTAGGATTTCGGCTTCGTACCCTAAAAATTTTAGCTTCTGAAACTTTGTAGAAAAAACTTTATATCAAAAATTCCACGATGACTTGTTTGGAGCAGCGAAACCCTAGAATCCAAAGCTCTGATACCAAATGTTGTGTAAATAGCTCCAAAAATAATAGAAAAGAGATATCAACGCCTTAGAAATAAGCCAGTTCGAGTGGATAACCTCCAATACATTACATAAATGAACAATTCTTGGATGATACAATTTACAAAACCTCCTTTCTATATATAGGAGTACATGTGGCCATAATGTAATCCTAGTGGGCCACAATGTAATCCTAGCCGACCTAACAATAATAATTTAAGGGAAAAATAATAACAATAAGGGGGTTACACTAATAACAATAAGGGACTATACTAGTAATATAAGGACCTAACAGAAGTGTCACCCCTAGACCAAGTCAAGTATTTGGCTTCCACTACCAAACTTGCGAATGAATTTCCCAGTTCATTTCTACCTGTTGATGAGAATTTTGTACCCCATTTATGTCTTGATCCTCCCTTGTGTCCTCATGTTAATTTTAAGAGCACAACTATGTTAGAATTTTCTTGGCATGGCCGACCTTTTCAGATTAGGAAATTTTACTTCCTTTTGCATGGCCCCACACTAATGAGCCATATGGTCCCCTCACCCTCCATGAGTTCATGTATTGAAACCCTTGTCCTATGCCCATCTGCGAGAAAATTTTAGCATGACATATTAGATAGTGTTTCACTTGTACATATTGTACATAGGAGTGTGATTCTTTCTCTTTTGATTGCATTTTGACAATCAATGCCATATTTATGCCTTAGGTCTGACCCTGTCAAGATGTGAAATTAGCCACTCTTCTCTATGCACATTGTATCTTGGCGGTAAATATTACCCGATCATGGATACCCTAGTTAGAACCCTTTTTCCATGTTGGTGTTCATGTAGTTGATTTTATCCTCTTTTCAGAATCCATCTATTTGACCCACCATGACCTAGAATCTGAGCCTCGTGTCCTCTTCTTCATCGTATTTCTGGATATACCCTAGGAGGATTCCACAACTTTATCCCTTTTTATTGCCACTTTTTATTAACCTATTTTTGCATGATGAGCCTTGGTTTCTCTCTTCCATCGTCATCATCTTTTTGGCTTACCATTCACTTTCACTAGGTGTTTTTACCCTTTCTTGGAGAACCATTGCGATGAGTGGTCTTGTTAGCCAACCTCTTTTCCTATTTATCATTAGTAGTTACACCATTAACAAAACTCGTTGTTATCCATTATATCACTCATTCATCCAAGAGGAGTTTCGTTTGAGCTCTTTTAAGACTCCTTAATTTGGAAAATATTGTCGAGTGAACGTATCTCCTTCATGCTTGTAAAATTATCTAAAGGGTCTTTTACCCAATATAATTTTAACCCTTTTCTGTACTGGGATAGACTAGTTATGAAAAAGGAATGCTCTAGTATACTATGGATAGAAGGTTCTCTCTTGTATACTTTTATCTATTTTTCGGGATTGGGGGACAAATTTATGAAAATGGAACATGTAAAAAGATAAAGGAGAGAAAATTTATTTTCATTAATCATCAAACGACAACCTCCTTTGCATCACCATGGAACACAACACCTATTTGTTCGATTATCTTAGAGTTTGATTTTAGCTTTCCTAGGAGTCATGCAAAACATATGAATCTATCTACTCCTATGGTTGGTTACTATTCCAATAGTATAGAGCGCATTTCAATGCCTTTTGAATTATTGCACAATATCATGTGGTGATCATTAGTCATGTTTCCAGGTCATTATTGTGTTGTTATGTTATGTTTTCAAAGGAATTTTTATCCTGTGTCAACCATCTGCAGTAGCCTATTGACATTTTTGAGTCAGCCCTCGTTTTTCAGTTGTACTTCATCATCTAATGACTTCATCCATACATTACATCATCTTGGCTTGTTGTGTGTCGATTTATGAGGGATATATTACGACCCTCCTTTGACAGATCTTCCCTTGTCAACTTCATCTCATTATCCGAGAGCTTGATCTAGGAATAGTAGTACCTTGGAATTTGAAGACCTCACTGGTAGGATTCCTCATGATCGACAATGGGTTTACATCATTAGGTCCTGATTGGTTGAGTTCACTGATTTTTGAAATCAACTCATTTATTCACACTTGGTGGACTATACTAGGAACCTTGTGGTCAATTTTCCTCATTGGTGGATTCCCTCACATCAGTTATTGGTTTACCTCATTGGATGCTAATTAGGAGGTTTATACCATCTTTGACATCAACTCATATATTTTCATGTTGTATATTTATACCATCGGGTTTATGTCAAAGATCCTAGGCTAGGGACATCTCACCCTTATATGGTAGCCTTCCCAGGCCCACGGAAAATTTTAGGGGCTTATATTCGTAGGTGGGATAGTTTTCCATGTTTTTTCCAAAAAAATATATTCACCAATATCCATTATTTTTTAAAAAATGATTTGCTAAAATTTTATACTATAAAACTATTTTACCTTAAAAATTGCCAAAATTTTACAAACACAATATTAAATCATTATAAATTTGAATATTTTTACAAAAGTATCTTCAAATATTTTATAATTTGCATTTTAGTGGCTAGTAGGATTTGCCAATGTTTCTAAACTTTAAAATAAATTTGGATCCTTAAAATTTTCCCTTCCCAAACCGTATTGGAGTTATGTATCATTCATGTACTTTAAGGACTATCTTGAGACATTTCTTTTTCTTTCATGTGTCCATAGTCATACTGATGTATACTATGGCATAGATCCACATTGTGTTTGCTAGTGTCTATGCTCTATGTAATTTTCATAAATTAGCATACAACTAATTGGAATATTAAAATCTAATTTTTCTTTCTTGTTTGACGAATAAGTGGGTAGGGAGACCCATAAACCTCTTTATTAGGAATAAAACCACTTCTCATGTGAAAGTGGATCGTCTTTTCAGCTTAACAAAACACTCTTAGGTGTGAAAAGGGGTAAATCATGTGCATTAGGTCAACCTTGACCAAATCAACAATGTTGTCATGGAGGAGTGGCATTCAATGAGGGACGGCGCAATTTTAGATGGATACACATTGCATGGAAGTAGTGTCATTAATGGATGGGGCTTAGGTTTTGGAAGCTCATTTTTTATATAAGGAAGAGGATGGCAACCATATTATTTAGGTTATGATATGTTATTTTTTTATTATATGGTCTGCTTATACATATAAGCTTTCTTCAATTGTTTAGCTAATATTGTAGTGTTTTTTAGAACTTGGTGTTCCTTATCGGGAATCCCACCTCTATCCTTGAGAGGCCTCTTGGAATATCTTTGCACTAAATTTCCACATTCAGGTTTCATAGTCTTGTGGTATAGCACATTTTTTGTTGAGAGATGTGCTGAGTTTTAGGGTGCAGCAATCGAAGAACTTGTTGGGTGTTTTCTGAGCTAGTTTTGTAGTGGAGAAGGTTTCCTTCCATTGGGAGACATGTAAAGGAGACCCTTGGTCTCATTTGACATATTTGGCATTAGGAAAAGTTGATTTTATCCCCTACAACGTAGTTCCAATTTAGATCTACGTTATTTTAGTGAGCTGTTGGAGGGGCAAGTTCAGTGCTCCATTTGAAGTGTTTTATTTCAATTGAAGGGATCAACCCTTCATTGAGAGATTTATTTTCCAGGAGTTATTTCATATCTACATCAAATTCATCCACCTCCTTCTATGTGCTTTAGTTTCAGTGCATATTCAGCCCTAGGGCTTTAGGTCCACCATCCATATTTGTGTATTTTCGAAAACCCTTCCTGGATTGTCTAGGAAACATGTATGGGAGCATAGATCTCCATTTTTGGCCTTGTAGGAGCATAATATTTTCAGATCCATTTATTTAAATGTTCCAGCTACAATATTAGTCACTAAAAATATGGTTTTCTTGCTTCAGTATTTTATATAGCAGTGTATTACATGTTTTGGGTGCATTTTGGCATTAGAGGCTTCTTTTGCTCATCTTGAGGGGATTGATCCCCAAGATATTGTACTTATTTATTGTTTTTATACATAATATCATGGATATATCATTTGGCTCACATGTAATGTGTTGATACTTGATGCTATATTTATATTCATGCCCTATATTCCTACTTTTCCCATTTGGGAATACTACAGTGGTATCAGAGCATAATCTTGGCTAAGCCTGTGAAGACACTGCATCTCTGTTATCAGAAGAAGAAGAAGCTTCTCACAGAAAAAATAAGGCTTACAAAATAGAAAAAGGAAAGTCTCCATTATCTGGAGAAATGGAGGGAAAGAAGTTTCTAGAACTTCTTCTCCAAGCTATGCATGAGCTTAAAAGAGAAATCAAGGGAATGAGGAGGGAAATACATGAAGGTCGCTCAAGAAGATTTTCACATGAAGAAAGATCCAATTCTTCATATTATGGGTGTGAGCATTCAGCCACACAATCATATCGACAATGTGATACCATGCCTACATTCTTGGCAAGAGAGGAAGAAGAATTAGAAACACCAAAGGAGGAGACTCTTGGTGACTATCTCCAAGAATATGAATATCAGTCTAGAAGATTCAAGGAGCATCTAAGCTTCCAAGGGTTTTTTCAAATCAAGGAAGATAGAACACCTAGTAACTACAATAGAAGAAGAGGGTGCATGCATCATACTTTGGGTAGATTCTTCCTACCTACTTTCGATGGTTCACCCAAGAACACACAGCCAAAGCTTGGGTACGGAAGCTAGACACATATTTCCAGCTGCATCAAGTTTCGGAAGAGGAAGCCATTAGAGTAGCATCACTGCATCTTGAAGGTAAGGCTTATGCCTGGTGGTTATTTGAATCTTCTTCATTGAATAATGCTAATATATATACTTATGCAAATTTCACTAGGAGGTTAATGAAAAGATTTGATTTGAATCAATATGAAACTTCCTTGGAGAGAAAACCAAACCCAAGAAATCAAAACCTTTGCATGAGTTGGAAGGATCCATGAAACCAACTCCATTTCAGAACATAGTTGAGGGGGTTAAAGATCTGCAACATGATTTGCCTAGGGAGAAAGCCCCACCTCAACAAGAACTTTATTTTCAAGAAGAAGACATGAGGACTCCTCCTTCTAGAGGGGATCAAGCCAAAGGATATCTTAATAATGAGGTACTCTCCCATCATGAGGAGAAGGAACAGGAAAAGATTGAAATATCCTCCAGCACTGTGATAGCAGGAGGGAATCTACTTCTATTCGGAGATGGAGATGAAGCAATTGCTTCAACTAGAGGAGATCTTGTATCTTTGCAAGAAGTTCCAAGGGATCTTACACATGAAGATCAGGAGCACATGTGTCTATGTTGATTGGCAATGAGGCAAAACAATGGAGAAGTGTTTCCCAACATTGAATGCATTCTTGGGGGCACACACTATGGTGGATCATTCCTTTGTGATCAAGACTCTTGACATCAAGAAGTTGTTGGGTGTACATGGGTTGATTACATTTGAAGAAAACACCTTAGAATATGAGATCTTGCAGGAGGTAGGATAAGAAGAGAAGGAGGGCGAGGCACATCCAGTGATTGGAAACATACACACCCATCCTTTTTAGGAGGTTTATGCACAGAAGCAGGAGGAATATTTTCGCAGTGAGGGTAGGGAAAAATCAGTCCACTCACATATACAGCCTTCTCTAGGCCTTGATGTTTCATTACACGGAGGCATTCCACCAGGGATACTTCCTCATTGGAGGAGAATCAAAGACTTCTCTCAACATGTTGCACCACTCATAGATCTAGGAGAAGTGGGAACAATGGGAGGTCATTGTACAATGCTGAGAGTCTTGGGTAGACTCAAGGAGAAGGGAGACATTCTCCCAACATCATCAGTACCCACTATCATCTCAAATATTGCACTGAGAAAGGAGAAGTAAGGGAAAGATTGCAACATCTCGATGTATGACTTTGGCATAGGAGAGCAGAAAAATCACAGGAGCTTCACATGATAGATCATCAGCACTGTCATCATTGAGTATTGACCTTTATTGGAGATCCCAGCTATTAGTCGAATACTCCAAGGATATATTTTCATGCAGAGTGCTTGATGAACAACTATCTGATGGGAGATATGTAATATTCGATAGGGTCATCTATTTTCAGAGTAGAGTCTTCTTGACTAGAGCCTCTAAGCTCAAGGAGAAGCTACTAGATGTAGCATATGAAGGGTTGCTCTCGAAACCCACCGGCTTTATAAGAGCATACCGTACTATCCTGGAGGGATTCATTTGGGAAGGCTTCAAAGAGGAGATGCACCATCATATGAGGAGATGCATGGATTATTTGGAGGATGAGGTGAGACATGTCTCTTTGGTAGAGTTATCACAACCACTTCCTTCTTCATTGGGAGTGAGAGGAGGCCCATTTATGAGCCACCTTACTAGCTTGAACTAGGTACATGGTAAAGATTGTATTTTTGTACATCATGGTTAATTTACTATGTATTTGCATTTCCTTATCATACATGTGCAGGGAATTTCTCCAAGATGGGGCACTTTTCCTTCTAGACCTCATGGTCTACTTAAGGCTATAAGCAACATTGATGATGGCCACTCCCTAGGAGATCTTGGGGAGATGATGTCTTATGCAAGGTATGCTCAATTTGCAGCATACACCATACACCTTCTCTAAGCTTGTGAGGAGATTGGGGTAGGAAACAAGTGGTTGAGAAACCACTAATCATGCCATATTTTGATGTATTTTGGAGTAAAACTGTGCTGGTTGCACTCGAGGGACCATTGTCCTTCTGCATTACTACATATGGCAGCTATCATGACTTTGATTGTGATCCCATATGTTTATGATGTTCTTATTATTTTTGGGGACATGATTGGAGGGATGAGACATTGGTTGGGCGAGTCCATTGGGAATGAAACTTTCCATATTTATTCATGCTTCAAGGGGATCATGGGACATTGTATGGCTACCAAATTATATCACTTGTTTCCTTATGAAGGGGTCCATATGATTGACTTATGTATTTGGGAGGAGCCTCTCACATGGGAGGATTTTTTCTATGAATTACCATTCTGGAGGGTGATTCATTTTATATGGATGATAGCTTGGAGGATGGAGCTTCACATGGGGATAAAGGTTCCCTACATTTTGCAAATATATCCTTGCAGTTGCTTGGGGACAAGAAACATTTTGGAGGGGAGTATTGTAATATTCTTAAATTATCATACAACTAATTGAAATATTAAAATCTAATTTTTCTTTCTTGTTTGATGAATAAGTGGGTAGGGAGACCCATAAATCTCTTTATTAGGAACAAAACCACTTATCATGTGAAAGTGGATCATATTTTCAACTTAGTAAAACACTCTTACGTGTGAAAAGGGGCTAAATCATGTGGACTGGGTCAACCTTGACCAAATCAACAGTGTTGTCATGGAGGAGTGGCATTCAATGAGGGACATCACAGTTTTAGATGGAGACACATTGCATGGAAGTATTGTCATTAATGGATGGGGATTAGGGTTTGGAAGCTCATTTTTTTATCTAAGGAAGAGGATGGAAACCATATTATTCAAGTTATGATATGCTATGTTTTTTATTATATGGTATGTTTAGACATATAAGCTTTCTTCAGCTATTTATCTAATATTGCAGTGTTGTTTAGCATTGGGTGTTCTTGATCGGGAATCCCACCTCTATCCTTGACAGGCCTCTTGAAATATATTTTCACTAAAATTCGACATTCAGGTTTCATACCAAGCTTCAGTCTTGTGGTACAACACATTTTCTATTGAGAGATGTGCTGAGTTGCAGGGTGCAGCAGTGGAAGATCTTGTTGGGTGTTTTTTGAGCTAGTTTTGCAGTGGAGGAAGGTTTCCTTCCATTGGGAAACTAGTAAAGGAGACCCTTGGGATTATTCGACATATTTGGCATCAGGCCAAGTTGATTTTATCCCCTACAATGCAGTTCCAATTTAGATCTGGGTTATTTTAGTGAGTTGTTGCAGGGACAAGTTTAGTGCTCCATTTGGAGTGTTTGCATTCCATTGAAGGAATCGGCCCTTCATTGAGAGAGTTCTTTTGGAGGAGTTCTTTAAGATCTACAATAGATTCAACCACCTCCTTATATGTGATTTAGTTGAGTGCATCTTCAGCCCTAGGGCTTTAGATCCACCATCCATATTTTTGTATTTCAGGAAACCCTTCCTAGGTTGTCTAGGAAAAGTGTATGGTAGCATAGATCTCCATTTTTGGCCTTGTAGGAGCATGATATTTTCAGATCCATTTATTTAAATGTTCCAAATGTAGTATTAGTCACTAAAACTTTGTTGTCCTTGCTTCAGTATTTTGCGTAGCAGTGTATTACATGTTTTAAGTGCATTTTGGAATTGAAGGCTTCTTTTACCCATCTTGAGTGGCTTGATCCCCAAGATCTTGTACTTATTTATTGTTGTTATACATAGTACCATGGATCTATAATTTGGCTCACATGTAATGTCTTGATAATTTTTGCTATATTTATATTCATACCCTATATTCCTGCTTTTCCCATTTGGGAATACTGCACTCTATTTGTTGAGTCACATGGATCCACTATGTATTTTTCATGGCCATGTCCTAGAATTTCATCACATGGATATGCAGTCTTTGTTTGGTGACCATGTGCAGTACCTCTTTATGAATGAGCATGGGTATTCCCCCATTGGGGATGCTACCAGTAGAGTTGATACTTAAGCACTCTAGTTCCTCCAATCCAACTTCGTAGTCTTGGATCCTTCGTCCAATTTTGATATTTTAGTATTATGCATTTTCTCCATCATTTTCTCTTTTGACCTCATGCATTAGGGGGCATCCAATATAGCCATATTTTCCACTCCATTATACTGAGAGAAACCTAATATCAACTTACTTTAGTTGTTTGGCTAAAATTTATCACTTTTCACCTATTATTTTACTTATGTGAAATTTATCTCAAGATAAAAGGGTTGAAATACATGATTGAGTTATTTCTCATAATTAATTTTCCAAAATATTATAATTATGAGATAATGATTATTTCATAATTGAGATAATAGAGAAAAAAATAATAATTGTGAAAAATTTTTATAGATATTTTCATTCCCAAGGTTATCAGCCTGACCCACTTCTATATGATTTTTCTAGGGGTCCATTATTGTAGAAGTTTCCCAAGTTCTGAAGCCCCTAGGTGTCTATATACATTCTCCTGGAGGATAGAATGAACCTCTATAATCTCACCAAAAGGAAAGGAGGTTAGATCTAGTATCCACACTATAGTGCAAGAGATCTGTTGTATTGGGAGAGGAGAGTGTTATCACTAGGCTGAAACATGTTGGGTTCTGTCAACCTCCAACCCAAACACAAATATTTCAAACCAATTTTGATTGGAAGTTAGCCCCTCCAATCTGAGAGGGCTCTCTCAAAATACTTAAAAACAATTGACTATGATAAACCCAAAAATTCAAATGGCTAACTCTAGTTTTATTTTATGTGATTTTGCAAGTGAAAGAATATGTGAGGGTTGCCACCATGGGGTATGGAGTCAGTCAAGAAAAAATAAATTAAAAAAAAACGTTGTTTAAGGGAAGCTGAGGCAATTTGGCTTGAAAATTGATGTTTGAATAAACATTTATGGTCATACACAACAAATAGAGTGAGTTGGAGCATTTTTCATTAATTACAAGTAATCAAATTGATATGAATACTGGTAGAAACATGAAAGCATAAGCATAATAAGAAGATATAGAGCCAAAAATCAAATTTCATGTAGTAAAATAGGGTTACTCCAACATATGTATTAACTGTAAAAAAAAATTACAAAGAGTGGCCTCCTTCACATTGTCAATCCCCCTCTTTTTCAACGCTAAAAAGCTACATACTTATAGACTGAGATCTACTTTACAAAATTCTGCCACTTGGGCTAGGTTCGATTCACCTTTAAGAGTTCTTATCCTATTTGACACCTATTGAGAACTTTTTTGGGATTTTCTGTTTTACAGAATTTCAATACAAAAAGGAGTCCTCTATCTTAATGAGATCAACAAAATTCTATTGGTGGAACTTACTGAACCAAAATAATGTCTAAATGTACTCGAGTGTTGTTTTTCTTTTGACACATGGATGCTCACCTGGTTGACTTTGCTGAGTTGGATCTCCATTAAGTCGAATTTTAATATTTCTGCAACAATTCTGTAAAATTTTGTAAAATAGGCCTCAAAGGTAAGTGTATATCTTCCAAATCTGGATACCTATGTAAAAGCAGAGAGTAATTTTTGTATTTAAGCTTGTGCTAAACAAAAACCTCCTTCAAATTTCCAAAATTCCTTTCCATTGCGTCATAAAGTGAGCATGAAGTTGACCACTAAAACAATCATTTCTAGATGTTTTGTAGCAAATTCAAAAAACATCTCTCTGGTACCTCTTTGCAAGCTTTGCAAGTTTTTAGGTCTTCCTTGATGTTTGTAAGACAAATACATGCCTTGAGCCTTCCCATTGTTTAATTTTGAACCAGTGTTTGCCTCCATTGAAAGCTATAGTAGTTTCGTAGCAAATTTCAGCCTTCAAGTGTGGGAGTTGCTATGAAAGTGCCTAGTTTTTGAGATTTTTCATTTTTATCACTTTTTCGCCTCCAAAACACTTCTAAAATCCTATATAAGGTTGAATATTACCATTATTCATAGTATAAACAAAAATTTATGGTCTTAAAATACTCATGGACCATAGTTTGGACAATCATTTTGAGGCCTTTCTTCAATAACTCAGCTTGTATCAATTCAGTCTCTTCTTCTAAATATTTGACTTGCCCCTGCAACCTTCTCCTTTATTCTTTCTACCATTTATCCCTCTTGCATAAGTGCCTCATCATTTTGTGTAGGGGAAATTTCCTCTTCTAGTAGCTTCATATCAGTTCATTCATATCTTACAACTGGCCTTCCTTCCACTTGTAAATTATCTTATAGACAGCAAGACCTTCTATTGATACCAGCATACCTTCCCTAAAGACATCAATACCAACTCACAAGATAGCCAAAACAGTTTGAATGATAACAAGACCGAGCTAAAGTGAAAGGATAATGAGATAAGAAATGAATCTATATGGTGAGAGTGTTTTGAGGATAATGGATAAAGGAAAAAAGACCTTATTTATGACCCACCATGACTATGACCCATGTTTTTTCAAAAAATTGGACCGTTACTAATAAATGCAGGTTTTCTATAGAAGTTTCAAGGACTTTCATAGAAAATACTCTGTTTTTCTAACTGGAATTGTTGCGAAAGTTGGAAAAACTGTCAAATTCATAATGATGACTATATAAGCTCGAGGGACATGAAATTTTGGATTTTCCTTTTATGATGACACACACTAAGACTAATAATTACCTTGCAAAATAACTAAAAGATGTTTATACATGTGATTATTTTGAAAATAAAAAGACTTTAAAAACCATATTAAACCCTAACTAACCTAACCATCTTGACTCAAAACAAACCTAATTTTTATCTTGGATAACAGTGGCCCCAATGGGGATGCTACGCCATTATGGTGCAAATAAGAACCAACAGACTAGTTCCCTTATCCATTGGCTAGTTCCCAACCACTTGTCATATTCTTTAGCCTGCATTTGATCCTTAACATGCTCTTGAAGAAAAAAAATTGTACAAACCAAAACTTGAAACTACAATCTTCAAACTAACTCCTGAAATAGATGCTTGCCCAGCATGCTTATTTATGTATATTCCATTCCTACTCTAACATCTGAAAAATTTAGCTGCTTAACTCAAGCAATATGAAACCTCCAGTATAACCAGTCAAAGAGTTGATCCAACACCTTGGCTTATTAATTGTTCTTGAACACAATCAGAAGTGGGTCATCTATTGGAAATTCAAAATGAAAATTGAATCCCTACTCCATAAAAAACACAAAACTTGTCTTGACTAATGACTGAAACAAACTTACCATTGGTTTAATATTCCTAATTAGCTTTTAGCTAGTTAGAATATTAAATTTTAGTTTATTTCAATAAGATAGATGAATAAGAGGGTAGAGGGACCCATAAATATCTTTAGTAGGAATAAAACCACCTCTAATGTGAATGTGGTTTAGTGCATCTAGATAGGATCAAGATGAATAAACCAATACTTTGTGTGAATGGGGGTAAATGCATGTGGATGGGGTCAATTTGACCAAATCAAAAGCATAGTCATGGAGGTAGTGGAGATAGTGGAGGACAACACAGTCATAATGGGAGGAAGTCTCCATGAGAGTATCATCATTATTGAGTGGGGCTAAAGGGGAGGAGGCTCAGAAAGAATATAAGGAAGGGGATGGAAGCCATAAAAGGCACTCTAAATATTGTTTATGTATTATCTTTTATGACTTTTTGCACGCTTCAGCTGTTTAGTGGAGTCTACTATGTTGTTTAGCACAAGGGTGTTTCCGAGTGGAAATCCCACCCTCATCCTTGGGGGACTTCGAGTGCCCACACAGGATAGGTTCTTTGAGCTAAATTCCATCATCCGACATCAGACCAATATTCATCCACCTTCAGTAGCACAATCTCCTTCTGGAATTGCACAATCTAGGAGGGTAGATTTAGTGGAGGGTTAATAACCCAAGTTTTTGAGCTTATCATCTAGTGAGGGGAGAAATCCTTTATCCTATAAGTCAATGGGGAGGAGTATCAGATATTTTCTCATCAAATAAGCCACCTCTCAGTATTTACCCAGCTATAGAGCATAATTTAGCCCTAGGGCTGCATTTTTCATCATGTTCATTTCTGGAAACCCTTTCTAGTTTATCTCGGAATTGTGCTAGAAAGCCTAGATCTCTGATCTTGACATTTTCTGATCACCTATTCAGTAGATCTACGCGTTCCTAGTTTTTAGCAGTAGTTATTTACAATAGGATTGTGTAGTCATAGCCTCCCAGCAGTTTATGTAGCAGCAGTTTCTTATGTCTTGATGTATAGGGTCATTTCAGGCTTATCAATTTGCCTAGATTGAGTGTCTCTTCCTCAAGTTATTGTACTTCATTTCTGATATTTCTTATAATAAAATGGCTCAATGATATACTCATGTATTTGATGTATTGACGTTTACTACATTTTCCAATTTTATGTTCAATATTCTTGTTCTTCCTATTTTGGAATATTACAGTGGTATGAGAGCATAATCTTGGCTCAGCCTGTGGGGCATTACATATATGTCATCTGAAGAAGAAGAAGCTCTTACAGACCGGGAGAGGTAGTATATTAATATATGTTGAAGGTTTTATTACATAAACAATGAAGAATACAAAGGCAAGTCTCCAATATTAGGAGAAATGGATGAAAGAGAGTTCCCAAAGCTTCTTCTCTAAACTATGAAAGATATTGCCAAATAAATCAAGGAGACGAGGGTGGAAAGACAAATGGAAACCCCAAGAGGGTTTCAACATGGAGAAATTTTTGGCACTTCACGTCATTGGTGTGAGAAACCGACATTGCATGTAGTTTCACAATGCTCCACCATGCCTACATTCCTAGCAGTGGGAAATGGGGCAGAGGAGCCCAAGAGTAGGTGGCTCTTGGTGATTACTTTCTAGAATATGAATCTCAATCTCAAAGGTTCAAAGAGCATATGAACTTCCAAGAGTTCTCTCAGATCAAGGACAATAGGAGACCCTGTAATAACAATAGAAGTGGAGGGTACATGTAGAACAATGATCTGCAGCGTACTATGGGTAGATTCTTTCTGCCTACTTTTGATGGGTCACCCAAGTGCACAGCCAAGGCTTGGGTAGAAAAATTAGAAATATATTTACAGTTGAACCAAGTTTCAAAGATTGAAGCTATTAAGATAGTATTAGTGCACCTTGAAGGTGAAGTACATGAATTGTGGTTTCACAGTCTGTCTACATTAGGGCATGTAGGTGTGACTGCATATGCAGAATTCACCCGGAGGTTGGTAGAAATATTTGACCGAAGAGAGGCACACTATATTGAAGTGTTCTCTAATAGTGAAGAGGAAGAAGAGGAGGAGCTAGAAGGGGACACCAACATTGTGGCACCAGGAGAGGATCCACCGCCACTAGGAGGTGGAAATGGAGCATTTGCTCCAATTGGAGGAGCCCTTGCATATTTTCGTGGAGTTCCGAAGTTTAACATTGAGAGTCTGAGGCACAGTTAAGGGGCACTGGGTTTCGGTATTGATAGATAGTGGGGCTACCCAAAATATTATTGATGCCAAAATAGTGCAAAGGAGAGACATACCCACAGATGATTTCAAAGGATTCTCAGTTTTGGTTCTAGAAGCTAGAACCATGTAGTGTGTGAAGTATGTTCCATCATTGAATATAAATTTGGGGGCATACACATTAATATATCACTTCTTTGTGGTTGATATTCCTGACACCAATGTGATATCGGGTGTATAGTGTTTGATCACATTGGGAAAGGTAACCATGGATTGGGAGACCTTGAAAATGGAATGGATAGATAAGAAGAGCGATAAGCACCAAATGATCAGGGGTTTGTAGACCCATCCACCTTAGATATTCTCAAAAAATAGGATGGAGGTTGGCTTTCATAGAGGAGAAAAATCATGGGTAGTAAAACTGCATAAGTTGGACACAACAGTTAAGGAATATAATGTGCAATCTATGCTAGACCGTTGTTCTATATTATTTGGGGGCATTCCACTAGGGAGGCCACCTGACTGGGAGCTTGTTAAAGGGTTCCCACAACTAGTAGCAACACTTACAGATATGACCAAGAGGGGAGCCTTTGGTTGGAAAAACATTGCGCAGAGGCCATTTGATAAGCTTAAGGAGGTGATGAGAATTTTTTCTGGTGTTTTTATTGTCATATTTCACCCAACCCTTTATGTTGGAATGTGATGCTTCAAGGGAGGGTGTTGGCACAGTCTTGATGCAAGGAGGCGATCCCATAACCTTTTAGAATCATAATTTTTTGCCACATGAGAGGATGTATTCCATATATGAGAAGGAAATCATACATACATTGGCCAAATTTAGGTAGTATTTGATAGGCAACAATTTATGAGTGAAGACTAATCACAATAGTCTTCGGTGTTTTCTTGAGCAGAAGAAGCTGCAAGAGAGGAAGAAAAAATGGGCATGTGAATTTGAAATTGAATATTTCAAAGGGAAGAACAATGTGGTAGTGGATGCCTTACCATGGAGACCAACAACATTGTCACTGATGAGTGTGGATTCAGAGTGGAAGGCCCAACTGTTGGTGGAGTATTCCAAAGACCGCTTCACATGTGAGATACTGGATCGGAAGGTGACCAATGAGAGGTATAGAGTGACGGATGAGTTCATCTATTACCAAGATCAGATCTTCTTGACTATAGGGTATAAGCTTAAGGAGCAATTTTTTCATGCAGAACATGATTCACCACTCCCGGGCCACCAAGATTTCACAAAGACATATCGGGCCATTAAAGAGATATTCTCATGGAAGGATCTCAAGGAGGATGTGCTCCAACACACGAAGGAGTGTGTAGTTTTCCAACAGAATAAAGGAGAGAACTAACATCCTGTAGGGTTGTTACAACCACTTCCTTTTCCAGGAGGGAAATGGGAGAGCATTTCTATGAAATTCATTATCAAGTTGTCAGCAGTGTAGGGTAAGGATTGTATATTTGTGGTCATTGGTCAACTAACAAAGTGTTCACATTTCTTTGCCATCTCTTCACAGTACACTACTTCACAAGTAGCCAGGTTTTTCCTTAGATATGTTTCTAGAGTTTATGGTCTTCCTAAGACCATAGTCAGTGATAGAGATAGCCGCTTCATAGGTGGCTTATGGCAGGATTTTTTTTGTTTGAAGGGTATCAAGTTGATACCGAGTACCATTTATCACCCCTAGACAGATGGGAAGACATAGGTAGTAAACAATTGGTTAGGAAGCTACTTTTGAAACTATGTTTCAGGGTAGTAGAGAGAATGGTTGCACTGGCTCCACTTAGGAGAATATTTTTACAATCTAAAATTTCATATGTCAATCAGTATGTATCCATTTTGGGTTCTATATGGTTATGATGCTCTATCATTTGTTGATATGATGTTTGGAGCAAGAAGGGCTCCTAGATCCAAGGATTGGATCCAAGAGATTCAGGATATATTTCGTACTCAACATTTCTACAACCCAAAATTGGCAGAAGTTATATGCAGATCATTGTTGGGTGGAGGGACAGTTTGAGGTGAATGATTTGGTATATCTCCATTTTCAGCCTTGCAAACAATCTACATTGGAGGAGAAGGCTACTGAGAAGCTTAAGTCCCATTTCTATGGGTCATATAGGGTGATCCATCATTTTGGGGAAGTAGCATATGAGTTTGAGCTCCCCATTGGGAGTAAGGTCCCCAACATTTTTCATGACTCATGCCTCAAGAAGGCCAATGGAAAACATGTAGTTTCTAATATGGATCTCCCACATATTGATGATGAGGACCATTTGGTTTAATGACCAAAAGCTATCTTGGATGCTCAGGAGAGGCAGTTAAGGAACAGGGTGATTAAAGAATATCTGATTTGATGGAGGAATCTACCGGATGAGGATGCTACTTGGGAAGGAGAGAATATTTTTTAGCACCCATCCTTACAGTTTCTTGAGGACAAGAAACATTTGTGAAGGGAGGATTGTAATATTCCTAATTAGCTTTTAGCTAGTTAGAATATTAAATTTTGTTTTTGTTAATAAGATAGATGAATAATAGGGTAGATGGACCCATAAATATCTTTAGTAGGAATAAAACCACTTCTAATGTGAATGTGGATCAGTGCATCTAGATAGGATCAAGATGAATAAACCACTCCTTGGTGTGAATGGGGGTCAATGCATGTGGATGGGGTCAATTTTACCAAATCAATAACACAACCATGGAGGTAGTGGAGATAGTGGAGGACATCACAGTCATAATGGGAGGAAGTCTCCATGAGAGTAATATCATTATTGAGTGGGGCCAAAGGGGAGGAGGCTCACAAATAATATAAGGAATGGTATGGCATCCATAGAAGGAATTATGAATATTGTTTATTATGACATTCCACATGCTTCAGTTGTTTAGCGGAGTTTGTTGTGTTGTTTAGCACAAGGGTGTTTCCAAGAGGAAATCCTACCCTCATCCTCGGGGGACTTTGATTTCCCACTCAGGATAGGTTCTTTAAGCTATGTTACATCATCTAACATTAGGTTAATATTCAGCCACCTTCAGTAGTGCAGTCTCCTTCAGCAGCGTAGTCTCCTTCAAGAATTGCGCAATCTGGGAGGGTAGATTCAGTGGAGGGTTAATAACCCAATTTTTTGAGCTTATCATCAATTGAGGGGAGCAACCCTTCATCCGGGAAGTCAGTGAGGAGGAGTATCCTCTATTTTCTCATCAGATCAGCCACCTCCCAATAGTTACCCAACTGCAGAGCATAATTCATCCCTAGGGCTGCATTTTTCATCATAGTCATTTCCAGAAACCATTTTTGGGCTATCTTGGAATTGTGCTAGAAAGCCCAGATCTTTGATTCGGCATTTTCTTAGTACCCATTCAGCATATCTACACATTTCTAGTTTCCACCAACAATTATTTCTAGCAGGATTGCGTAGTCATAGCCTCCTAGTAGTTTATGTAGCAACATTTTCTTATGTCTTGATGTATAGGGTCGTTTCAGGATTATTTTGCGTAGCTTGAGTGTCTCTTCCTCAAGTTATTGTAATTCATTTCTACTATTTCTTATAATAAAATGACTTGGTGATCTGCTCATGTATTTGATGTGATGATGTTTACTACATTTTCCTGTTTTATGTTCAATATTCATGTTTTTCCTATTTTGGAATATTACAATTGGATCTTGGAAACCCTGAAAAATATCCTCTTTTTTATGAGTAAAACCATGAGGGCTGAATTCATTCATAACTGATGGCTTCTTTTGTCCTATTTCTTCAATTCCAATAACATCATCAAATAAAAATTCAATAATATATTTGTCTTCCCTCTCGTGTAAATAAAAAAAACTATCCATGCATCCTTGAACATCTTCAAACATGACATCCATATTGTGTGTATCAAAACTAATATTTTTCTTATCAAAAAAATTATATATAAGCTTTGGTAGTTTTTCTTTAGGAATATTATCTTGATTCTAAACACTAACAGCTCCTATACAAACAACTTTATGCATATAATCCATGTAATTTTGATGATCCCCAAATAGAATAGGTAAAACCTGTATATTCAACTCTTTATGTAGCTCGGGTTTACCTAAAAATTAACTTTCATCACACGTTACCTCACTGTTCATAATTTTCATGCATGAATTTTCAACAACCTAATCTTGAGGAGCTTCTTCTTGACATAAAATCTCAGAAAAGGAATGGGTTTAAAAACAAATTGAATTCAATTATTGTCGTAATGATGGATCCCTGTTGGGATTTGAAACATCAAACATTGTTTATTAATACTGTGGATAATCTAGAAATATCTTCAATAAACAATTTGAATTATTTTTCTCATACCTTTGACTATATATAGATTGACAAGGCTACAAATCCTCACAATTTTCACGTAATATGACTTGACTATCAAATTGCTGATCTATTTCACCTTCAAGCAAAGAAGACACATCTATTTATTGGAAAATTTCTTGATCATCATGAAAACTAGCTTGTGAATAAAATTCATAAAGTGCCTCTAATATATCCTCATCATCCATACATTCTACATCACCATCAATACTTGTAATATATTGAATAAAATTATTTCCAAAGATTACAACAGTATTGAAACAATGGTGATGAAGGATGAGACTTCCCATAATGTCCAAAAAATATTCTATGGAATATGTAAGAGAACACAAGCTTCTTGATTTCAACCCTTGATACCATGTCCTAGCTCCCTCCTCTAGGGTGGCCATAAAAATTTTCATGAGACAATCCTCAGGAAACTCAACCTTCATTCTACATACATGTATATTGAATTTAACCTAATGCATACCAACATCATCTTTCTTTTTATATTTTAACATGGGAAGATGGGTTGACCAATCAACACAAGGCATAGGATTTGGAAAACCATAGATGTAAGATCGATCCATAGGAGCATACTTGGGATTTATTCTTACAATAGAACTCATCTTGGAACTTCTTCAGTCTAATGATCTTCAAGAAGTGGAGTCATGATGAAGCTTTTATCTTATGTATCTTTTGAGATTGGAGTCTCCAAGGTAATATCACAAGCTTAAAAAAAACTATGATTCCCGGTTACCCTCAGGAATCAGAATGAAGAGACTAAAAGAAAATCTGGGAAATGGATCTTTTCATCTCCTGAAAGATGCACCAAAATTTTATCACTAGGTTGGAACAAGTTGGGTTGTGTTAACCTCCAACCCAACATAACTATTTCAAACTAATTTTTATTGGAAGTTAGCCGTTCCAGTCTAAGAGGGCTCCCTCAAAATACTTTAATTTTTTTTTACAATGATAAACTCAAAAATTCATATGGCTAACTATTGTTTTCTTTTATGTGATTTTGGAGGTGAAATAATATGTGAGGGTTCCCACCATTGGGCATGGATTCATTCAAGAAAAAAATAATTACAAACAACACTATTTAAGGGAAGTTGAGGCAATTTTGTTTTAAAACAGATGTCAAAATAAACATTTGCAGTCATACACAGCAAATGAAGGAAGTTGGAGAATTGGTCAATGAATTCCAAGTAATCAAATTTCCATGAATACTGATAGAAACATGAAAGAATAAGCATAATAAGAAAATGCAGAGCCAAAAATCGAATCTTGGGTAGTAAAACATAGTTTCTACAACATATGTATTAACTATATAAAAAAAAAAATACAAAGAGTGGCCTCCCTCACATTGTCGATCCCCCTCTTTTTAAAAGTAAAAAATCTACATACTTATAGACTGAGATTTACTTTACAAAAAAATGCCACTTGGGCTAGGTTTGATTCACCTTTAAGAGTTCTTGTCCTATTTGAGACCTATTGAGAACATTTTTGGGATTTTCTATTTTACATAATTTCAATACAAAAAGGAGTCTTCTATCTTAATGAGCTCAACAAACTTATGTTCATGGAAATTATCAAATCAACCTAATTTATGAATGTGCTGAAGTGTTGCTATTCTTTTGACACATGGATGCTCACCTGGTTGACTTTGCCGAGCTGGATCTCCACCAAGTCAAATTTTAAAATTCCTGCAACAAGTCTATTAAATTTTGTAAAATAGGCCTCAAAGATAAGTGTGTATCTTCCAAATCCAGATATATGTGTAAAAAATAAAAGGATTTTTTGTAGATGAGCTTATTCTGAACTAAAACCTCCTTCATATTTCCAAAATTCCTTTCCATTGGGTCATAAAGTGAGCATGAAGTTGACCACTAAAATAATCATTTCCAAAATTTTTGTAGCAAATCCAAAAAAAACACCTCTATGCTACCTCTCTACAAGTTTTGCAAGTTTTGAGGTCTTCCTTTATGTTTGTAAGTTAAATACATGCCTTGAGCATTCCCATTTCTGAAGTTTTAACTGTTTTTCCCTCCATTGAAAGCTACAACAATTTTGTAGCAAATGTCTACCTTCAAGCCTGGGAGTTGCTACGAAAGTGCCTAATTTTTGAGATTTTTCATTTTCATCATTCTTTCGCCTCCAAAACACTTCTAAAATCTTATATAAGCCTATATATTACCATTATCCATAGTATAAACAAAAATTTGTGGTCTTACCATACTCATCGAGCATCATCAATTTGGACAATCATTTTGAGGCCTTTCTTCAACAACTCAGCTTGTACCATTTCAATATGTGCTTCTAAATATTTGACTTGCCCCTACAAGCTTCTCCTTTCTTCTTGCAACCACTTACCCCTCTTTCACAAGTGCTTAATAATTCTATGTAGGTGAAACGTCCTCTTCAAGTAGCTTCATATCCATTGGTTCATATCTTACAACTGAACCTCCTTAATATTGTTTTTTATCAGCTGCCATGGCTTCAACACGTTTAGAGCTACTTCCTGCCACCTGAAAATTATCCTATAGACAACTACACTTGTTATTGACACCAACAAACATTCCCTAAAGACATCAAGACCAAATCACAAGACATCCAAAATAGTTCGAATGATAACAAGGCCGAGCTAGAGTGAATGGAGAACAAGATAAGAAATGAATCTATACGGTGAGAGAATTTTGGGGATAATGGATAAAGGAAAAAGGAACATATTTATGACCCACCATGACTCTGATCACTGATTTTTTTTAAAATTGGATCATTATTAAAAGTCGCAAATTTTATACATAATTTTCAGGAATTTTCATAGTAAATATTCAGTTTTTCTAACTTAAGTTGCTGTGAAAGTTGGATAAACTATCAAATTCATAATGATGACTAGATAAGCTCGAGGACATGAAATTCTCGGTTTTCCCTTTATGATGACACACACTAAGGCTCATAATGACATTTCAAAATAACTAAAATACCTTTATACATGTGATTATTTTGAAAATAAAAACACTTTAAAAGCCCTAACTAACCTAACCATCTTGACTCAAAACCAGCCTAATTGTTATCCTTGATAGTAGATACCATGCTAAAATATTAAGGAGAGGATCTCCTTTTCTAGAAGGTATACATTTGTTGTACTTTTATTTTGTATTAATAAGTACATGTTCATTTTCTCTATCCATGTTTTGAATATGTTTCATGCTTGTATATGTTGGTTTTAAGCTGACCATCCCTCTGCAGAAAGGCCATTTCTTGCTTGTTTGGTGGTGTTGTGTGTAGGGTCTTATTTTATTGCGGGTGGAACAAGATCTTCAAGTGTAATCGAGCTTCCTCTGCATCAGATCCAAGATACTTCGTTGATCTGCGAGGATACTAGGTTTCATATTATGATCTCTCTCTTATCATGTGCACGTTTTGAATGTATTTCTTTGCATAGCAAAGGATTGAGTTTTAATTTTTGATATATTTCATCATCACACACAAATTGGGTATATCATTCTCTAATATACTAGGTTAAAAGTAATTGGCTTTCTCTGGTAAAATTTAACCGTAACACTTATCTCCTAACTAAATGTTTACGACCCTTGTGTTGATCATGAATTTTATTGGGAAGGGATAGCAAAAACATGTACTTTTGAATACCATCAAATTATTTTTGGAAGTGACATATACTTAACTTTGGTCATTCAAGAGGTTTTGGGGCATAGTCCATGATTGTACCCTCTCCATTAGTTTTTCTTAGACTTTATCTTTAACGGGTAACTTATGGACATATAGTCGACAAAGATCTCTCTAACTTGTATAAATGGTCAACCTAGAGGAGGTGAGGTCTCTAAGAAGCTAGATCATTTCCTAATATTTGAATATCTTATGGCATCTATTTTTTCCTTTAAATATTCGATGGGATCTGGAGGGGTATCTGATTATCAACTTATTTCTTTATAGGTTTCTAGAATGGAGTGTCGTATGTTGATTCCTTTCAAGTTCATGCCTTCTTGGCTTGAGGATGAGGAGTATCATTCTGTGGTGAGGGTTAATTGCCAAGCTCTAAGATCCTCAAGTTTTATTAGAAAAAACAAGGCAAGATTGGTGGAGGCTGAGGAAAGATTATGAGGAAACGCTAGGAATTGACCCATTCATTATAGAACATGAAATAAAACTCTACGATGTTTCCAAAATGGTATAGAAAAATCCTCTACACACTCCACCCAAAGAAAAAAACATTCCATCAAGGTAGAAATCAAAAATATTCTTCACACCGAAATCATTTCCCTAGTGCCTCTTATGGAATGCATTTTTAACATAATTTTTGTAACCAATAAAAAGGGTAATATTAATTTGTATGTTTATTATAGGGATCTAAATAAGGTATGTCATAAGGATAAATTTCCAGTTGCAATTATTAATCATATTATTAATGAATGCATTGGAAATACCATTTTATCCTTCATGGATGCCTTCTTTGGCTATAGTCAAATTCAGTAAAATATTATTTTTATCTAACCTTGGGGCACATTTTCCTATAACAACCTATCCTTTTGACTTAAATATGTTGGAGCCACATTCTAGTGAGTTATGTGTTGGAGCGAGGTCCCTTAGGACCAAATTTTGGGATAAAAATACTATATTTTTTGTAATTTTTTGTAAGTTAAGTCATGTGCGCTAAGCGAAGCATAGGTTAAGGGACTTTGGGGCCGGTAAAAGCCCCTCATGAGTTGCAATGGGCCAAAGGGTAGAACTAGGGGCTGAAAACCATAGTTTTCAGACCTTAGATGAGCATAGGCTAAAGGTATAAATAGGAGTCTACATCGAGTCGATAAGGGGCATGAAGTAAGAAGTCGAAACTATGTTTTGATGTTCTGAGCTGAAAGGTAATTTTTTCTGGGTTAGAAGGCTCTTGCTGGTTGTGTGCGTGGAGAACTTAGTCTTGTTGTGTGTAGACCCTGTTGGCTATGTGCACGGGTAGAATGAAAGTGTTGTAAGGAAGATCTGAACTATGAATGAATAAAGGAACTTTTTGGATGAAATATGTGTATCAAATTCATTTATCTTCTGCTTAATGATTTGTTTATGCATGTTATTTTTGTTTACTATGTTATTTGTGTTTAGATAGGTTGCACAACTATTTTCTTCCTTACATGAATGATAAATGAATGGATCTATTGCTATTGAACGTAAATGTTATGTAGTAAATACTATTGAAAGGATTATGGGATCTGTATCTGTATCTGTGCATGCACAGGATAACTTGTGTAAATTGACCTAAATTTGTCTCATTAGGGTTTTTGGTTAGGGTTTCTGTTGTGAAGGTCAAATCACAATTGTTTCAGATTTGAAGACACCCACATCATTTAATTCTCTCTCAAGGTGTGGAAACCTAGTTCCAGCACCCCCCCCCCATACTGTTTCAGGTGAGACTTTGACTTGTGCAAGTAGGTCACTATTGAAGGGCTAGTAGTAAGAGGTTTTGGTTAATTAACCTTAACTCTAAACCTGGGCCAGGACCCCTCAAGCCAAAAAATAGTTCCGTTTCCAGGACTAGGATCATTTTGGGAGAGATTAGGTGATGTGGCGGCCATCAAAGCCTGAATTAGAAGACTGGTTTGAGAAGAAAATTCAAGAATTTTCCCATAAGTAAAACAAAAGTAAGAAGTTATATGTTGAAGATTGGAAATGTAAGTATATCTTCACAGAGGTTCATGAGATATTATTTCTGATCTTTGCACACGAATTACAGGATTAGTTATCAAGATTAGCTGAATTCAAAACTATTTGGAAGGACAACAAGGTCACCCAGTGGACACTTGAATTAATCCAACAGTTGGAGAAGACTAAAAATTCCATCACCTGGGTTGTAGATCACTAAGTTGACAAAATCTTGGGTGGGTTTGTGACAGAATTTGTAGTAGATTAGTTTGTGTCATATTCTAAAGCTGAAAGGAGATTTTTGAAGGGATTTAGAAGTAAATTCATATGCTCTATACCTTTGTTGATTAAGATGCTATTGTGTGAAAAGGGTGTTTTGTGCAGCCACACTGAGTGAATGAACCTAGATAAGCTAGAAAGAACTACACTCAGTGGAAAATATTATCGAATCAATCAGGGAGGGGACAAGTGTGTATACATCCCTCTGAGAAATTCGCCTAATATAGAGAGCAGTGAGGCTATGGGCGTAGAAGGTAGCCCTGTTGCTATGCCATAGTTGAACTTGCGTAGGGGTAAGACGTCTCCCACCCGACCACCACTGTCACCTGTATGAGATATGGTCGCGCATATGAAGCTACTCACCTTTAAGGGTGTGGGAGATGAGGACGTGTATAGGTTTTGGTTTGTTGCTGATGCAGTATGGACATCACAAAATGTTAACATTGATGTTGTCAAGAGAGAAAAATTGGCTATGGCATTTAAAGGTCATGTGTTAGATTGGTTTATGGGATATTTGACTCAGCACATTGATCCCACTATTGCGAAAATTAAGTACGCTTTGAAACATAAATTCAAGAAACCGAATTCCTACTCACAGTGCATGACAGAATTTAAAGATGTGAATTAAGAGCTGAATGAATCTGTTTGGGAGGCTCATCAACAGCTGAACCGCACCATCAAGGAAGGGGGATTTATTTATGATGATAAGAAGCATAAGAAATGGTTCATTTCCATGCTCTTTCCACATCTTCGCGAGCCTATGAATCAATAGAATATCTATTCTCAGGTTGAAGCTTTGTAAGTTTCTATGAAATTGGAAGTTGTGCCCAGAGCAGATGATCAACTCAAAACTCTACAAATCCAAAGTCAACTAGAAGCAATGCACTTAGAGATTCATAACCTAAGTAGAGACAGAGGAAAGGAAGTAGGCACAGTTTTCTAGTGCATACGTTCTAAGGGTTCAGGCCACACCAAAGATCAATGTACTTTGTTCTCATATTACATGCAAGTTGGGGGACCAAATCCACTATGCCCTAGGGATGATGATGGGCCAAGTGGTACTCCCACACTATAGTACACTGATTGTAGGGTAGATGGATGGCATGATACAGGACATTTTCCTAAATTGGGAAGCTATGTGCCAGAGTTGAAGTAGCAATGGTGCATGGTTTGCACTTCAGTTGGTCATGATGAGCACCACTGCCAAACATTCAACCCAATGCTGGAAAAATTTAACCTCTATATAGTGCAGGCCGACCCATCTTCATCAGCATCTCCCTCTAGACATGGAGGATCCCCAACAAGAGGAAGGGGAGGGGGGAGAGGTGGAGGTGAAAATCGTGGAAGAGGACAATTAATCTACTATAAATGTGGAGACACTTGAAACTATGCATGTGACTGCCCAAACCCTACGTGACAATCTTGTAGGTACTATAGGCAATTTGATCATGTAATTGAAGATTGTCCTATTTTAATTGCTAGAATGCAGGAAAAGAAACAGCAAATGCCTACGCAAAACATACAAATGGTTAAAGTTGAACCACGTGATGATGGTACAAGTGTAAACATAATTACACGTAGTGATGTTGTCACCGAAGGAGATGAGAAAAATAAAGCTGATGCAGAGCCACTAATTAGAAAGGCTTCCGATAAGAAAAAAGGACTCAACCTACAGAAGGAAAAGGAAACTTTTATTGAAGCCAAGAAGGATTTTGCTGCTGCAGGGGCGTCCACATCAAATTCTATCATGGAATCAAAGATTGATGACGAAGTCAAACAATTCCAACAAGCTTGTATTAAGTTATTGCACAGTTAGAAAGAAGTAGAAAATCTTCATGCCCTGATAGATAGCTGCGCAGACAAAGAAGTTCTTTGAACTAAGATTAAGGCTGTGAACAATATTTATAATAACAAGAAGATATTAGTCAGGAGATGCACATGACCGTGAAAATCGAAGAGTATAAAATGGATCAAGTCATCCTGGACTTAGGGCTGATGCAAATGTTCTACCTAAGAAGACTTGGAAGAACATGGGGGAACCAAAGCTAGAGTGGTCCACCATTTAGATACGCATGGCCAATCAGCGGAATATCATTCCACTTGTAAGGCTTCCAGAGGTTCTGGTAGGCATTGTTGTAGTAAAGGTATGCACATATTTTGAAGTGATACAAATTCTGGATGATGTAGACCCCTACTCTATGTTTCTAGGGTTGGATTGGGCCATCGATATGGGAGGAATCATTAACCTAAGTGTAGAAGCATGATATTTGAGAATTATGGTACATGGTTAATAGTACCAACAGACTCGGTAGAAGGAGAAATATATACAAAGATAGTGTGCGAAGGAGATGATGTTGACCATATCTAAAATCTTACTACACGGGACAAGGATTGGATCAACCCTACAACTTATGGAATGATGAATTGGCAGAAGGATAGTTCATCTTTCTCAAACTCAGATGGGGAGATGTAGAACTGGTAGAATCAGTTGCATGATGTTTCTACATTGCACTACCTCTAGATCACTAAAAAATTTCGATGCATCTCCTTAGATGTAAGAGAACTACCCTATTTATATGGTTCTAGTAGTGTCGTAGTATTTCTGAAATAATTGGAAAAGGTTGTCCCTGAAGAACGAAGGTTCTGGGCACTTGATCTGGCTATGCGTGTGACCTCAGCACATTAGTGGGATACTCACAAGGGAGATTTTAAGGACTGGTAGGAAAGTAGAAAAATTATGACACTGCACTTTGAGCCTCCCGCTACCCCACCAATTGTGATTTTCTATGGTTAGGGATATCCACACAAGCACCCAACCATGTGTACGGAGGTTTGGAAGGAAAATACCTGGAATGAATAGGTTCATATGTTTATTTATTCATTAGGGCCAGTACCTACTACTTGGTATCTAGAAATGGAGCTACACCGAGGGACTCACCATTGAATTAAAATGACTGATTTTCCTATAAACCTTTGGTTTGGTTGGGGGATCGGAGGGATTAAATGAAGCTCTGTAGGATATAGAAGCCCTTATCTCTGATAAATCCTAACCCTGAAGAGAATGTGTTGCGCCACCATGGGATGCGTAGATGCAAGATATTGTCAATTGCAGGAACCTGTCAATAGAGGATAAGGATGATAATCCAAGAAATATCAACATCCCTGAGTCTGAAAGGGAGCCCGCAGTTGTAGGGCTCTTATTCGGAATGATATATGTAACTAAACATCTGAAGTTAAAGGAAGTGAACATTTGGATAGAAGAATAGCCTAATTTGGCAAAAATTAGGGATTATTGGGATGATGATATAATAGGGAAGGTTGTCGAACTGCTGATAGAGAATCGAGATCTATTTCCCACAAATTTCCCTGAGCTCAAAGGAATTGTAGGAGACTTAGGAGTTATGAAGATCACTTTAAACCTAGATGCGTGCCCTATGAAGCAGTGACCATATCGATTGAATCCCAATTACAAGAAGAAGGTAAGAGAATAATTAGAGAAGATCGTTGATGTAGGCATCATTGAGCCTGTGGAGTAGTCTGACGAGGTGAGCCCTATGGTCATTTAAGAAAAGAAGACCACGGGAGAAATACGGATTTGTGTAGATCTTCGCAAGCTAAATGATGCATGTGTGCATGACCCCTTCCCTACTCCATTTTCAGATGAGATCCTGGATAATGTGGGAGGACAAGAGGCTTATTCTTTTACTGATGGATTTTCAAGGTATCGTCATATAAGAATTGCGCCTGAAGACCACAGCAAGACCACCTTTCCAACAAAATGGAGGTCTTTCCAATACATTGTCATGCCTTTCGAAATCAAGAAAGCATCAGTGATCTTCTCATGTGTAGTGTTCAGAGAATTCATGCACAAGTTCTTGGAAGTATATTTTGATGACTGGATAGTATTTGGGTTGGTAAAGAAACATGTGTCAAGCCTACATGTAATATTCTCAAATGGGAAAAGTAGGAATAGAGTGCATAAAACTGAAAATATGTAGAAATATAATAGATCAAAGCATGAGAAAATAGTAGATCCATTCCATTATGAATATAACATCAAAATAGGTATAAGATCTTGAGTAAAATATCACTCAAGTTGGGCAAACAAAACTCCCATGAAAGCTTACACCTAGATCTAAGATGCGAACTTTGAGGAGACTTTTGAGTTCCTTCCACTACTCCAAATATTTCTCTTAAGGTACCAATGGAAAGCTTGGGATATATAGTTTTCATTAGAAATATCAAACAAGCAAAATGGCCTCTCCAAAGCTAAGAAAAATGCATTCTCCCAAGGTCACTCCAAAAGCGTAGCGCCTGGGTCAAAAAGGTGGTAGAAAGTGGCTTTTTGGCCACTTTTTTCCAATTTTCTCCAAATTTGTTTCCTGACATGGCACCAAAGGTACATAGATATGATGTGTAGGTAAAAATCCATAAAATGATGTATATTTTATCCCATTTTTACCTCTGAGGGGAAATCTCAAGGCCAAGGCACTTTGCTTTTGGCTGAACTCACTTTTTGGTCTAGGCCAAAAACATGAAAAAATAAAAATTTGACAAAATTTCTTCAAAATTCCCCAAAATTGTCCCATAAATTTAGGTGATAATGTGTCATGCACTAAGGGAGGCCTCAACCAAAAAATCTAGCTTGTCCTTGTCCTTTTTCCTCATTAGGGTTTGCTTCAGTTTCTTCTTCAATTGCTTGATTTTGATTTGGGAGATCATGTTCCTTGTGCAGTAGTGCATGGCCATGTGCCTCTGCATCTTTTTGTTCCTCTTATCCCTCTTAAGCAGCTTCTCCAAGTGTAAATTCACCTTTTCAAGCCAAAAATCCTTTTTTTCTCAATTTCTGATGCAATTAAGTCATCAAAGTCCTCTTGACCCAATGATAGAGATGGCTCCCTTTGTTGCTCTAGTGCCCTCTTGAGACCTCTGGTTCTTGGTCTCCTTGGTTTGAACTTGTTAGGTCCATATAATACTAGGTATCCCCTTATTGTTGTTAGTGTAGCCCCATTATTGGTATTGTTGTACCCTTGTAGCCCCCATATTGTTAATATTGTGCCCTTACATTATTTTTGTTAGGTTGGCTAGGATTATATTGTGGCCCCATGGACTCCTATATATAGAAAGGAGATTTTTTAATTTCTATCATCCAATATTTTAATTTATTTAATGTAAAGGAGGTTTCCCCCTCGAATTGGCTTATTTCTAAGGTATTGATCTCTCTTTGGAGTTAGTTTCATAACATTTGGTATCATAGATTTGTATTCTTGGGTTTCGCTGCTTCAAACAAGTCATTCTGGAATTTGTGCCATAACTTGTTTTCTATGAAGGTTTAGAAGCTGAAATTTTTACCACGAGAAATTGAAATCTTGAGGAACTTTGTGTAAAAAATTCAGATCTTGGTTCGCAATATTTTCAAAGCTATGATCTGTGGAAGTAAGGGTTTTTTGTAGGCTCCCAAATTTCATCTAAAAGAGGTGACCTTGGGAAAATCATCATAACTCTCTCTCTGAGCATTAGATTGTAATTCTATAAAAAGTGGCTAAAATTACACAGACTTTAGTTTTCTATGTATAAATTTTAGAGTCGAAGGAGGAAACAGAGGCACGTGGCACACCGTAAAAATTATCTCTATTGAACTAGTCCATAATTAGGTCATTGTGGGAGATTTGGTATAGCTTTGTCTTGAAGAATCCAAATCAGGTCAAACCTGTGGTGTTGGAAAGAAGATTCAGAGGGATACTATAGGACCAAATTTCAGATCTTGAAGATCCAAAATCATAGGGATAATTTAGGTGTAATATCGACCTCCTAAGAAGCAAGAAAAATGTGTGTATTGGTTTTTTAAAATTGCATAACATTTGTTTGAAAAAGAAGTTTGAAGTGGGCATGCTGAAGAATTTTTATCAGTATTGGGTTCTATAATGCCTCCCAAAAATAATTGCACACCCATTAAGCCCTCAGAAAGCTCTACTATGACGCATGAAGATGAAGAATTGCATATTAAAATTATGGTAACAAGTGAAATGCATTTCAATATTACAAAGAAAAATAAAAGATGACATAGATGGTTTAAAAGAAAAAATGGAGGCTAATTTGGATGGTTTGAAGGATCAAATGAGAGCTAATATGGATGATAAAATAGTGGAAGATCACATCGAGAATTAACAACAATTTCTCCAACTCTAAAAGGATAACCTTAATTTGGTGTAGAATCGAATGAAACAACAACAAGATCAACATCGCAATGAAAGAAGTTCTGAAGAAATAACAAAAACAAGAACTCGAAAACTACCAAATCGATCAATTTCAAAGTATCTTAGCAAGTGTAATAACTTTCCCGTTGAATATTACACATGGGAGGATGAGAATGTTATACAAAATCATCTAGAAATAATCAAGCATTGAGAGAAACACTTGTTTGAAGGAGAGGGGCATGTTTGGTCCCTATAATACTAGTGTATCCCCTTATTCTTTTTAGTGTAGCCCCATTATTGTTATTTTTGTACCCCTGTAGCCCCCATATTGTTATTATTGTTCCCTTACATTATTTTTGTTAGGTCGGCTAGGATTATATTGTGACCCCATGGACTCCTATATATAGAAAGGAGGTTTTGTCATTTGTATCATCCAAGAATTTTTCATTTATGTAATGTAAAGGAGGTTTCCCCCTCAAAGTGGCTTATTTATAAGGTGTTGATCTCTCTTTGATTCTATTTTTGGGGTTGGTTTCCTAACATACCTGATCTTCTAGATCCTCTAACTCATCAAAATTAAAAATTTCCTTACCTTTGGCATCATCTTTCTCCAAATCAGATTTTAGCTTGCTAAGAAAAAGTTTCTTAACTTGGAGTTGTTTGTTCTCTTGCTGAAGGAAGTTTATCATGAAGTTTGACTTGGACAATTTGTCCTTTATCTCTCTAATTTCATCCTCCTTCTCCTGGATGATCTCCTCAGATGTTTTGACCTCCTCATGTACCTCAAAATCTACCATATGAGTGTCAAATTGTACCTGTGCTTCCTCATGCAATGGTGCCTCATGTGCTGGTGAATCTTAAACTACTGTAGCAGGCTAAGCCCTTTCCACATTGGCTGGAGAAAACATCAGCCTCTTCCCTCTATTGTAGGTATTTTCACCTCATCTCTAGGTGTCCTTGTGATGGGTTTGCTCTGGAAGCCACCTCTTGCTACCTAGGTAAATTCAAAGGTGTAGAATGGCTACTTGACTGAGTAGGAGTAGGTAAGAGTTCAGCTGAATACATGAAACCATCACATGAAAAATTTACCTATGAAAGTTAATGGAAAACCAATATTTTCACCAGGCCATGATGGAAAAAATTGGCATTGTGATACTCTCCTTTTCTATGTACCTTCTCTGCCATTTTAACCATGATACTGTAAAGATAATGAGGTAGGTTGAGTGCCTTTACACAAGTGAAATGCATAAGAAGCCTCACATGATACTTAGATAACCCGGAGAACCTATCCTCAGATGTGAAATATTTCATTATCATTTTCTTGAGAGGGGCGTATTTTTCAAGTAGGTGCCTAAATGGAAATATTTTCTTCGGAGCAGCTTTGTATGGAGGTTTCAAGAACGTCTTGTAGCTTTCAAGGTTAAGGTCTCTTTTCTTGAACCAAATCTCACCACACTCTGGAATCCCTGTAGCCATGGATATAGCCTCAGCTGAAAGAGTGAATACAAACCCTGTAATAGTCACATTATCTCTCCTTATACCAGTGGAAAAAGTGCTAGTAAGCTTGTCATTGAAACCAGGCCCTTCAATCCTTTAGCAAAGGGCAAGACAACCTGCATCTTGGAAATATTCCTTGAGAAATGGTGTAGTCATGACATCCAATGTTGTAGTGGGCTCATACCTACTGATTTGACCTCCCTTATGTCTCCTATGCTCTGTATTATTTGAATCCATAGTAAACCCTAGCTCAATAGGAGGGGAAATTAGGGTTTAGTGTAGGGAAAAACAGGGGAGTTTTGTAAATCGAGGGGAATTAAGGGGTTATAGGGATTCTAAATTCTTGAGAAAATTTAAGGGGGTAGGGAAATATGTTAGGGAGTGGGGCGGAGTGGAGATTTAGGAAATTTAAGAGGGGAAAGGGTGCAAAAGGGAAAAACACAACCCTAACCTAGGAATGTGTAGTGTAGGCTAGGTTTTTGGGGAAAATGATGAAATTGAGGGATAAGAGTGAGGGAAAATGTTTTGGAAGGTATATGAAAGGTAGGGGAAGGTGAGTGAGCTTGTATGTGAGGATTTTTCTTAGCAGTTTCATCAAAGAGACTATGAAAGCAAGCAAATGCTACAAAACCCGAAAAGAGGTTTGAGATTTCCAAGCATGCATTGAAGTCAAAGGAGCTAAATTAGGGAGCCACTTACTTGTACTGATGTTTTGGAACCTAAAACTAATGAAGTAACCACTTAAAGGAGGAAATATCCCTTCCCGAAGAAAAGCGCAATGCTTTTGAGAAAAGCTCAGTGAATCCTGTGATAAGCGCAACGTAGCAAGGAAACTTGCCTTTTGAAGGTGAAATTTAACTTCTCTAAGAGCTAAGAGGAAATTAAATGATGGAGAGATGTCTTGTGAGAGAGAAAATGAGAAAAAATGAACTTTTTTGGTCTTCTTATAGGCTTAGAAATCGATTTTATTTCTTCATGGTGATGTGGCCCCACCATGTCTTTTCACAAATTAATGATATGGCTTGTGTACTATAGCTTAGAAAACGTTTTGCATATATTACATAGTGAATAAGATAAAAATACACCTCAGTAACCTTTATTGATCACTTTTCCCTAATACTGCTCCTCCAAATGATGATTTTTTATGGTGAAATGACGCATTTTCATGACCTTAACCCTATGACCTAATGATGACACTAGATGGAAGATTGAGTTGAATGATTACCAATATGACCAAGAAACCTTGAAAAAGGTAATGAACTGACCATACTGATGTTTTTTAACCATGGGACTGAAAGGAGTAGTAATGATGTAGGTAGACTAACCAATGATCAAATTTTTATTTGAAGACCTTTGAAACTATAAAAATTTTCCCTAGGACCCTATCAACCATATGAAAGAGCATAATTTGATCACTGGTGACTGACAGGACTGACAGACACTAAAATTGGCTCCAATTGGGGATGAAAGCTCCTTAAGAGGTGTCAAGAACACTGTAGACCAAGTAGCCTTATCCTTAGGGAGTGGGGGGAGTGGAAATTTAGGAAATGGATGAGGGGAAAGGGTGCCAAAGGTTAAAACATAGCCCTAACCTAGGAATGTGTAGTGTAGGATAGGGTGTTGGGAAAAATGATGAAATTTTGGGATAGGGGTGAGGTAAAATGTTTAGGAAGGTATATGAAAGGTAGGGTAAGGTGAGTGAGCTTGTATGTGAGGGTTTTTATTAGAAATTTTATCAAAGAGACTATGAAAGCAAGAAAATACTACAAAACCAAGCATGCACTAAAGTCAAAGGAGGTAAATTAGGGAGCCACTACTTGTATTGATGTGTTGGAACCTGAAAATGATGAAGTAACCAATGAAAAGAGGAAATCTCCCTTCCTAAAGAAAAGTGTAGCACTCTTGAGAAAAGCATAGTGCAACCTGTGATAAGCGTAGTGCAACAAGGAGACTTGAATTTTGAAGGTGAAATTTAACTTCTCTGAGAGATGAGAGGCAATTCAATGGTGGAGAGATGTCTTGTGAGAGATCCAATGAACAAAAATGAGCTTTTTTGGTCTTCTTATAGGCTTAGAAATAAATTTTCTTTCTTCATGGTGATGTGGCCTCACCATGTCTTTTCAAAAATTGATGAGATGGCTTGTGTACTGCAGCTTAGAAATTTTTTTTCATATATTAAATCATGAATAAGATAAAAATACACCTTAGTAACCTTTATTGATCACTTTTCCCTATTACTGCTCCTCCAAATGATGATATTTTATGGTGAAATGACTCATTTTCATGACCTCAAACCTATGACCTAATGATGACACTAGATGGGAGGTTGAGTTGAATGATGACAAAGATGAAAAATACACCTTGCAAAAGGTAATGAACTGACCATATTGATGTTTATAGACCAGGGGACTAAAATGAGTAGTAATGACCTAGGTAGACTAACCAATCATCAAAATTTAATTTGAAAACCTATGGAACTATAAAAGTTTTCCCTAGGACCATATCAACCATATGGAAGAGCATAATTTGATCACCGGTGACTAACAAGACTGAAAGACACTAACATGACTCAATCTAAAAGAACAAAGAAGGGAATCCTAAGGCTAAACCACCTCACCCTCATCAATAGAAACTAGGATTTAGCATAATCCACATCAGATCACTAGGCCAAAACAATAAACATTTCATAAGAGACTTTACCATGATATCGACTTGATCACTAGGCCAAAACAAGCATGGATGCCACCAGCATTCTCCACCTACAACTTGAAGAATTTTCATGACTCCTAGTTTCTCAGGCTTTATCATAATCCATTGTCAGATCCAAGGATTACTAGGCCCTAAACCAAGAACACTCTCTAGCCTTTACAGTATATCCCAACTCATAATTCCTAGGCCTGATGGAGAGAAAACCACCTCTAGAATTTAACGTATATCCCACCATTCACCAGTTGGCAATTCCTAGGCCCACCGAGGCAACACACTATCCAAATTTACCGCAACCCACATTTCGGTTCAGGGGTTACTAAGCCATGTGTTATATCATTTTGGAGATCCACCTCATTTAGCTTTGAATCAATCTAGCAATCCAGCTGACCTAGAACATGATAACTCTATCACACCATGGCTATCTAAAATTGGCAAGGCTAGGCCGAAAAACACTGTCACACCTGGAAAAATCCATTTTGTGACAGAAAATAACCACATGCAATACCATGCATGCCAAATCTAGCAATGAAATTGTAATATTCCTAATTATCTTTTAGCTAGTTAGAATATTAAATTTTTTTTTGTCAGTAAGATAAATGAATAAGAGGGTAGAGGGACCCATAAATCTCTTTAGTAGGAATAAAAACACTTCTAATGTGAATTTGGATCAATGTATATAGATAGGATAAAGTTGAATAAATCACTCCTTGGTGTGAATGGGGGTCAATGCATGTGGATGGAGTCAAGTTGACCAAATCAACAACACAGTCATGGAGGTAGTGGAGATAGTGGAGGACAGTGCATTCATAATGGAAGGAATTCTCCATGAGAGTAGCATCATTATTGAGTGGGTCCAAGGGGGAGGAGGCTCACAAAGCATATAAGGAAGGGGATGGAATCCATAAAGAGCACTCTGAATATTGTTTATGTATCATATTTTATAACTTTTTGCATGCTTCAACTATTTAGCAGAGTCTGTTGTGTTTTTTAGCACAAGGGTGTTTCTGAGCGGAAATCCCACCGTCATCCTCGGGGGACTTCGAGTGCCCACTCAGGAGAGGTTATTTGAGCTACATTCCATCATCCAGCATCAAGCCAATCTTCAACCACCTTTAGCAGTTCAATCTCCTTCAGGAATTGCACAATCTAGGGGGGCAGATTCAGTGGAGGGTTAATAACCCAAGTTTTTGAGTTATCATCCAGTGAGGGGAGAAGCCCTTCATCTACAAAGTCAGTGGGTAAGAGTATCAAATATTTTCTCACCAGATCAGCCACCTCCTAGCAGTTGCCCAGCTGTAGAGTTTAATTCAACCGTAGGGTTGCATTTTTCATCATGGTCATTTCTGGAAACCCTTTATGGGTTATCTTGGAATTGTGCTAGGAAGGCCAGATCTCTGATCCCGACATTTTCTAAGCACCCTATTAGCATATCTATGAATTCATAGTTTCCAGTAGCAGTTATTTCTAGTAGGGTTGTGAAATCAAAGCCTCCCAGTAGTTTATGCAACAACAATGTTTCATGTCTTGGTGTTTTGGGTCATTTCAGGCTTGTTTTGCTAGCTTCAGTGTCTTTTCCTCAATATCTTGTACTTCATTTCTGCTATCATATATAATAAAATGGCTCAATGATCTGCTCATGTTTTTGATGTATTTATTTTTACTACATTTTCCAATTTTATGTTCAATATTCCTTTTTTTCCTATTTTGGAATATTAAAGAAATGACACATGCAAATCTATACTTGCAAAAGAATATTGTTGTATCTTCTTGATCCTGCTCTTACTTGATTTCTCCTTCCTTCTTCTTGCCTTATTTTCCTTTCTTGATCCAATGCCAAATTGCTCCAAGAAAACTCTCTAAGTGTCCAAGAGTGTGTGAGAGAGAGAGAATAATGAGAGAGGTCCAAAATTGAACTAACAAAAGGTCCCAACAGATCCTCAAAAGGCTTTTTATTGATGAGGTCTCTATTTTCTTAATTTTACATTATTTTCCTTCATTTGCCTTCTCACATGGAACTTATGACCTTTCACCTCCATTTTCTCCTAATTTCCATTATTTTCATAAGAAAATGTGCCAAAAATTCCATTTTTTCTTTCCATTGCCTTTGCTAATTTCCTTAGCCATAATAAACCAAATGAACACCCACTAGGAATTTTGGGCCAGAATTCATATTAGAATAAGTGTCCCATCAATCATGGTTATTATTTTTTCCTTTATTAACTTTTATTACATGGAATTTTCACAAGTTTTGTTACAGGAAGATGCACACACACCATGCCCCCCTTAACCCTATGGTCAAAGTTGACCCCTTCGCCAAATGGGGAATTGATTTCATTATTTGCAGACACCAATATATCAATGGTCATAACTACACCATTATATTCATTGACTATTTTATGAAATGGTATGAAGCCTTAGCATCCTTATCTAATGACATAACCACTATCGCACTCTTTTTTTTAGCCACATCATTGTATTCTTCAGCATTCCCAAATCCAATGTCAATGATCATGGATCCCACTTCAAAAATTAGATGATGACTATGCTCACAACCAATATTGGTTCTATCCAAGAGAAATATACACCTTATTACCCCCAATCCAACAAATATATTGAGGCCATCAATTTCATCCTGAGAAACATGATTCAAAGAAAAACGAGGGCATACAAAAATAATTTGCATATCATGCTATTTTTCACATGTTTGGTGTATCAAATGTCCACCAAGACCTATACTAGATTTACACATTTTCAACTAATTTTTTAAGTTGAGCTTGTACTTCCAATTGAATGTGAAATTACATCCCTTCAATTAGTTGTACAATTTCTACTTGATAACTCAATTGAGGAAGAACACCTTTCATACATATCTGAAATTGACAAAACCCATCATGACATTGCACTAGCCAATGAAAACCATAAAAATAATGTCAAAGAAATATATTGTAAGTCCACCTAACCATTATTATTTGTAGAAGGAAAATTGATTTTGGTCTATGACAAACACCATGACAAGTTAGGGTATAGCAAGTTGGAACCCCTCCGGAATGGACCCTAAATTGTCAAATGTGTTCTCCAAAATGGGGCATATAAGCTAACTAATTTGAAAGGTAATCCCATTTATAAGCCCTTTAATATAATTTAACTAAAACAATATTATGCTTAAGTACCTTGGCTACATGATGTTGTCTCTAATATGTATTCTATTGTAATTTATTTTGTTTTTTGTAATGTTTTTCTTGTTCATGTCATTTCTCATCATATTCTCTTCTTTCTTACGTATATGTCATAAAACCACCATTGTTATGTAGGATACATAGATGACACTAGCTGTGGTTACCAACATCTTGCTGCAACTGCTTGGGTCATCTTTAAGCTTATAGACTCACCCTTAGATTCAAGAGGATATTGTCTAAGAGAAGCAACTAACAACTGTTGGGAAAAATACTGAGAGGGGGGGTGGATCAGTATTTAGAGCTGACTGAAAACTTTTTACTTTTTCTTTGAGCAGATTTCCATACGCGATTTTTATGAACTGAACTAGCGTATGCACGCGGAAATATAGAAGGAAACTAGCGTATACTGATTTATCTTTCAGATTTAGAGAATCAGTCTTTTAAACAGATTTATTAGTTATGAATAAGGATAGATAATCTAAATTTATGAGCAGTAAACAACAATATAAAGCATCACACACATGAACACCAATATTTAAGGTGGAAACCCAAATCGGGAGAAAACCACCGCTGATGTCGTCTCTATCTTCAATATTTATTATATAGAACATTGTACTGATGCAGACTTATACCAGTATGCAGGCTTCTACCTGCAGAAGGCTGCAACCTTCTCTCATTTTCCAGCTACAACTAGAAGGGAGCTCCAACCCCCTAATCTCATTTACCAGCCTCTCCTGGAATGGAGCTTCGACCCCCTGATTTCAACACTAGCTTCTATTGGCTGAAAGCTTCTACTTTCATACTGAAGGCTTCAACCCTCAGATCCACTGCAGACCACGTTTCATCAATTTTCATACTGGATCAAAACAGCTTCAACACAACCCCTTAACATTAACAACCATACCTTACTCAAAACTTCAATCAGAACAGTAAGACCACTGTAACTAGAACATCAGAAATAACCCAAACTTCAAAAAAAAATATGCAGATACAAACTCACTCTGAACATTCATCAATTCAAATAGCATACGCTACTTCTCTTTCCTAAAGCCATGTGTATACGCGCTTCCCTGCTCACCAACCTGTGTATGCCTCTGTGCCTACTGTTTTTCATAACATGAAATGCATATGCCACTTCTCTTCACCGAAGCTGCGTGTATACGCGCTTTTCTTCGTATCAACCTGCGTATACTTTTGAGAATACTGATTTTTAGAATGTGATCAATCTCAGATTCAAATCTGAGGTTTTCAGTCAGACACCTTCTCAGCAATGCAGAACCTTTAGACAGTTAGTCAAGTTTAACCATGTTTTCTCACTCATCCTTCATCATGTTTTCTCAATCAATGATTAGATTTGTTCATTATCAAATCAACATCATACTCCATATTTAATTAACCCAGAACCTCAAGTAGACTTCATTGACCAACAGCAGAGAGAAAACAGAAATCACAGAAGTAATATCTGTAAATAAACTTCAGAAACCCTAACTTCCATATGCACTTTTTATTAAGTGAACCCGCGTATATACGTGCTTTTACCAAGACAAACTAGCGTATAGATCTATAAAATTGCAGAACAGACCAGATCTATAAACTTACCCAGATTTTTTCAATTTCTTCATCAGACTTGTGCCAGGTCTTCATCATTTCTTTTGCAGATCATCCTAGAGATTCATCATTTCTAGATCTAGAGATCTTGAACCTTCATCATATCCATAGGTGCATCATAGATTCAGATCTATCAATTAAGAACAGAGATCAACCATGCAGATATCTCTTAAAGAGATTTATTTATTAACAACCCTTACACATGCACACCTTGCACTATGATCCTCTTCTCCTTATATATTTTTAGCCTTTATCAATACCATGAGCCAAAACCACACAACTTCCGATGGTATTCTTGGACGGAATCAAATAAACCATACAACGCTCAATGCTGTGTGCCAAAACCATGGTAATGCCCCTTTGGATTATAAATTTGGAGTGCAAACAAGCACGACTTGGCCTTTACAAACTCGCGTATACATTGTGACATATTATATTTATCATTTCTCCAGCACTTACTGGAATTCTTTTCTCTGTCACATCTGAACTGAACTGTAGATACATCATTCTTACATCTTTAACACATAGGTTGATATCCAAAGACAACTTCATCAAGTAGGTTGCCATCAAGGACAATACATTGCATCATATTGCCAACAATCTCCCCCTTTGGACTTGATGGCAACCATGATGGTGTTTGATCACCACAACAGATAGATACATTGAATATAACCATTACTCAAAAACCATGATACTCTCCCCCCTTTGACATCAAGGGAAAATGGTGGATCAAAACCAAAACAAGGTTTTTCTTCTCTTGTAGAAAGAAGAGCTCTGTAGATCTGATGTGCACTGAAGTGACCATGCTCCCCCTGAGTTCACGCTGAATCTTCAAACATATTTTTCAATGAAGTACATGACTCTATGACCTTTCCTGTCACCAAGGACTCATACTTACATCAATGATATAACCAAGTGGATTTACATATGTGACTCAAGTACCCAACCAAGTGGGTTTACACATTTTGACTCAAATACCCAACCAAGTGGGTTTACAAATTTGAACAAGTCCTTACATGACTGAATATTTCAATTTTACATCGTAGGTCTCAACATGACCTTTTTCATCAATTACATAAATGAATTATACAATCAAGATCAAATATTCTCAAGCATGATATCAGACTACAACAAATAATTAGAATGCCAACAATGCATCCTTTCCACATGACCAATGCTCCCCCTTAGCCTGTGCATCCTGAACACTTTCAACAACAAATCATCAAGGAATCTTAATTAGAAGAATTAGAGAATGAAACAGAAATATGAGAGCTGGAACATCACGAGAGATACCCAACAGTACTGCAGCTGTGCTGAAGAATGCTGACCCAGAAAAATTTTGTCAGCAAACACCCATACGCGGTTTCTTGTCTATAAACTCGTGTATATACGTGACTGTCCTTCAGGAAATCCGCGTATCCAATTTAATCTTTTGAATTTAAGCAGATATGATCTTCTAAGAGGTAGAGACAACTCCCAACTTCTGTCTGAGATATTCAAATGCTTCCCTGGGTAAAGGTTTGGTAAATATATCAGCAACTTGTTCTTTGGAGGGAACATACTCCAACTTCACCTTTTCTTCAAGCACTTGTTCACGTAAGAAGTGATACTTGATGGGAATGTGCTTGGTCTTGGAATGCATAACATGATTCTTTGAGATACTGATGGCACTTGTATTATCACACATAATGGAGATAGGAGGTGAACATTTGATTTGAATGTCTTTTAAGGTTTGCATCATCCAAAGAAGTTGAGTGCAACATGATGCGAAAGCCACATATTCTGTTTCTGTTGTAGATAAGGCAATAGAGCTTTTCTTCTTGCTGAACCAAGATACTAACCGGGGCCCTATATAGAATACACCACCACTAGTGCTTTTCCGATCATCAACATTTCTAGCCCAATCTGCATCAGTGTAAGCATGAAGAGTGAGATCAGCATTCTTTGGATACCATAGTCCAAAGTCTTGAGTTCCTTGTAGATATTTGAATATTCTTTTGACAGCCTAAAGGTGAGACTCTTTTGGATTAGCTTAGAATCATCCAACAATCCCAACTGCATGCATAATGTCTGTTCTAGTCCCAATGAGATAAAGTAGACTTCCTATCATAGATCTGTATTCTGGTTGATTCACCGCAGTAGAATCATCATGAGAACTGAGATTACATCCGGTTATCATTGGTGTACTTACATGTTTGCACTCTTCCATGCCATACTTGTTCAGAATTTGCTTAAGATATTTTTCTTGTGATAAGAATATGCCATCTGTTTCTTGTTGCACTTGCAAGCCAAGAAAGAATGTTAGTTCCCCAAGTAAAGACATTTCAAATTCTTGTTTCATAACAGAAACAAATTTCTGACTCATAGATTCTTCATTACTTCCAAAAATGATATCATCAACATATACAACCACAATCAATAGTTTATCATTTTTAGTTTTTGTGTATAAGTTGCTATCAACAGACCCTTTTGAAAATCCTTGTTGATGAAGATATTTGTCAAGATAATAATACCATGCCCTTGGAGCTTGTTTGAGACAATATAGAGCCTTTTTAAGTCTACAAACAAGTTATTCATTATTTCCCAAAATGAATCCTTCTGGTTGTTCTATATAAACTTCTTCTTCTAGATCACCATTGAGAAAAGCAGATTTAACATCCATTTGATAAACTTTGATTTGTTGGAAGCATGAAAAAGCAAGAAACATTCTTATGGCTTCAAGTCTAGCTACAGGAGAAAAAGTTTCTTCAAAGTCTGTACCTCTTGTTGAGCATACCCCTTGCAAACAAGTCTAGCTTTATTTCTTATAACATCCCCATTCTCATTTAACTTGTTTTTGAATATCCATTTGGTTCCAATGACATTTTTGTCATGAGGTCTTGGTACTAATTCCCAAGTGTGATTCTTTTCAATTTGATGAAGCTCTTCATTCATGGCTTGAATCCAACATTCATCTTTGCTAGCTTGATTGACATTGTGTGGTTCAATAGTGGATAGAAATGCCAGATAGCTAGAAGATCCCACAAGAGTCCTTCTTGTTTGTACACCTGATCCCTTTTCTCCCAAAATTTGAGATTCCAGATGATTCTTTTGAACATATCTGGATGGCGCTTTTTCAGATAAATCATCTTCGGGTTCTTCATTGGGTTCATTGTCTATATCATTTCTATTTTATGTAGAAGGATATATGTCATCATCGTCTTCATCTGTTGTTTGTTTTTCTTCTTTTGGAGCTGTAGGAGACTCATCAATAACAACATCAATACATTCAACAATATTCCAAAGTCTTTTATTGTAACATTTATATGCTCTACTCCTAGAGGAGTAACCAAGAAGTATTCCTTCATCCGCTCTGGGTTCAAACTTTCCAAGTTTTTCATCATTATTTTTGATAAAGCATTTGCTTCCAAAAAATATAAAATGCTTCACAGTGGGAGGATTACCATACCAGAGTTCATATGGAGTTTTATTACTATTTACACGAACATGTGCCTTGTTAAGAATATTTACTGCTGTATGTGCTGCTTCTCCCCAAAATGTGTCAGGTGTTCCAGAATCATCAAGCATAGCTCTAGCCATTTTTTGAACTGTTCTATTCATTCTTTCTGCTACGCCATTTTGTTGTGGAGTGCCAGCTATAGAAAAATGTCTTTTTATGCCATTTTTTTCACAAAATTCAAGGAATTCATCTGATGTATATTCTCCTCCTCGATGAGATCTAAGACACTTGATTTTTAGATCTAATTCATTTTCAACCAGTGCTTTGCAGATCTGAAATTTCTCAAATGCTTCATCTTTGTGTTTAATCAACCCAATCCAACACATTCTAGAGAAATCATCAATAAATAAGATATAGTATTGTTCACCACGTGGTGACTTTTTCCTCACAGGTCCACATATGTCAATATGAATGAGTTCAATAGGCTTACTTGATGATCCTTCCTTGGCATTAAATTTCACTCTGGTTTGCTTACCGAACTGTCAAGATTTGCATATGATACTTTCAGGTAGAGTAATATTGGGAAGATCACAAACAACTTTACTTCTGCTTGATTTGTTGATTTGAGATAAGCTCAGATGCCCCAAACTTCTATGCCATAGCCAGTTTTCTGAAGATTTACTCAAGTAACATTATTCTTTGCAGTTCTTCAATACATACAGATTTCTTGGAGTTCTTTTTCCTTTTATAATTTTTTTACCTGTATCAAGATCACGTACCACACATTCTTTTGAACTAAAGACAACTTCAGTTCCTTGATCGCACATTTAACTTACACTTAACAGGTTATGCTTTAATCCATCCACATACATGACACTATTAACTTTAACCTTTTCTTTTAGAAAAACAAACCCTTTTCCCTTAATGACTGCAGGAGTATCATTTCCAAATGTAACATTCTTTTCTTTTTCTAGCGCACTATATGCAAGAAGTTTGTTTTTGTCACCTGTCATATGTTTTGAGCATCCACTATCAATGTACCATTGATTTTCTTCACCTTCTACAAATAAATTTATGCCACAATTTTCAACCTTTAATTCCTTCCTTTTCCACACTTTGGAGCTTGAAGGAAACTTCTCTTTTGGCTAGACTTTTCTCCTGCATTCAGATTCTTCATGGCCAAAGTTATTGCAATAAGCACATTCAACTTCATTTTGAAGAGGAGAAAAGTTGCTATAGGTATTCTTATTTGTTCCAATATCAATCATTTTCTTTCTTGCTTCTCTTGTCATGATGGTTTTATATGCAACACATTGAACAGCTTTATGACCAAAATTGTGACATGAGAAACATTGTCCATTGAAGAAGAAATTTCTGCGATCATGAAATCTTCTACTTGAATTTACTTGTTGATTGGTGTTTATTTGAAAGGTATTCCTGTTAGTGTTCTTCGAATTGAGATGGTCATACTTTACCTGTAAATATTCTTTATTCCCTTGCTGAGTGGCAGAATGTTGTATACTAGCTGTAGCTGCTTTTAGATAATTTGGTGTTGAAGCCTGAGAAGATTCTCCGATATATCCAAGACCTGTCTTTATAAGAGGAGAACGTTGTACCTTGATAATCTCATCTAAGGTTTTATATCCTTTAGCAAATCTAAGATTCAAAGTCTTCACTTTCTCAATTTCTTTTCTTAGACTTACTATTTCACATTCTAATTTCTCATTGTGTTTCTCCTTTTCTTCAAGCTGATTTTTCAGAGTTTCTATGGATATTTTACTTTCTTCTAAGCATATTTTACTTTCTTCTAAGCATATTTTGAGTTGATTGAATTCTTCAAGAAAATCATTGTCCTCTAAAGCATCCATAAAAGTATCTTTTTCTTCTCTAGATTCTTTTTCAAATGCCATGAGAAGTCTAAGATCTTGTTCACATTCTTCCTCACTGTCAGATAACCCATCATTGTCTTCATGAGTATAGTAACTTTTTCTAGTGCTAAACCGATTCTTATTCCTTCTTGCTACTTCCTTCCCTTTTTCATGTGTTTCTTTGTAAGGACACTTAGCAGCATAATGACCAACTCTTCCACAAGCAAAAAATTTGAAAGGAATCTTACCTTTGAACCGTCCTGTGCCAAGTTGGAGTTTCTTTACAAAATTTACCTCATCTTCTTCTGAGATATACCCTGATCCTTCTGTCTCTTGTACTTCTTTCCCTTTTGTAGAAGCTCTAAATACGACTTCTTTGACTTCAGATGGTCCTCCTTTTCTCATTTCACATGCAGTTAGTATACCATGAAGTTGCACCACAGTAAGATTTTGAAGATCCTGCTTTTCTTCAAGAGAAGAAACTTTTGACTCAAATTTTGCTGTTAGTGATCTTAAAACTTTCTCAACCAAAGTAGATTCGGTTATTGTTTCTCCCAGATTTCTCATACGGTTTACAATATCATCAAGATGTAAAAAGAAACTGGCAATGCTCTCCGCATTATGCATTTTTAGATTTTCATTATGAATTCTAAGAGTTTGGAGTTTAGCACTTTTTACCTTTGCATCACCTTCATAACTTAGAATTATTTTGTCCCATATTGCCTTTCCTGTATCCAGCTGCATGACTTTGACAAATTCTGATTCAGTTAGACTTCCCAATAGAGCATTGACCGCTTTTGCATTTGTTTCATAATTCTTTCTTTCCGTTGGATCTGTTGGTACTGCGGCCGAATATTGATATCCTCCTTCAACAATAGCCCATACATCTGCTCCCAGAGACTGAAGATAGGATCTCATCCTTGTTTTCCAGAAGATTAAATTGTTTCCGTTGAAGAGCGGAGGCTTGATAGATGTTGTTCCATCTTGATTGCTCATCTTGATTGATCTTCCTTCTAGCGGCTAAGCCTTTCCAGAAGGACCTGCTCTGAAACCAATTGTTGGGAAAAATAATGAGAGGGGGGGTGAATCAGTATTTAGAGCTGACTGAAAATTTTTTTCTTTTTCTTTGAGCAGATTTCCATACGCGATTTTTATGAACTGAACTAGCATATGCACGTGGAAATATAGAAGGAAACTAGCGTATACTAATTTATCTTTCAGATTTAGAAAATCAGTCTTTTAAACAAATTTATTAGTTATGAATAAGGCTAGATAATCTGAAGTTATGAGCAGTAAACAACAGTATAAAGCATCACACACATGAACACCAATATTTAAGGTGGAAACCCAAATCGGGAGAAAACCACCGCTATTGTCGTCTCTGTCTTCAATATTTATTATATAGAAAACCTTTTACAACATTGTACTGATGCAGACTTATACCAGTACGCAGGCTTCTACCTGCAGAAGGCTGCAACCTTCTCTCATTTTCTAGCTACAACTGGAAGGGAGCTCCAACCCCCTGATCTCGTTTACTAGCCTCTCCTGGAAGGGAGCTTCGACCCCCTGATTTCAACACTAGCTTCTACTGGATGAAAGCTTCTACTTTCATACTGAAGGCTTCAACCCTCAGATCCACTGCAGACCATGTTTCATCAATTTTCATACTAGATCAAAATAGCTTCAACACAACCCCTTAACATTAACAACCATACTTTACTCAAAAATTCAATCAGAACACTAAGACCACTGTAACCAGAACATCAGAAATAACCCAGACTTCAAAAACAAATATGCAGATACAAACTCAACTCTGAACATTCATTAATTCAAATAGCATACGCTACTTCTCTTTACTGAAGCTGTGTGTATACGCGCTTCCCTGCTCACCAACCTAAGTATGCCTCTGTGCCTACTGTTTTTCATAACATGAAATGCATACGCCACTTCTGTTCACCGAAGCTGCGTGTATACGCGCTTTTCTTCGTATCAACCTGCGCATACTTCTGAGAATACTGATTTTCAAAATGTGATCAATCTCAGATTCAGATCTGAGGTTTTCAGTCATACACCTTCTCAGCAATGCAGAACCTTTAGATAGTTAGTCAGGTTTAACCATGTTTTCTCACTCATCCTTCATCATGTTTTCTTAATCAGTGATTAGATTTGTTCATTATCAAATCAGCAGCATACTCCATATTTAATTAACCCAGAACCTCAAGTAGACTTCATTGACCAACAGCAGAGAGAAAACAGAAATCACAGAAGTAATATCTGTAAATAAACTTCAGAAACCCTAACTTCCATACGCTCTTTTTATTAAGCGAACCCGTGTATATACGCGCTTTTACCGAGACAAACTAGCGTATAGATCTATAAACTTGCAAAACAGACCAGATCTATAAACTTACCTAGATTTCTTCAATTTCTTCATCAGACTTGCGCCAGGTCTTCATCATTTCTTTTGCAGATCATCCTAGAGATTCATCATTTCTAGATCTAGAGATCTTGAACCTTCATCATATCCATAGGTGCATCATAGATTCAAATCTATAAATTAAGAACAGAGTTCAACCATTCATATATCTCTTAAAGATATTTATTTATTAACAACTCTTACACATGCACACCTTGCACTATGATCCTCTTTTCCTTATATAGTTTTAGCCTTTATCAATACCATGAGCCAAAACCACACAACTTCCGATGGTATTCTTGGACGGAATCAAATAAACCATACAGCACTCAATACTGTGTGCCAAAACCATGGTAATTCCCCTTGGTATTATAAATTTGGAGCACAAAAGGGCATAAGCGACTTGGGACGTAATTATCCATGTGCATACGCGACTTGGCCTTTACAAACTCGCGTATACATTGTGACATATTATATTTATCATTTCTCCAGCACTTACTGGAATTCTTTTCTCTGTCACATCTGAATTGAACTGTAGATACATCATTATTACATCTTTAACACATAGGTTGATATCCAAAGACAACTTCATCAAGTAGGTTTCCATACATTGCATCATATTGCCAACAACAACATCATGGAATATAGTATTTTCATAAAAATCCTCACCAAATCCATCACTCTTTGTGATATAATGATTTATTGTGCAACTTGATTTGTATCTTGTGGCATCATAGATTACAACTACTTACTGTGTCCGCAATGTCTTTTTGTACCAAAAATATCTTAGGCTATACCTACTCAAATGTTTTTTTGAGTTTGTTAGTTATGAACATGTTCCATGAAAATCCAACACACTATCTAACTCTTTAGCTAACAATTTTCTTGATTTTCACTTGTAAAAACTCTTATAAAAAATGAAAAAGCACATGTACCATAAACACACACACACACACACACATATATATATATGTGTTAAGTTTATCACATGGTAAACAAATCACAAAATTGATCCAAGTTTTAAAATTGAGAACTTAGGCCCATACATACCATAAGTTGCATAACACCACAATATCCTATCATTATAATCTAATTACCATCTAATGCTCCTATGGGAATCTATGCTAATGGTAGCACACTATCTTTTGATCACTTGCTTGAGGATCCAACAAAATTGACTTGACACCCTAGTTGTATGACACTAAAAATGCACCAAAAAGTCACCCATCCATAAAGGTGGCACACCCATGGTCAAGCACTTGAGGTGGCTACTAAGCTCTCATAGATCTTAATAAGCCTCTATGTCATTTATTTCCTATATCTCTTAGAATTTTTCCCTCCTATACCACAGTTTCAACATTGTTGGATGAGTTGGTGCCACATTTTTATTATGCACAACACATGTCAACATTCATGCATCCACAAAAACAACATATTTTATCAAAATCCAAAAAAATAAAATACATTAAAAAGTTGTAAAAAAATCTTCTAGGCTAGTGTCTTATTGCGATTACCTTAGTCCTTCCACTTAGGAAGATCTAATTTTGGATTACAACAGAAGTCATTCCTAATTAAGGAATAACCCTCTATCATTATTATTTTCTACTCATGCCATGAGAAGAAGCTAGTGAAGTTTTTAAACCTTAAAGTATAACTCTATAATTCTTTCCATCAATGTCAGTTACTTGTGAGAGAATTCATACACAATAGATAAAGAACAAGAAAAACATCAATGAAGTCTTAAACCCTCTTTTTCCTTTTGTTGTAGCACTTGTATCCTTTAATTCAAGCAGATTACCCTAGAAATATACCCTCATCAACGTGTGAATCAAAATTTCCAAGATTTTTATAATTCCTTTTGATAAATTATTTGATCCAAAACACCTTACAATGTTTTATTGATGCAGGTATTCCCTTCCATAACTCATAGGGATTTTTATCACTATTAGGCCTAAGTTGTGTTTTGTTTTAGGTACATTATATCTTGTGTTGCTTCTCCCTAGAAGGTGTGAGGTACATCTGCTTAATCCATCATAGCTCTAAACATCTCCTGAATTTTTATTGTATTTCTCTCAAATACTCCATTTTGTGGTGGATTTATAGCCACAGAATATTGCCTCCTTATTCCATGCTCTTCACAAAATTCTTCAAACTCTCTTGAAGTGTATTCTCATCCTTTGTTTGATCTTAAGAATTTGATCTTTATATCGTTCTCATTTTCCACCTGATCTTTAAACTTTTTAAAATTTTTAAAAAATTCTGATTTTTCTCTTAAGAGCACGATTCATGTGGCCCTGGTAAAATAATCATTAAGAAGCATAAAATACCTCTATCCTCTTGATATTTTTTCTTTGGTTGGGATGCAGATATCTGTGTGAATTAGTTCCAATGGTAATTCTTTTGTCTTATAATGAGTCCTATTTTTATTACCAAATTGATATGATTTTCATATTGAATTATCACGCCTTAATAGTCTGGGAAATCATCTCCCGACTCTCAGCTTTCCGATTCTTATTATACTATCAAAATTTATATGAACAAGTATCCCTTTCCATAATTGAGTTTCATTTTTCTTACTCAGATAGCAGGTTACTCTAGAGTCATCAAACACATAAAAATTATTTTGAGTGTTGACCATCTTTCCAACTATCTTTCCATTCTTTGCATGTCGAATCTCACAATATTTGGATTGAAAAGTCACATTATAGCCATTATCACACATCTGGATTACTCTAACCAAGTTGTGCAAATACCTTCTACATGAGCCATGATTTAGTTTCCTAGAAAGTTGAGCCAACTCTTGATCAAATTCGCAGGTGGACAAATCTTGATGGTGTGTGTTCTCATTGGCCTTCTTGGACACTTTCAACACTGCCTCTTTGGGTTCAAACTTCTCTTTTCCTACTGTCATGTCATATGATGTGATAGTACCAAGCAATTGATCAATCTTGAGATTTTTTAAATCATCCATCTCTTCAATGGTAGAGATTTTTGCACTAAATCTCATGGGTAGATATCTTAGGACCTTTAGAACAATTATATCTTATTTTACTTCTTCACCAAGTCCTCTAATCATATATGTTACCTAATCAACTCTAAGGAAGTATTCTTCTAAGATTTCTTCTTCACTCATTTTTAGGCTTTCAAATCTCATTCTAAAGGTTTTAAAGTTTTCCTGCTTGATTTTATCATCTCATTCATGAGTCTGATTGAGATTCACCCACACTTTCTTGGCAGACTTATAGTCTGTAACCTTTACAATTTCATATTGACTAAGGCCAAAGAGAATGAAATTATTTTCTTTAGTATTATTTCCATACAATTTCTTACCATCTGAATCAATGGGAGGGACATTAGGGACATCATAATCTACTATTATAGAGCTCAAAATTTATACTCCTATGAACATAAGATAACCTTCCATCCTAAATTTCCAAAAGGTATAGTTTTTCCAATCAAAGAATGGTATCTTTATTGAGTAAGCAACTTGACTCTCTTTCCTAGAAATAATTCCTTATAGATATACCTTCTAGTCATTAAAATTTTCTTGAAGGAACTTGTCTTTGATACCATTTGTTAGAATAATGAATTACTCAAAGTGGGGGATGAATCAGTAATAGTGAGGTTCTTAAACATTTAAGTATAACTATTTAATTATTTTCACTATTTTTAGTTAATTGTGAGAGAATTCATACACAAATACAAATAAACAACAAGACACAACATTCACATGTACACAAAATTAATCACATGAGAGTCATACACATATTGACATATGTATTTTTACGTGGAAACCCAAAAGGAGAAAACCACTAATTTGTTTTTTTTATGATGTAAATTAAGAACCTACTTAATTACATCAATTTGTTTGTGAGAACCCACTCAAAGGAGGATCCAACCCCCTTAAGATAGCAAGACACTAATTTCCTAGAGGCACCAACCTCTTATAAATGTAGGAAACTACCTACTCTCACCATTGATCTACTTTTCATACAATTTTCAAATTGAAAATAGATGTGAATGCATACATATAAATATACAAATATAGTCTTCTCTAGTATCAGTTCCCTTCCTTCAGCTCCCCAATTCTCCTTCGAACTATGCTCTCTACTACTCAACCAGTTCAGGTCTCAACCATGTTCTATCAGTGGCACTTGGCTTGAACACACACCCATAGCACTGCACTTTGTAACTCTCAAAAAATTTTCATACACCCCCAAATTTCTCAACTGCACTCAACTATTTTTTTCCTAAACTGTGTTGTAACTGATTCTTTCTCTGCAGTATTTTTACTTGACAGTGTGCTATAGAATGGAATTGCTTATTGTTTATCCATCAAGTTGCCTACACTCTACATACATATTCAATTCTATAGGTGGGCTTAGTTCACTCAACTTTAGTTGTGCTATGACCAATGTTGTCTTTTATTTTTAAGCATGTTTCACTTTGTGCTTCACTCTTCACGAGTGCATACTCCTAAAAATCTCTCTATTCTCCTATTACATCGCAACACTTGGATACTATAATAATATTACATTTTAGAATGGGATCTGGTGGTTTTTACATGATGAGAATTTATTCTCAATCCACCAGCATACTCAAAGATTTCCTCCATTAAATTTTTTTTGTACAAACAATATGGATCTCCTAAGCTTGGTCTAAACTCCATTACTCTATTTTATCACTTTGTGGTGTGAGGAGAACTCAGGTTTGATTGTGCCAGACACCATTAATATGCAATAGGTCGAGGTCCTTGTTTCCTTGTATCTCAATTTTCCTTTCGAATCCATTTACTCTGGGTGTGTCAGTATGTTATTTGAGCCTTGGGTTATATGACCCTATGTTGTAGACCTACAATATATTATATTAAAAGAAAATTCCCTTCAGAATTTAACACGCAAAAACACCACAATCCCATGACATGGGCATGACTTCCAATGTAGGCCAAGAGGTTAGGAGTTGTCCCACTTTGTTTGCTTGTGCGCGTGCATTTTCCTCAACCCCTACTTGCTTGTAGACCCAGCTAAAGACATTTTCCACTACTATGGGCCCATTTTATTCATTCAATCAAACACATGGGAAAATATTTATAAATCAACCTCTTGGCTCAAAATTTGAGGCACTTCCATTTCATCATATTACATCATTCCAAAATCATCTAGGCCACATGGTACCTTCTATATTGTGAGACATTTCCCCTCAATTTTTTCCATTAGGCCGCCCGAAAAAGTTAAATATTCCAACCACATGTCTTCTATACTACTACTTCATGCTAATTTCATCTTCCACTTTGCTTCCAACTCAACATAGAGAGCCAATAACATTATACCATTTTTTTCCTCTACTTGGTCCCACATAGGTCGGGGGTCGGGAGTCAGGTATTTGTTTTCCCGCTATACTTTTCTTCACAACTCGACCTACGACTAGTCCTCAATACCTTTTAGTCCCAACTAAGAGTTGGTCCCACACAAGTTGTGGGTCGAGGGGGGTCAAGCTTTTCTCTTTACAACTATGTTATGTGGCCCCTACCTCTGACTAGGCTTGACTTTTGACTAGGCTCGACCTTGGTTCAAAATCTTTCTAAGGCATAAGTAATGAATTTTTCTATCGCAAACTTCAAATTTTTATAACTCCTAATCCAGAAGGCCTTTTCAGACTTCAAAATACAAATGGAAATCTCTTCTAGAGCACTATACAATGGATTCATTTCTAGATACATATGAGCTAGTCTCCTAAGGTAGAATCTCCTCCAAATATTGGGACTAATAACCACCATAGTCATCTTTGTATGACTTCTCCACTAAGCCTTCTATTACGGTGATTCTATACAGAACACTACATGGGACTCCCCCTAAAAAAAAATCTCATTAATGCTAACATATGCCACCTCTAACCTTAATGCTAGTCTGATTTACATTAATGCCAACATAAAAAGTTCCACCAATAATTAAAGAAATTCCAATTTTCCAATGATCTCCCCATTTGGCATTGATGAAAACAACGTAAGATCCCCTTGAAGCCATGCATGATATTCTTCATTGTTTTTTTTTCCTCGACACTAGTAATATTCTCTAGCCTCAATTCTATTCTAGTTGACATTAATGCCAACATACCAAGTGCCACCAACAATTCATACAATGCCAATTGTCCAACAATCGAGCCATAATATCTTTCCATAACCTCATATGCAACTCACTTGGTCCTATAAAGGGAGTTGAGAATCAATATTTTGTCTCCAATTCTCTCTACAAGTAAAAATACATCAAAATTTACCCATATCCAAGTTATTCTTTCCACATTATTCAACACCTAATTAACTAATCCCTCATGTTCATTACTGTTATCGTTATGTAATTTATGAGATTATGAGAGTAAACATAAAGGACAACATCAAAACCAATTTGGAAGCTGGGATCTAGCCCTGCCAGATTCAGAGAGTGATCTCTCTGTAAATTTTAGCTTTGTTTTATATAAGTTTTAGGCTAGTTATGACTATGCAAATTGTTTGTTTGTGATTTCATTGGATTGTTTTGGTTGATTGAAATCATATAATTCCATTGGGCTATGGAGTCTAAAAATCAACTAGATCTACATCAAACTTTGAAGGAGTTTCACAGAGAAAGCTAGGTTGCACTAGTTGGATCTTACATAAATTTTAAATGATTTGAAATAGAAGAAATTAAAGGTTCAGTAGAAACTAAGGAGAAATTAAGAATTTCTTAATTTAACTTCAGCAGAAAATATATAGCCAGAATAGGGTGCATATGCCAAAAAATCCTATTCGTCAACATTTCTGTAATGTAATTAATCTTTTAAGAAATGGCAGTGAAAGAAAAAAATGAATAAACACATGAACAATAGAAACACATCACCAATTCGTACACCACATGAACCCTGTGAAGAATGTCCTTGTATTATTGATGAGTCCAGTAATCAGAAAATTAAAATAACTTGGAGAAAATTATATTCAACAATCAACATGGAATACTTCAAAAAGTGAAGTATTTATACAATAGTTACAAAATCATTACAAAGTCATTGTCTCAAAATGAAGTGTATAATTAGCACTATTCTAAACAATATTATCAATCTCTGCTGAGTAATAGGCTAGGTGGACAACTACGTGGAGAGATGGCTCTTCTTTGGAGGAGTTTGTTGATTAATTAGACTTTTTTTGTGTGACGCTAGTTTATGTGTTGTATAATGTGTTGGAATATCCTCTTACTACATACGAATTACTAATCAATCTAGTAATTCACAGAGTTTTTCCCATCTGTCTTCATCTAGAATGGTTAATTTAGCTACCTTCCGGTGAATTTCATCTACCTCAATATACTTTGCAAATGTTAGCCTTACAAATAAAATATGATTTACTTCATGTTGGATAAAGAAATCATTTACCATGGCTTCTAGGAAAGCTCTACCTGTCATGTTGCCTTTGATGTTTGCAATATTTGAACTGTCTTTGGCTACCTCCTTTAGTTTTATAATATAATATTCATGAGTAATTGATTTATCATTAATTACAAAAAAACTGGGTAGCCCATTCTGATTTAGAGCTTCTATCCCGGTGAAAAATCTATTTAATACTATTTCCAAACTCTGACACTCCTCCTCCAATTGAGTAATAAGATTCTTTTTGGTAACAATATTTTTTACCTCCAAATTTTTTTTGTCCTATAATCAATTCCTAAATCATCCAACTCATAGCTATTCTTCGAGTTCAGGAACTTAATGATGTTTCTAGATTTGGCAGACATATAACCCAACTACTCTCTAATATATGTGATGGCCTCTGTTTATTTATTTATCAAATCCTTCTTCTCAAAAATAGTCTAAATACATGGCCAAATTTTAGCCATACAATTCATAATATCAATCCAAATAATTTCCTTGGCTTGGGCCAACGTCTGTCCAATAGTTGATTCTCTTACAGATTTCAGTAGCCTCTCAATCAACCTCTAAGATTTCTGAGCTTCAACAAGGTGTGAAGATTCACTCTTGGTCTTCTGGTCCTGTAGTGCCTTGACTTGCCCTTGCAATTTTTTAATCTCTTCTATCTAAATTAAAAAATTCTCCACTACTTTTTTCAATTGGTCAACACCCTTAGTAGACTATGTAGAAGGTGCAGTTGAGGTTGCAGCTGCTATGGTGGGATTTTATGTAAGAGGTAAAACTTCTATGGGAACCATGGATAGTTTTTCAATCTACTCCTTTTCCTTGATCATTTTCTCTAGCTCAATTTCCATCTTTCTAATATGAGCATTATGTTCCATGATTAGCTTCATCATGTCACTTTTCTGAGTCTCTAAATCTTCAATATCCTTTTTGAGAGGATATCAGTGGTTGGTAACTTTAGCAGCTTCCTCAGTGATGCAATGTCAACATTCTTTTTCTTGATCAAATCCTCTGCAACTTTTAGGTTCTTAGTATCATAACCCATATTCACTACTATATTATCTAAGGATTTAATCCTAGCGCCTTTGGCAAGAGAATAAATATTCTCTATCTTAAACTATGATCGAATATTAGAAAGTGAAACCTACAATTTGGAAACAGTCATAGTAGTGTTGGTTATAGTGGAGAAAATCATTTCACCTGTTTTTTTATGCATCTTTGTTTGATCAATGGGATGTATATATTTTGTGTCAAATTTGAAAGTTGTCTTCTTATAATCTGATGTTTATTTAGGCTATGGGATTTTAGCCTCAAGGAAGGAAATCTCCATATTCCCTTTCTTTGAATCAAAAACTAAAAGTAGCCTACTCTGTGAGTTGGAAGTCTACTTCCAAAACTGAGTATAAGTGTTATTCTTAAGAATATCATTCTTAAGTTTTATTTCTCTAAATTTATCAAAAATAGTCTTTTCTTTCTCCCCTTGAACATCCTTTGTAATATGGACAGTGTCTTGTTGCTCCTGGGACACTGATGATACTGTGGGAGATGTAGCAAAATTACCACCTGCCTGAGAGGAAGATGGTGTTTCCTTGACTATCATGGCCACTTCTTGTTCTGAATTCTTCTCTGCATCTGATTTTGGATTTAATTTTGTCCTCTTCCTATACATAATTTCAAATTTCTTCCCTGCATTGTCTGTCAGTCAAGGTGACTCTTCTTCCCTTTTTATTTTGGATGTTTTCTCATGAGGAACTGTGAAGTGGAGGTAGAAACAAGCTGCTCTTGAGCTTCCTGCAAGATATTCTCTGCCCAAGTTAGCTGGTTCACATATCTCTCAATTTCAAGCCTATGGGTATGAGTGTATGGAGTAGTTTTAATTTCTACTCTTAATTTTGAAATAATACCTAGAGGGTCATAAGACCATGTAAAACTTAGGTTGAACTTCATCTCCTTAAGAATCTTATCTACTTCTTCTCTTGTTGTTCTGCTATTACATATAAAGGAACCAACCTGTGTTTTGATTCTAAAATGTGATTTCTTTTTGGTTGACACAAAGTGTATCTCATCTAAATTAAGAATTTTTCTGATGTATTATAGTGCAAAAATCCTCATGGGGAGGTATTTTGGCAGTTTGTATGGTGCCAAATCCCACCCATACACTCTGATTTCGGTGTAGTTTTGGTACAAGTACCAGTCTCTAGTATTTGCTTGTTCTATCATATGTAAGATTCTTGTAATGTATTAACTGATCCTCGGCTCTACTAAACTGTTTAATACACTCATTGTTTGCTGGATAGACTACTCAATGTTCTATTTGTAGGTGAATTCTTCATTCTCCCTCATCACTAGAGAAGTCCACAATATTATTGACTGCTGGTTTCCCTCTTCATCTAATTTTTGCATGGAACATTTAAACCTATATTCCTAATAATATAGAAACATCTAGACTAAACTTCAATTATATCTGAACACTTCCTCAGTTTGAAACATCAGGAATTGTTCATGAATTCTATCAGCCAGAAATTGACTAAAATTAAAGATAATATAAGGTTTACTATTTGTGGAAAATATGGAAAGGAAACCTAAGATGGGTTCATCTAGCCACTGATCATAATAATAACCCATAATATATGATATTACAATTATAATTTGTTTGGCTTTATCAGGGAAGATTGAGGAAGTATATGGTGGATTTTTTCTTGGTAATTTAGTATTTTTAGGTAGGAAAAGGTAAAAAATACTAACTCTCTTGGAAAAATCAAGTTTCTGGTATAATTATGTCAAGGCTTCTAACGACAATGGGGTATTATTTTCCATAGAGGGGGCCTACATCATTTGATCTATGGTTTTGGTAGTAATGGTGAAAATAATTTCACCAGTAGGGGCTATAATTTCTCTTTGATTAGGGACATAATAGGCTTGGCATGTTCTGGTGAATTATGGAGAATGGAATATTTGAGGGATATTGGACTCCTAGAGTCGAATTTCATCTGTTTTATCAACAAATTTATCTTCAAGCCAACAGTAGAGTTCAAAAAGTTTGAACTCACACTATGTCTCAAAGATTTTATTGTCACGATCAGATAAGGGGATGTGGTCTAGATCAATTAGATGATGAACCAAGGGTTTGATGGAGTCCTCCTATTTATTCTTCTTAGGAGGCATCTTTATCAATGAAGAAATTTAATAGAAATGGGGATGAGTAAAATGAATGGTTTACCGGGACTGTTTGCAAGTCTGTAGCTAATTAGGATATGGAAACATGACGTTGATGCTCGATCACAAGTTTGATTAGCTAGAGAAGTTGATTGTACACTGAAAAACCTCAAAATTAAAATTAATTTGTAGAGAATTATGCAGCAGAAAGGTGAAATGGGGATAGGTTCAAGGTTTAAAAGGAATTGGTGGGTTTTCCATTGTAGGTAGGCGTGGGCTCGTTAGATTCAAACAATTACCTGGGAGAATTTAATGTAAAAACGGTAAATTCCTAGGAAGGGGATTTATTGGGCAACGATTAGGAACATGTGGTGAAGAAATAGTGATGGAAGGAGTAGGGTAGGGACAGTGAGAAAGAGATGAGGGGGGAGTAGTTTTTGGAGGGGGTCGAGGGCGGTTAGTGTATTAGGTAGTGGGGGTGCGAAATGCAGGGAAAGTGCCACGTAGTGTGGTGCCTGGTGGGGGAAACCATCTTTCATACCACCGCACCCCCCCCCCCTCCACGAACGGTAAAGATAGGATAGAGGGGGGGGGGGGGGAACTGAACCTATGTCATTGGTCTATTGTGTGGGATAATTGTGTGATTGAATAATGTGAAACCTTTAACCACAACATGACAAAGACATTTTTCATGTAATGACTTTTGATTTGATTGAAAAACTTTGGATAAGAATATATATGAAAAAAAACATTATCCCTTTGCACCTCTTTATATAACTCTTTGAAACATAGGCTAAAATGCAAATATGGTTATTTTTGAAACAAAATTATTTCCTTCTACCCTTTTAACTCCAATTTTTTCGAAGCTAACATTTTATTCATTTCTTCCCAAGGGTGAATTTAGACTAGCAAAGCCATATTTATTTCTTATTAAAACTAAAATCATAATCTATCCTATCCCTTCTTTCTCCATTGATTCAGCTTAAAAAATTGAACCAACATCATTTTCCACCTAACTATTCATTGGCCAAGATTAAACAATTTTGCTAATATTATTCTCTAGTCCAATTAATAGAAAATTAAATTTGTTTAACCATGATTAAGTTGTATGATTTAAAAAAATGACTAATAATTGTGGCATTTTGAACAAGATGCACACAACCTTAATTTATTTGACAAAAATAAACTATCTATTAGTAGCGACATTTAGATTTGCAACACTTTCAGCATTATTTCTTTTGTTTTTCTTTTGTGGGGTTCTCATCTCATTTTTATTATTTTTCAATGTTCGTCTTGCTTTTTTCTCTTTATTCAGGTTTTTAAAATACCCTCTTTTCATTTTATTTTATATTTTTTTTGGAAATCATTTGCAAATTGAAAAATTATTTACAATATCAAATAACTGAGATAAAATATCCAGTCAGCTTGAGGTTCTATAAATTATAGGACCCTAACAGTGGGCCCTGCTGGTGATGGCACTCTCCATGTGAGATTCCAATAACCTTTGATCAGTAGCCTTGAATTTTCTACTTCAACAATGTCTGCATCTGATTTCTTTTTGTTGTAGTAGTAATTATGGTGGCATATCAATCAAAATCTTAGGGCCTTCTCTACAATCTTCAACTTCTGTTAATAGGTAGCGCAATAAAAATAGTAATGACAATGATATTTACAATGAAATTATCTATGAAACACCTCTATTCTTGTGAGAAATAATTCTTCAACATTATTCCATTCAAAGGTCCACTAGGAATTTCTGTTCCATCTCAATCTTTGAGAAATAATGCATTATGACCTCTGAAAGCATAAATGATATATGGTCCTTTCCACAGATTGTCAAATTTTCCATGCTTTCCTTTTTCCTCTCACTTTTGAACACTGTCATGCAAATTGAAATCATCTACTTTGTATTTTTGACATTCTCTTGGATAATCTGTGTTTTATTATAGACTTATTACCTGGATTTTTGCAGTTGAATGGTATAATTTATCATTACTTGAGTATCATTTGGTTCAACCTGCAATTCTTAAATTATCTTCATATTTGGAATGCCTAAATAATATGGAAAAACAACATTCATCCCATAAAAAAATTGGTATGGTGACATGCCAATTTATTTCTTTGTAGTGCCTATCATCCCAAAGTACATTTATCAGCTTGTTGTGCCATGACTTTTTTTATCTTCAAGCAGCTTTTTGATGATGTTGACCAATATTTTATTTGAATATTTATCTAACCCATTACCCTGAGGGTAATAAGTAGTTGAATGTCCCAAATTAATATGATATCTGCTGCAGAAATCTACCACTTTCTTTGATTTAAAAGTTGTAGCATTATCTGTAATGAGCTTATTTGGATATCCAAATCTTGACAGTATATTGGTTTCAAGGAATTTGATAATTACAACATCAGTTTCTAGTCTAGAAGGTGTAGCCTCAATCTATTTGCTAAAATAGTCAGTGGTTATGAGGATCCATATGTGTTGTACAGAGGATGGTGGATGGACTTCTCCAATGAAATCGAAACCCCATTGTTGGAAAGGGCATTCAACAGATATGGGTTTTCAAGGAAATGGAAATAGTTTTATTTTTCCCTCAAATATTTGGCATTTGTGGCAAGAGGTTACTTTCTTATGGACATCAGGGAAAAGGGTAGGCCTGTAAAAACCTGCTCTAAGGATCTTGTTAGCAGTGGTTTTCCAATACAAATTTCCATCGCAGTCACCTTCATGAAATTCTCGCATAGTTATTTCTGCATCATCCTTCAAGGTACATTTTAGTAAAATTCCACCAACATCTTCCCAATATAAAACATTATCTATGATGCAAAATTTCACTTATTTTAACTTTAGAAATCTATCCTTTGTCTTAGTTAAACCAAGAGGAGGATTTAAGTTGAATAAAATAAAAATGAGGTATGTATACCAGGGTGAGGTTATAAAATTCTCACCAATTTCTGGAGTCGCTTGCTCCTCTTGATCATCTAATGCAACTAGAGATTTGATATCCAATGCATGAAAATTAGACTCAACCATCAATTTGGCTAGTCCCCGTCGTTTGATAAGCTTGGAAGGTTTGATTTCTATGTCATATTCGATAATGATGGAAATCCATTTACCTAATTTACCATTTGGTCCATTTTGAGTTAAAACTTCCTTAACCACAGAATTTGGTAGATAAGAAATTATGTGAGAATGGAGAATAGATACTCTGAAATATTTGATTGCTTTTATTAAGGAAAAGGCTTGTTTATCCATTATGTTATATTTCAATGCAACATCCCTTAAAGCCTTACTAAAGAATGCAATGGGTTACTCATATCCCTCATTTTTTTTCTGTAAAATAACAACTGCAACAATGTGTTTAGATGAGAATGAAAAGATTATAAAATATTTGGTAAAATCCATAATGATCAAGACTGGTTCTTTTGTCAGTGCTTGTTTCATTTGATCAACTAATTTTCTAGCTTCAATGTTCCATCTTATTTCTGAATCTCTTTTCAACATGTTTTTTATGTCTCTGAGAAGTTTTGCAAGGTTGGGAATGAATATTCTTAGGAAGTTTATCTTGCCAATAAATTATTGAAGCTCTTTAATGTTTCTAGGATGATTGATTTTCAAGATAACTTCAATTCTACTGGGATAAATCCTAATACCTTCTTTATAAATGATATTACCTAAAAATTTTCCTTCTTCAAGGCCAAAAATTGTTTTCATAGGATTAAGTGAAATTCAAAACCTCCTACATTTCTAAAAAAATATTCTCAAATGTAACAAATGTTCTTCATCAGTTTTGGAATAAATATTGATGTCATCTGGATATATAACAATAAATATGCCAATTTCATCAGCAAAAGAAATATACATTTCCCTTTCAATTGTGGCTCCAACATTCATTAATCCAAAGGGCATCTTCACATACATGAAGGTACCCCATTGAGTAGTAAATTTTTTTTTATCCTGATCATCAAGGTGAACCAAAACCTGGTTATAGCCCAATAAACTATCTAACAAAGAAATCCTACTAGATCCAACTACCTTTCGTAAAATGTGATCCATCTTAGGTAAAGGGTAGTTGTCCTTTAGTGAGACTTTATTAAGGTTTCTAAAATATAAACATAATCTGATTTCACCTGTCTTCTTCCTTGTTGGTACTATATTGGAAACCCATTTAGAGTACCTAAGAGGAACTAGGATCTTAGCATCATACATCTTCTTGATTTCTTTCTCAATTAAAGGCATCAATACTGGATTTATTCTTCAAAAAATTTTCTTACAAGGTTTTTGATCCTATTTAATTAGAATTTTATGTTGTATAATACTAGTATCATAAGCTTTGATGTCTTCATAGCTCCAGGAAAATACATCAGTGAATTCTTTGAACAGAGAAATGTATTTCTACTTTTCAGCAGGTGGTAGTGACTTAGACAATTTTATCATTTTTGGGTCTCTTTCACTACCAATGTTGCATTCTTCAACATCTGCCCTTGTGGGCTCAATCTTAGGTTTCTTAGCTACATCATTGAACTCAAAAAATTATTATAATGGAACCAAACCTCTAGGTAAAACAATATCCTTTAACTCAAGTATTTAAAATTCTTCTTTCTCTTGATCTATTTCAAGCATTTCTACTTTATTTACAATTTTATCTAGATGTGTATTTACATTTGTGTTGTCTACCTGTTTTTCTAAATCAGAATGTACAACTATTTTATCTTCTAAATCAAACTCTATATCTATATTATGTTCTTCAAACTCATCCTTAGGTTTCATAAAGTTTTCAATTTGTTTCTCATTTCCAAACAGTTGCCAATACCTAACATTGTCTGGAGCAACTGGTTGATGTTTGACTTCCACTGTATATTGTCAATTGGGATGAGGAATTTTACAAGTGCTGGCTGAAAAATCAAGGCTATTAGCAAGGATATTTTGATTTCTAGGAATTGCAGAAAGGTCAAATTCCACAAAAATATTTATAAAATCTAGCACAATATTTTTGTATGCTCTTAATATAGGGTGTTTTGCAGAGTATTCTGCCTTTATTTGTTTTATGAATAGATCATAATCCCCATGAATGGAAATTATTTTAGCACCCAATTTTTTCAATAACTATAATCCTATAATTAGTGCTTCATACTCAACTATGTCATTAGTGCATTGAAAATTAGCCTTGTATGAATGTCCTTCAACATGATTATTTATTGTATTTGAAACCCACAATCCTGCTCCAAAACCCTCTTTTCTACAAGATCCATAAAAGTCCATATTCCAAAGAGGTTCAAGCTGAGTGTCTTGTTTCAATGTTTGTGTTTGGTTTTCATCTATTTCACAAATATAAATTTATGACTTAGAAACCTGAGTATTGATGTCTCCATTATTATAAAGAATGAAAGAGTCTAAATCTGAATGGACATAATAAAGAGGATAGTTTTGTGGCTTATTTTGACTACTCGCCATGAATTTCATCAAGGTTTCCCTATATAATTTTCTTTGCTGACCAAAAAATAGTATGGTAGAAAAATTCATATCCATTTGTAGGGCTCCTTGTAACTTTGCTCCCCATGAGCGTGAAAACAACATGCCATACTTAGGGCGTATATCTGCAACCACTATATCCATTACCAAACTTTTGGATCGAATTTGAGCCAAAGTAACACACAAATATTTGATAAGACCTAAGCATATTAATTTGCTAGAATCAAAAGAATATAAATTTGTATATAGTCTGGTAATGTAAAGTCCTTGTTTCTCCATGAAAACCTTAGGAATTAAATTATGTGAAGCACCTGAATCTAGAATGGCATTGTGGATAATCTTATCATGAACATTTAGGCTAACATAGAAGGGAGGAAAACCTCCTTCCTATGGTTTTCCATCTACTTCTGGTCCAAATAAAAGTTCATGTTGGTCATCATTCAAATCGACAATATCTGTTTTTCCACCTATATTTAGAGATTTCATTACCTGAGATCTATACACATTTTTGTTCATTAACTCTATTAGAGGAATGGGAATTTTTAGTTTTTCTAACTCATTATCAATATTGAAGGATGTCTGAACCTTAATCATGTTTAGGAAATATGATTTATCAATAACATATTTTGGGATAGGCTCTTTTTGCTCACTAGTGGTTGGGATATTTGTTTGAGAAGTTTTAGAAGTAATTTCAATTATCTTTTTGGTAGGAATTTCTACTGTCCTTTCGCCTGAATTTTCAGAAGTTTTCTTGGCATGATTATCTGTGATTTTCTTAACAACAGTATCAGAGGTTTTCTTAGCAGGAATATCCAAATTCTTTTTGCTGGGGGTGTCTGAATTTTTCTTACCCCTAAGGTTGTATTGTTTATGGACTTCCCTAATATCATTTTCAAATCCCTATTTATAATCATCTGATTCCTCACAATCAAATTTAGTTTGAGAAAGCTAAAAACTCTTTTTTTCTTCTTTATTAAGAAAAATTGTTTCATCATCATTTATTCCCATCAAATTTATTTTATTTTCCTCTACCTCTTCAACTATTTTCCCTTCATCATCAGCATAATTCTCTTGAAAATGAGGTCTAATTTGCTAGTCTGGTACCCTTTGTTCCCTTTGTTTAATTTGTGGTGGATTTATCCTAACATTTTAGTTTCGATTTTGATGGCCCGACTGATTTTATCTTGTAGGAACTCTATCTGTTAGATTGATCCTTTCTATCATTCTCTCTATTGTTCTGAATAAAGAATATAGTTTAGCATTAGAAGAAGATTTTGATCGTTCTTCTTTCATTTTTTCTCTTCGTTGAGTCCTTATCCTAGCTCTTTTTTCTAACAAATTGGCTTCTGCACTCACTGCATCTCTTTGCATTTCTTCTAATGTTGTAGATTTTCTCTCTCTAAACTGATAAGACATGTCTACCTCAAAGCCATTAGGGAATTTTATTAAGGCTAAACCTTTTGGCGATTTAATATTTGTAGGAATTGAATTATAAACACTATTGAATCTGGTGCAATAATCCTGGTCACTTTCCCCAGGTGCCCTCACAATACTTTCATATTCTAATAGAATCTGAAGAGGTTTTTCCTTCACTTCCCATATATTAAGGAATGACTGATGAAACGTAGGAAGATCATTAATGCTAGCAGGTGGCAAGGCTTTAACTGGGGGATCCTAGTTTGATAGTCATGTGGCATGTCTTCCAAAGGACCTTGAAGAACAAGTGGAGAATATCTTGTTGCCATTATGGGTATATGAGGACGGATAATATGTGGATTGATTAAAGGTGGTGGTTGGATGAAAGGTGGAGGTTGAATTGAAGTTTTGAGGTTGTGTTGAAGATGTAGGTTGAATAGTAGGTGAAAATTGGGGAGAAGCTGGAGTTTGAGATGTTGATGAGAAATTACATGGGTGGTAGTGAAAACTATAGAAGGAGTGGGACTGGATGATCTTAGATGAACAGATTGAGATGAAGTGGATGAAATTGCAAAAGAATTTAAGGCAGAGAGTTCAACAGCTTTTTGAATGTATGACTCGTGGATAGAAAGGTCAATGCCTAAAACTAAACCTTGAAATTTATCAAAATCTTGAAGGATTTGAAGGTCAACATCAGGTTGGGTAGATTGTACTTTAAGTGAATGATGTCACAAGGTAGATTGATCTACCATATTTTTGTCTACCAAGTTGGTTGAATTAGTCCTAAACAAGCTATGATCAAAATGAAAATCACATTCAATATCTTGTAAAGTAACAAAATCCTTTGGAAGAGAATCTTCCCTATGAGGAGGACTATTACTTCCTTGACTCTCAACTATAATTTTTCTTCTCAACAAATTTTCACGATGATCAACAATAGCTATAGGTTTAGGATCAGGATGAGATCTAGTGTAATCTCTTTTGGGAGCTATAATTAAATTCTAAAGCACACACACAATGTTATTTACAAAAATTAAAAGGAAAAAATCTCTCGAAATATTAATAACATACACTTTTATTAACCAGGGAGATGAATTCGAAGAAAATTAAAGTATTTTCAATTTTCCCCAGTATGGTCGCCACTATGTTATCGTTCTGTAATTTATAAGATAGTGAGAGTAAGCATAGAGGACAACCTCAAAACCACTTTGGAAGATAGGTTCTAGCCCTACTAGCTTGTGAGAGGGATCTCTCTGTAAATTTTACCTTTGTTTTATATAATTTCTAGGCTAGTTATGATTGTGAAATCTGTTTGTTTTTTATTTGACTAGCTTGTTTTGGTTGATTGAAATATTATAATTCCATTGGGTTATGGAGTATAAAAAATAACTGGGTCTTCATCAAACTTTGAAGGATTTTCACGGGGAAATCTAGGTTGCACTAGTCGGATCTTTCTGAATTTTTAAATGATATGAAATAGATGAAATAAAAGTTTTAGTAGAAACTAAGGAGAAATTAAGAATTCCTTAATTTAACTTCAGCAGAAAACATAGAAATTACCTACAACCATAATAGGGTGAATATTCCAACAAATCCTATTCATCATCATTTATGTAATGTAACTAAGCTTTTAAGAAAGGACAGTGAAATAAAACAATGAATAAACACATGAAAAAGACAAACACATCACTAATTCGTACACCACCTGAATCCTGTGAAGAATGTCCTTGTATTATTGATGAGTCTAGCAATCAGAAAATTACAATATCTTGGAGAAAATAATATTCAACAATCAACATGGAATACTTTAAAATGTGAATTATTTGTAGTTACAAAATCGTTACAAAATCGTTGTCTAAATAGAGAGTGTATAATTAGCACTATTCTAAACAAGATTATTAATCTTTGTAGAGTAATAGGCTAGGTGGACAACTGCGTGAAGAGGTGGCTCTACTTTGGAGGAGTTTGTTGATGAATTGGACTTTTTCTATGCTGCGCTAGCTAAAGTTATATCTAATGTGCTGGAATATCCTCTTACTGCATCCAAATTACTAATCATTATATTAATTCACAGAGTTTATCCCATTTGTCTTCATCTGGAAGGGCTAATTTAGTTAGCTTCCGAAAAATTTCATAAACCTTCGTATACTTTGAAATTTTTTTTTGGCCTTACAAGAAAAATATGATTTACTTCATGTTGGATAAAGAAATCATATCCCATTTCTTCTAAGAAATCTGTACCTAGCATGTTTCCTTTGATGTTTGCAAACTTTGAACTATCTCTGGCTACCTCCTTCAGTTTTCTAATATAATTTTCATGAGTAATTAATTTATCATTAATTACAAAAAAAATGGGTAGCCCTTTCTGATTTAGATCTTCTATCCCAATGAAAAATCTATTCAATACTATTTCCAAACTTGAACACTCCTCCTCCAACTGAGCAATAAGATTATTTTTGCTCAGAATCTATTTTACCTCCAAAATTTTTTCTGTCCTATCATCAGTTCCTAAATCATCCAACTCATAGCTATTCTTCGAATTCAAGAACTTAATGATATTTGTAGCTCTGGAAGGCATATCACCCAACTGCTCTTTGATCTCTGTAATGGCCTCAGTTTCTTTCTTTATTAAATCTTTCTACTAAAAACAAATCTGAATACATGGCCACATTTCAGCTATAGAATTCATAATATCAATCCAAATAATTTCCCTGGCTTGGACCAAGGTCTGTCCAATAGCTTATTCTCTTTCAAATTTCTATAGCCTCTCAATCATCCTCTAATATTTCTGAGCTTCAGCAAGGTGTGAAGCTTCACTCCTGGTCTTCTGGTCCTGTAGTTCCTTGACTTGCCCTTGTAATATTTTAATCTGTTCTGTCTAAATTGAAAATTTCTCCACATATTTTTTCAATTGGTCAGCACCGTCAATACACTATGTAGAAGGTGTAGTTGAGGTTGCATTTGTTGTGGTGGGAATTGTTGTAAGAGTTACAACATCTAGGGGAACCATGGATATTTTTACATGTTTCTCCTTTTCCTTGATAATTTTCTCCAACTCAGTTTCCTTCTGTCTAATTTGAGCATTCTATTCCATGATTAGCTTCATCATGTCGCTTTTATGAGTCTTTGATTCTTCAATATCCTTTTTGAGAGGATCTACAGTGGTTGGTAACTTTAATTTCTTGCTCAATGGTGCAATGTTATCATTCTTTTTCTTGATCAACTCCTCTGCATATTTCATGCTCTTAATATCATAACCCATCTTCACTACTAAATCCTCTAATGATTTAATCTTGGTGTGTTTTACAAGAGAATAAATCTTCTCCATCTTCAACTGTGACTAAATATTAGAAAGTGAAACCTGCAATTTGGAAACAGTCATAGTAGTGTTGGTTAGAGTGGAGAAAATCATTTTACCTGTTTGTTTATGCATCTCCATTTGATCAATGGGATGTATATCTTTTGTGTCAAATTAGAAGGTTGTCTTATTATAATCTGATGCTAATTTAGGCTTTGGGATTTGAGCCTCAAGGAAGGCCATCTGCATCTTCCCTTTATCTGAATAAAAAACTAAAAGTAGCCTACTCTCTGAGCTGGAAGTCTGCTTCCAAAACTAATTATAAGTGTTATTATTAAGAATCTCATTCTTAAGATTTATTTCTCTAAATATCTCAAAAATAGTATTTTCTTTCTCCCCTTGAACAACCTTTTTAGTCTGGAAAGTGTATTTTTCCTCCTGGTACACTGATGATACTGTGGGAGATGCAGCAAACTTGCCACCTTCTTGAGAGGAAGATGGTGTTTCCTTGACTATCATGGCCACTTCTTGTTCTAAATTCTTCAGTGCATCTTCTTTGGATTTAATTTTATCCTCTTCTTGTACATAATTTTAAATTCCTTGCCTGCTTTTTTTTTTAGTTAAGGTGACTCTTCTTCCCTTTTTATTTAGGCTGCTTTCTACTGAGGAAAGAGAGTTTCTGAAGTGGGTGTAGAAACAAGTTGCTCTTCAACTTCTTATAAGGTATTCTCTGCCCAAGTTAGCTATTTCACATATCTCTCAACTTCAGGCCTCTGGGTATGAGTGGATGGAGTAGTTTTATTTTCTACTCACAATTTTGAAATAATACCTAGAGGGTCATAAGACAATGTAAAACTTAGGTTTAAATTCATCTCCTTGAGAAGCTTATATGCTTCTTCTCTTGCTATTATGATATTACATAGAAAGGAACCAGTGTGTGTTTTGATCCTAAATTGTGATTTCTTTTTGGCTCACACAAAGTGTATCTCATCTTAATTAAGCATTTGTTTGATGTATTCTAGTGCAAAAATCCTCATGGGGACGTATTTTGGCAGTTTGTATGGTGCCAAATCACACCCATACACTTTTATTTTGGTGTAGTTCTGGTACAATTACCAGTCTCCAGTATTTGCTTGTTCTGTCAGATGTAAGATTCTTGTAATCTCCTCACTGATCCTTGGCTCTATTGAACTATTTAATACACTCATTGTTGGGTGGATAAACTGCTCAACGTAATTTTTGTAGGTGAATTATTCCTTCTCCCTCGTCACTAGAGAAGTTCAGAATATGACTGACTGTTGGTTTCCCTCTTCATCTAATTTATGCATGGAAATTTTAAGCTTGTATGCCTGATAATATAGAAACATGTAGACCAAAATTGAAGTATATTTGAACACTTCCTCAGTTTGAAACATCAGATATTGTTCATGAATTCTATGAGCCATAAATTGACTAAAATTAAAGATAATAAAAGGCCTACTATCTGTGGAAAATATGGAAAGGAAACCTACGATGGGTTAATCTAGCCACTAATCAGAATAATAACCCAGAATATATGATATTACAGTTATAATTTGTTTGGCTTAATCAGGGAAGATTGAGGAAGGATATGGTGGATTTTTTCCTGGTAATTGAGTATTTTCAAGAAGGAAAAGGTCATAAATACTATCTCTCTTGGAAAAAACAATTTTCTAGTATAGCTCTATCAAGTATTCTAATGAGAATGGGGTGTTATTTTTCATAGAGGGGAACTACATCATCTGATCTATGGTTTTGGCAGTAATGGTGAAAATAATTTCACCAGTAGGGGCTATAATTTATCTTTGATTAGGGACATAATAGGCTTGGCATATTCTGATGAATTCTGGAGAATGGAATTTTTGAGGAAAAGTGTATTGATGGAGATTGGACTCCTACAGTCCAATTTCATCTATTTTATGAACAAAGTTATCTTCGAGCCAACAGTAGATTTCAAAATGTTCGAACTCACACTGTGCCTTAAAGATTTTATAGTCATGATCAGCTAAGGGAATATGATCTAGATCAACTGGAGGATGAACCAAGGTGTTGATAGAGTCCTCCTAGTTCTTCTTCTTAGGAGACATCTTTATCAATGGAGAAATTTAACAAAATCAAGGACAAAAAAAATGAATGGTTTACCGTGACTTTTTGCAGGTATATAGCTGATTAAGAGAGGGAAATGAGATGTTGATGCTCGATCACAAGTTTGATTAGCTAGATAAGTTGACTGTACATTGGAAAATCTAAAAATTAAAATTAATTTGCAGACAATTATGAAACATAAAGGTGAAATGGGGATGGGTTCAGGGTTTAAAATGAATTGGCGGGTTTTCCATTGTAGGTAGGCACAGGTCCGTTAGATTCAAACAGTTACCCGGGATAATTTTGTGTGAAAATGGTAAATTCTTGGGAATGGGATTGATTGGGAAACAATTAAGAACACGTCGTGGAGAAATAGTGGCAGAAGGAGTAGGGTAGGGACAATGGGAAAGAGATGAGGGGGAAGTGGTTTTCGGAGGGGGTAGAGGGCAGTTAGTGGTATTAGGCAGGGGGTGTGAAAAATGCAGGGAAGGCGCCACATAGCGTGGGACCTGGTGGGGGAAAACCATCCTTTCGTCACCCTCCCCCCTCTCGACGGTAATGCTAGGATAGAGAGGGAGGGTGAAACTGAACCTGCGCCGCTGATCTATTGTGGCAAATAATCATGCGGTTGAATAATGTGCACCCTTTAACCACATCATGACAAAGAAATTTTTTATGTAATGAATTTTGATTTGATTTAAAAACTTTGGATAAGAATATATATGAAAAATAACATTATTCCCTTGCACCTATTTATATGATGCTTTTGAAACTTAGGCTAAAATGCAAAGATGGTTATTTTTGAAACAAAATTATTTCCTTCTACCCTTTTAACTCCAATTTTTTCTAAGCTACCATTTTATTCATTTCTTCCCAAGGGTGCACTTAGACAAGCAAGCATCTATTTTACTTCTTACGAAAACTAAAATCCTAATCTATCATATCCCTTATTTCTCCATTGATTCATCTTAAACAATTGAACCCACATCATTTTCTACCTAACTATTCATTAGCCAAGATTAAACAGTTTGGTTAATCTTATTCTCTAGTCTAATTAACAGAAATTTTTTTTTTTTTAACCATGATTAAGTTGTATGATTTAAACAAATGACTAATAATTGTGGAATTTTGAACAAGCTACACATAACCTTAATTTATTTGATAGAAAGAAACTATCTATTAGTAGCAGCATTTACATTTGCAAAAATTTCAATATTATTTCTTTTGTTTTTCTTTTGTGGGGTTCTCATCTCATTTTTATTCTTTTTCAATGTTTTTATTTCTTTTGTCTATTTATTCATTTTTTTTAAAAAACCTCTTTTCGTATTATTTTATATTTTGTTTCAAAATAATTTGCAAATTGAAAAATTATTTACAATATCAAATAACTGAGAAAAAATAGCCAATCACCTTGAGATCCTATAAATTATAGGACCCTAACAACTACTGCAATTGTGCTTCAATCAAGCACTATCATGTTCAAACAATATTAGGCTAATTGGATATGTCCCTTTGACACCAAGTGTAGATCCATACTACTTTCCACATGAGTAATATAAAATAATAGTGTCTATACATTCAAGTACTCATCTTGTGAAATGGGGAGCATGGTGCTCATCTTTCTGTGTTAGAAATGTAGCAATAAAGGTGAAATTTGACTTGTGGCTTAGTAAAATTTAATAATTTGATTTTCCACATTAGCGGGATGACTTGGATTGTATTTAACTTGTGTGAAATGGCTTGTGTCTACTATTTTACTCAATAATTTCGAGATAGAGGCTAGAAGCAAAGTTGTGCATATGGTGACTGCTAAAATTTAGCAATCTAGTTCAATTATTTTCAGTTTGACTCAGTTAATTGACCTCAAGTACCTATTTTAGTGATTTGAAATTATGCAGGAACACAACATAATACACATATATCCATAGATACAGAGATACAACAGAAATAATGCTTCATTTTATTAATAAAACAAATGACTGAAATAAACAGCTAGGGCGCTTGTAGGTGTATCTCTGAGAAGAGATGTGGCGGCTACAGGCCTTTGAACTATGTTAAAATGAGAAATAATAGAAATGAGTGAGAAAGGGAACTCGTAGCATATCTCTGAGAAGAGATGTGACGGCTACAGGCCTCCCCACTGTGTTACAGAACTGAAATGATGGGAACAAGTGAGCTAGGGCACTGGTAGCGCTTATCTCTGAGAAGAGATGTATCGGCTACCAGCCCCTGAACTATGTTACAATTACATTTGAAGGCCTATTTATTTTTTAGAAACAATGTAAAACCCAAAACGTCCAAAAACCTAACCCTAGGAGATGAAGTCCCAAAACTGTGGGTCCCGTTTGGGTAAATTAGTGTTTCAACTTCCCAAGGACATAACTTTGGCATATGATCTATGTTTGAAATGCTCAATAGATTGTTAGAAATATATATTCAAGGAATACAAATTTTGAGTGAGAAACATCAATTTATAACCCATGTTTCTCCTCGTTTTCCCAAAAAACGTCGTTTAGGGCCTCAGAACGGCTCTGGAAGTTCAGGACCCGAAAAAATGCTAAAAATAATAAGTTGTGTTGAAACTTAAAAACAGAACAAACTGATGGTGGGGGTTCAAATGAAATAGTTAGGTGGCCAACAATATCCACTTGGATCATCAAGTCCTCGAAATGGCTCCGGGAGTGCAGAACTCGAAAACCTGCTAAAAATAGTAACATGTGTTGAAGCTGAAAAACTGGAGAATTGATGTTGTGGGTCCAAATGGAATAAGTGGGTGGTCACCAATATCCACCTGGATCATTGAATCAGTTGAGTAGTAGAACTATTTTTATCTCAGTTATCTCTTAGTTAAACTAGACAATCAGCCAAAAATATCCTATACATGCATGGAATTCAAATTTCCTAGCTAGAGTGGAAGAAAAGGCACATTGTCATTATCAATTGTATATTAGTTGACTGTATAGAAATCGCATACTAGTTGGAAGTTAAGCAGGTGATTCATTCATTGGGAATTGTGCAATAAAATAGGATAAAATTCCTATATTTTAGGAGCTAACTTCCTCCAATATTGTGCAAGGAAATAGGAGAAAGTTGTGCCCTTTAATTGGCTACGTGTTTGCCAAAGTAGGACAGTCATCAAGAGAAAAAGTTTAGAGTGCAAGTTGTGCTTTAGATATAAATCAAGACATTGTAATAGCATCGCATTCTCATCTAATTAATGAAAAGCAACGAAGGGGTTTTTCCCTGTTGGTTTCGCCTATAAATCATTGTGTTATTGTGGGTTTTAAATAGTTGTATGTCATTGCATGTGTTTATAAATTTTTATTTCCATTCCGCAGAATAGTAGAGGAAATTTAAAATATCTTGATTTCATTTTGATTTCATCAATAGTAGAAAATTTCTATAAATTTGTACATGGTATTAGAGCTAAAATCCCACTAAAACCCACTTTATATATTGTCTCCTTCAGAGGTTTTGATTTGCAAATTCCGTGAAGAAGTTTTCTTCTGTGTGGGAAAATATATTTCAGCAAATTTAGATTCGAGTATGCCCTTGAGGGAACCTCAAATTTCAAAGCTCAGAAGGAAAATATGGAAGAAGTGCTTGATGACAATGGTATGTTGGAGTACACCAAAGCTAACATTGCAAAGACACTAGTATCAGATGCATAAAAGTTAGCCATGTGGAAGAGGGATACCAAAAAATATAGGAGGATCATGTTGGAGGGTGTGAGAGACCACATAGTCACAAGTTTACATGGAAAGGAGACTCCCTTTGTTATGAGGAATACCCTTGCATAGTTATAAAAAAATGGTAGTGGTTCAAGGAAATTGGTAGTGAGGGACATAGTCATAAACATATTCATGTACATAGTTGAAACCATTCCACATTAACTCTCTAGGTTCACTCAGTGTCAATATGATCTTGGCGGAGTTGGATAAAATATCCCCCCTTCAGAAATAGTGAGCCTATCTCTCCTAGGCCTTCCAAAATCTTGGCACATCTACCAAGACTTTGTAAATGGAAGGGACAAATTACCAATTTGGGAGAGATTGTCGTCTAATTTGGTGAAGGAATAAATTTGATGGAACAATAGAGATGGAATAACATCCAAATATGAGGAGGGAGATAAATTTTCCTTGGTTGGGAAAGGAAAGAAGGGTAAGGGTAAGAAGGCCCAAAACAAGACAAATACTAGCCAGAATAATGGATAGAAGAAGGACTTGAGTGAGATTAAAAAAAAAATCCCTGCCATTTATTCGAGCGCTATGCCACAAAGTGTCCGCACAAGAATTTTAACAAGAAGCCTTCAGTTGTAGAATTAGTTGAAGGAACTACCTCACCATTTGAATTAGACTTCACTCTCCTTGCATGCATGGTGAGAATTGTAATGGGGAGTATATGGTATCTATATTCGTGTGCCTCGTTCCATATGACATGATGCAAACAATACTTCAGTAGCTAGAGGAGAAGGATCTCTAGTTGCACATATAACTTGGGGATTATGGGTGGTACAGTACGAAAGGAATAGGTATCATAACCTTTAACACGGATTCAAGCTCCCATATTCATCTGAAATATGTCATGTATGTACCTGGGTTGAAGAAGAACATGATATCTATAGTTGTATTAGAGGATTGTGGCTATGATGCTTTTTTAGTAAGGGGAAAGCCATTCTGAGACATATGGCTACTGAGAAGGAAAAACATATTGGAGTTCAAGTGAAGAATCTCTACAAACTTGAGGTGGAACCTTGTGTTGCACTGAGTAGCAAGGTAGGAGAAGTATAGGGCCAAGCTTTTAGAGAAATTTGGCACATGTGCATGGGAAAATTACACCATGGGGCATTAAAAATCATGCATTAGAATACCATCGGTCTCCCAATATGCACCCTTGACAAACATGATGTTTGTAAGGGATGCACATTGGGGAAATTTCTAAAATCCACCTTCCAGGGCCGAGATAGTAGAGCTAGAGAAATCTTGGAGCGAGTCCACTTTGATGTATGTCAATGTTGGAATAGGGTCGCCTAACATGCTGTGAAACTAGTCCATTTTGGATATTTTTAATTAGATTTAATCTAGCGGAGGGGTTTTGGAGTGGGTCAAAGCCCCAAAATCATTGTATTGGGTAAAAGGGAAAACTAGGGGTCCAAAAACCATGGGTTGCGGATCATAGGAAGGTTGAGGCTAGATTGTTATAAATAGAGATGTATTTTGTATTGAAAAAGATAGGAGATGATGAGATATTGATGTGAATTGTGATTTAAGCTATCTGTTTGGGTTTTAAAGAATGGACTCCTGCTGGTTGTGTGCATGGAGATCCAAGTCCAACTGTGTGCAGAACCTGCTGCTGTGTGCGCAGGTTGGGAAGGGAATTGTAAGGAAGAATTGATGAATGAATGAATGAAAAATATTGTTATAGAACTGAATCTGTGAGTACTGTTATGTCAATTACTGATAATTGTTGTATTGTTCATTTTCTGTCCTTAAGCTGTGAAAGATCTATATACTGCGTTCTTGGATCTAGAGATGTTATGTTCTTTTATGTACTGATGTGTTGATGTTATAACAAGCATATAACTATAGATCTAGTCCATGTGGATCCGAATAGAGACTTAATTAACCCTACGCAGAACAAGGTAATCGGGGATTATAGGACTTAGCGCAGCTCTGCTTGCTTTACCCATCCTTTCTCAGGGTGCAGAAACCTGGTTCCAGCACCCACCCATACTACTTCGGGTGAGACTTTGACCTACGCAAGTAGGTCACTGCCGAAAGGGCCAGTGGTATAGGGGTTTGTTGGAAAACCTTGCACACCGAACCTAGGTCAGGACCCCTCAAGCCAACAAATGGTTCTGTTGCCAGGATCGGAAGAAGTCTGAGGAAGTGATCTGGTATTGACAAGAAAATACTGAAGATCTGACGCGAAAGTGAATGAGCGCTACTCTGGAGGAGAGTACAACACAGAGCGGTAGGTATTATCAAACCAATCCAGAAAAGAATCACTCTGTCTGTAGCCCGCTAAGGAGAGCAATGATGCAAAGGTCGTCAGGCTCGCAAGAGGGAAAGCCCTCAACCAGAGCCTTGTAGGAGACATGGCAGTACACTTGAAATTACCTACCTTTAAAGGTGTGACCGATGAAGACATGGATCGTTTTTGGTTCGTGGCCGACTCGGTATGGATGGCACAGGGGGTGGTGAGCGATACTGTGAAAAAAACACAGTTGTCCTTGGCCTTTGAAGATAGAGCGCTGGATTGGTATATGCAGTACATATCTCAAAATGGAAGTGCATCCCTTCAAAATATTAACGATGCCCTAAAAAAATAGTTTCGGAAGATAAAGTCATACTCTCAGTTGGTAGCCGAAGTAAAATACTTCAAGCAAGGTACGTCTGAGTCGGTGTGGCAGGCCAATTAGCGATTGAAGAAAGCAATTAGGGAAGGAGGGTTCAAGTATGACAACAGACAACACATAGAATGGTTCATCGCCATGTTGCTACCTCAATTACGCATACTAATGGGCTAGTAGACCTTCGAGTCGTAAGAAAAAGCCCTGGAAACTGATATGAAGCTCGAAGCCGCACCCAAGGACGACACATTGGGGGAGTACAATAGATTCAAGAGCAACTCGGAGCCATGCACATGGAAATATAGAGCTTGCAGATGGAATGAGGAAAAGGAGTTAGCACAGACCTCTGGTGCATATGATGTTGGGTGTCTGGTCATAGTAAAGACCAGTGTCCCCTATTGGCGGATTACCTATAGATAGGGGGACCTAGTCTGCTACGCCCCGGATCTGGCAGACCTGCATTCTGGTGCGATGACTACAGGGTAGCAGGACTACATGATACGGCCCAGTGCCCCCAGCTAAGTATGGGTGATCTGAAGCAACAATGGTGTAGGTTCTGCCGATTATTAGGGCACGATGAGTAGAATTGTTGCACATATGAGCTATTGGTAGATTGGGGAAACCTCTATAGGGTACATTCAGATCCCGCATCGCCGATATCCCCCACAACTTTTGGTGGCTCCCAAGAAAGGGGTAGGGGAGGACGGGGAGGGAGCACAGGATGGGTTCAGGGGAAATTGATCTGGTATAATTGCAGAGAGATAGGGTACTTCGCAAGGGACTATCCAAATCCCACTAGGAAATCCTAAAAATATTGCTGGCAGCTAGACCATGAGATTGAATATTGCTCAATTTTAATAGCCAAGATGCAGGAAAAATAGCCCACCCCTACGCAGAATGTGCAAAGGGTTAAAACTGAGCTACACAATGGGATGGTAACCCAGGGAGAAAGGGGAGAAGTGCACATCATATAATAAGCACTGCGGGTAGGCCCTGCGCAGCTTCCGACGCACCTCGAGAGAAAGGAAGAGGCTGAGCCCCTTCTAATGGCATGCTTGAAATTGCTATGTAACCAACCGGCTGTAGAAAATATTCAAGTATTACTGCATAGTTGCGCAGCCTGGCCCAACACAATCCCTGAGACCCGAGGTGTCCACTGGCTATATGGCTACAAGAAATGCACCTGACGAGAAATGCGGCTGACTGTGCAGATTGGCGGCTACGAGATGGACCAAGTTATTCTCGATTTGGGGTCGGATGCAAACGTACTACCAAAGTAGACATGGCAACGAATGGGTGAACCTAAGTTGGAATGGTCCACTATCCAGCTGCGCAAGGCGAATCAATAGAAGATCATACCGCTAGGTTGGTTGCCAAGATTCATGGTAGATATCGCGAGAGTAAAAGTCCTAGCTGACTTTGAGGTCATTGAAATCGTGGAAGATGCGGATCCGTACCCTACACTACTCGGGCTAGACTGGGCTATAGACATGGGGGGTGTCATAAATCTCAAAAATCACATCATGGTGTTTGAAAACAACAGTACACATGTAATAGTACCACTAGATCCAGCAGAAGGCACGCGGTATACGGAACCAGCCTACGAACGAGAGGAACTAGACCACATTTACAGATTCACTGTGCAGGATGAAGACAAGAGTAAAACCGCAATAGATGAGATATTTTGGAGGGATAGTGAATGATTTTCTAACACTGATGAGGAACTAGAAAGTTGGAAAAACCGGTTACACGAGATTTTGGCACTGTGCTGCCCCCGGGTTGCAAGAACCCTCTACTGCATTTCCTCAGAGGTAAGAGATCTACCCCACTTTGATGAGGCTGGTAGTGTCCAGGAATTCCTAAGAAAACTAGAAGCTAGGGTGCCAAGAGAACAACAGCTCTAGGCCCTTAATCTGGCTATGCACATGACACCTAAGCATTGGTGGGACACCCACAAGAAAGCATTTCTGGATTGGGAAACGTGTCAGGAAAGGATGCTTCTACGGTTCGCCCCTCCAGCTGAGATACGCACCAGGGTGTTCGTCGGACCCGTGGATCCCCGCGCACATTTGTGGGTTTGGATGACCAAATGGTTTGACCGAAAAACAGAAGAATGGGTCCATCTATTTTTTCATGCCTTGGGTCCTATCCTGACTGCTTGGTATTTAGATGCGAAATTGCACCAGTGCACCCGCCACTGGGAAACGCTAAAGGAGGACTTTTTCGGGACATTCAGATTGATTGGAGAGACAGAGATGCTTGAAGAAGCTCTGCAGTACATTGATGCATTTTTCTTTAAGAATACTCCCCACCGCGCCACCCCAATGGTCCCGACATGGGACACACAGATGCACGACATAGCCAATTGTCAGAGCTTGGTGATTGGTGAGGACGAGGATAATCCTTGAAACATTTCCATCCAGGAATTTGAAGGAGAATGCGCTGTTGTGGGGCCATCATTACAGAATCTTGACGTAACACAACCTCTTAAGCTACGTGATGTTAGTATTGGGACAGAGGAACACCCTAAGTTGGCTAAGATTGGGGACTATTGGGATGAGGAGACTGTAGGAAAAATTGCAGAATTACTCACGGAATATCAAGACCTATTTCAGAAAAAGTTCTCTGAGATCAAGGAAATCACCAGGGACCTCGTTATTATGCCTATCACTCTGAAACCTGAGGCGTACCCCATCAAGCAGCAGTCATACCAATTGAATCCCAAATACAAGCAAAAGGTCAAGGAAGAGCTGGATAAAATGCTTGTCGTCGGTATCATTGAACTAGTTGAGCAGTCAGACTGGGTAAGTCCAATGGTCATCCAAGAAAAGAAGACCAAGGGAGAAATACACACCTACATGGATCTACGCAAGTTAAATGATGCTTGCATCCATGACCCCTTTACCACACCCTTCTCTGACGAAATACTTGATAGCGTGGGTGGATAGGAGGCCTATTCCTTCACCGATGGGTTCTCAAGGTACCATTAGATTTAGATTGCACCTGAAGATCGCAGTAAGACTACTTTCGCCACTGAATGGGGGTCTTTCCAGTATACGGTCATGCCCTTTGGTCTCAAAAAGGCACCTGCTATTTTTTCAAGGGTCATAATTGCTGTATTCAAGGAATTTATTCATAATTTCCTGGAGGTTTATTTCAATGATTGGACAGTTTTGGGCTTAGTCAAGGAACATGTCTCTAAGATGCGACTAATGTTGGATGCATGCCGGAAGCACCAGATCTCCTTGAATATTAAGAAGTGCATTTTTTGTGTGCCATTTGGAATCCTGCTTGGACACATAGTCTGTCAGTAGGGATTAATCGTTGATCCTATGATGGTAGTCGTAATTATAAACCTAGCAGTCCCCACAATAGAGAAACAATTGCGTTCTATTCTCAGACACACTGGTTATTACCAGAAATTCATTCAAGGGTATGCCATGATTACAGCGCCTATGGAAAAGATATTAAAAAAATATGTGTCTTTCTTTTGGGATGATGAATGTCAGAAGAGCTTTGAACTACTCAAAGAGAAGATGATCTCTACCCCCATACTAATATTTCTTGATTGGTCAAAGTAATTTCATGTACATGTGGATGCGTCAGGTATCGCCTTGGGAGATATTCTCAATCAACCTGGAGAAGGATATATTGACCACCCAATTGCCTTTGCGAGTCAGAAACTCTCGGGTGCTAAACTAAAATACTCCACCACTGAGCACGAAGGATTGGCTATGGTCTACGCGCTAAAAAAATATCGACACTATCTACTGGGTGGACACTTTAAAATTTTCACTGATCATTCGGCTTTAAAATACCTGGTCAACAAGCCGTTGTTGGGGGGGGAGATTTTCCGCTGGCTGTTGCAATTCCAGGAGTATGATTTTGAGATCATCGTCAAGCCTAGAAGGTTGAATGCTGGCCCGGATCATCTGTCTCGCATTGAAACAGGAGAAGAACCTACTAGTTTGGATGAAGGTTTGCCAGATGAACAACTCTTTACCATTAAGGTGGTTGACACACACTTTGCTGATATCATTTAATTCCTCACTACAGGCATGGCCCCAGCTGGATATTCAGTATAGCAGAAGAAGGAATTGGTTACTCGGACCGTGGACTTTACTATTCTCACTGGTCAGTTATACAAGCTAGGTACCGACGAAATACTATGCAGATATGTCCTAGAACATGAACAGCCTCTAGTGTTAGAAGAAGCACATGAAGGTGTCACACGAGGCCACTATGCAAGACGTGCAACAACACAAAATATTTTGAGGGTTGGGTTATGCTGCCCTACTTTGCATCAAGATTCATACACCTATTGTCGGTCTTGCGATACCTGCCAGCACACAGGACGACCTTCACACCGAGATGAGATGCTTTGATAGCCTCAAGTGGCTTTACAGGATTTTGACAAATGGGTCATTGATTTTATAGGACCCATCAATCTACCAGGAAAGAAAACAGGTGCGCGCTATATTATCACCGCCACTAACTATGTCACTCGATGGGATGAGGCACAAGCGGTGAAGGATTGTACTGCGGATACTGTTGCACACTTCATCTTTGAGCAAATCCTGACTAGGTTTGGCTACCCAAAAATCCTAATGAGTGACAGAGGTACACACTTTTTCAACCAGATGATTCAAGCCTTAAATGAGGAATTCCGGATCCACCATGCGAAGAGTACCCCATACCACCCTTAGGCAAATGTGGTAGTTGAGGCTTTTAACAAAATTTTCGAATAGGCATTAACTAAGGTCTATAATGCCTATCATAGTGACTGGGATGTTCACATTCCCTCTATTCTGTGGGCCTATCAAATGAACTACAATAAGCTAACAGGCAGAACCCCCTTCCAGATGGTCTATGGCAAAGAGGCCATTATACCCACTGAATACGTTGTTCCTAGACTACGCATTGCAGCATTTACCAATATGGCAGACCTCGATATTATAGAGGAACGTCTTGCACAACTTGTGGCTCTGGAGGAAGATCGTTTTATTGCTAATTTTCATCAATAGGTTCAGAAGGCTCGTGAAAAATCATGGCATGATCGACATATTCACCAAAAGACGTTCATCACAGGTGACCTTGTCCTTTTATACGATATCCAATTTGCGAAACATCCAGGAAAATTTCGACAGCACTGGCTGGGACCCTACATAGTTAAAGAAATCACGAATGGTGGAGTAGTCTAGCTAGATACCCTATGTGGAGACATCATACCAGGCTTTGTCAATGGTATTCGACTCAAGCCTTACCGGGTTCAATGACTATATGACAGCTGCAGTGACTCAAAACGAGTCACAAGATTGTGTTGAGAGACTATTGGAATATGGTCTCCTAACATGCTGTGAAACTGGTCCATTTTGGATTTTTTTAATTAGATTTAATATAGCGCAGGGGTTTTGGGGTGGGTCAAAGCCCCGAAAGCATTTTATTAGGTAAAAGGGAAAACTAGGGGTCCGAAAACCATGGGTTGCGGACCATAGGAAATTCGAGGCTAGTTTGTTATAAATAGAGATGAATTTTATATTGAAAAATATAGGAGATGATGAGCTATTGATGCGAATTTTGATTTAAGCTATATTTTTGGGTTTTTGGGAACAGATTCCTGCTGGCTGTGTGCACGGAGATCCAAGTCCAGCTGTGTGCAGACCCTGCTGCTATGTGCACAGGTTGGGAAGGTAATTGTAAGGAAGAATTGATGAATGAATGAATGCAAAAGATTGTTAGAGAACTAAATCTATGAGTACTATTATGTAAATTATTGTTAATTTTTGTATTGTGCATTTTCTGTCCTTAAGCTGTGAAAGATCTGTATATTGCATTCTTGGATCTAGATCTATTATGTTATGTTTATGTACTGCTGTGTTGATGTTATAACAAGCATATAACTATAGATCTAGTACACGTGGATGTGAATAGAGACTTAATTAACCCTGCGCAGAACAAGGTAATCGGGGATTACAGGACCTAGCACAGGTCTAATTTCTTTACCCATCCTTTCTCAGGGTGTGGAAACTTGGTTCCAGCACCCACCCATACTACTTTGGGTGAGACTTTGACCTGCGCAAGAAATTCATTGCCAAAAAGGCCAGTAGTATAAGGTTTTGTTAGCAAAACTTACACACTGAACCTGGGTCAGGACCCCTCGAGCCAACAGTCAACCATTTTCTACAAACTCTACAAAAAAGAATAGGTATTATGTGATTTATGTTAATGAATTTTCTAGAAAATTTTGGTTCTTATTCATGCAGAAGAAGGGTGATTTTTTCTCAATTTTATTGAATCTAAAGCATTAGTTGAAAAGGAGACAGGTTATAAATTTAAAGCCTTGAGTAGTGATAATGGAGGATAATATGTATCTATCACCTTCAAGGAAGTTTGTGCCAAATAGGGTATTAGAATAGAACTGATAGTACCCAATAAACCACAACAAAATGGTGTGGCTGAAAGGAAAAACAAAAAAATAGTGGGAGAAGAAAGAACCATGTTGCATGATCAATGGCTTCCACTACATATTTGGGTATAAGCATGAAATACCACAATTTATTTCCAGAAAAGGATCTCTAATAAAATACTTGGCATGATCACACATGAATAAGCATTCTCTGGGAGGAAGCCAGATGTATCTAATTTTAAACATTTTGGAGCCATGGTGTATTTTCATGTCTCCAAGGATAGAAGGAAGAAACCTAAGCCTACAACTGATATGGGAGTCTTTGTAGGATACACAGAGACACCACATAACTATATCGTGTATTTTCCCTCACTCGGGGTAATAGAATTGAGTATATATGTCAAATTTGATGTGGAGAATTCTATGACATTCTCTCTAAAGCGAGAGCTAAGAATATCACTGGAGAAGGAGATTCTATATCTAAAGGAGGAGCCTCATGGAAAGGCTTCAAGATTTTTTAGATTAGCCACATGGTGAAGGGAAGATAGGAGGGAGAGTGGAGGCACCCACTCAACCAAAATATTTCGAAGAGGGGGGGAATAGAACTAGAGAAGCTAAAAAATTGGTGCAAGATGCACAAGAGAATGTGGGAGATACTACATCCTTGAAAAATTAGATGAGGTCACTAGACATAGAAATTGGGTATATCGCACTCATGACAAAACTCATTGAGACAAATCCTTATTCATTCAAGGAAGTAATTTCTCAACTAGTGTGGGTTGATTCCATGGTGGAGGAGTATGACTTCATCATGAAGAAAAATGTATGGTAGGTGGTGCTTAGACGAGAGAATAAGTCATTGATTGGTTCCAGATGGACCTTGAAAGTGAAGCATGCAACTAACGGGAGCATCGAGAAGTACAAGGATAGATTTGTGGCCAAAGGATTCTCATAGGTAAAGGGAGTGGATAATGAGGAAAATTTTGCACCAAGGGAAAGATATTCCTAAATCAAAACCATTATAGTATTAGCTACACACATGGGGTGGAATATCCACTACATGGATGTGAAGACCACCTTCTTCAATGGTTTTATCAAGGAAGAAAATTACATAGAGATACTAGAGGGATTTGAGACATATGGCAAGCATACACATGTATGTAGACTCGGGAGAGCCTTGTATGGTCTCAAAAAGACACCCCAAGCATGGTACACTCAGATCGTCACATATCTCAGTGGATTGGGATTCACCAAAAGTGATGCATTTTCCAATATCTATCATATTTTGGTAGATGGAAAGTTGCTTATCTTATTTTTGTATGTTGATGACTTGATAATTACAAGGGATGAGTAGTTGATCCGCTCTTTCAAGGAGGACCTTGGGAGATAATTTAAGATGAAATATATGTGCTTGATGCATTACTTCCTTGGGATGGAAGTATGGCAGGGTGATGGTGAGATGTTAGTGAGTTAGGGGAAGTATGCCTCTAAAATACTTCATATATTTCACATGGAGAGCTACAAGCTTATGTACACACCTAGAACTAGAAACTAGGGGAAGTAAATTTCTTCTTCAGGAGAATAATTAGATGCTACCATCTATAGAAATCTTGTGGGATCCTTTATGTATCTGGTGAACACAAGGCCTGACATATTCTATGTAGTTAATGAGTTGAGTCAAGCCATGGTGAATCCTACCAAGTTGTATTTGATGGTAGCAAAGCATGTGTTGAGGTACCTCAGAGGCACAACCAAGTAAATAATTATGGTACGAGAGGATAGAGGGAGTGGAGCTCTAAGGATTCAGTGATGCAGATTGGGCATGGATTCCATCGGATAGGAAAAGTATTGTTGAGTCTCAAATCTGCATCTTTCTTATACATCTTCCTAGACCTTTTTCACTCACCTGAACCTTCCAAGTTGTCAATATCATTGTATATTAATTGCAAAAGAGCATCTAAAATGGTTTTTAACTATATTTTAGTTCTGGTTGCTTGATTTAGATTTTTGCTCATTTAGCTGCGGAATCTTGCCACTTTCCGCAGCTGCTGCAACTTTCCGAAAGCCATTTTGTGAAAGTATATGTTACAGGTGTCTTCAGGAAAAACGAGCCACATGGGCAAGTCAGAAATGATGTGGACATGGATCGTGTCCTATTGGCTCAAGCAAATTCACCTAAGGAGGCTGCGCTCAAAGGTGGCCAAGTGGAAGTCAACCGTAGAGTCCCACGGTGACAGGACTCTGTTTCTCATCACGTGAGGATTTGCATGACCGTTTCTAACTTACGAGAGACACATCAACACCTGTACACGGCTCCATAAGCTGAATTCAACATCCACTCTTCATAGATTTACTCCTCAACGCAGCCATGATCCTAGATCTCTGGACGTAATGGTTTACGTGTTTTCTATCAGCATAAACTTTAGGGAATTAGTTATATTTCCTTTGTTATAAATAATGTGTTTGCATACGCATATTAGATTAGTCTCCATTAGCCCATACCAGAATACCACGCTTCCACCGCGGCCGCATATCACCTCTCTCATATGACTCCATTTTTATATATAAGCGCACTGCTTTTACTGCCGCACTGCACTTGAAGGTTTGGCGGCTAAGCGCTAGTGCAGAGGGCCCCTGCACATGCTGAGGTTTTGTGCATTACTGTATAGTTTCTTGTTTTATTTCTTTAAGCTCATTGTGCCATAAGTCATTCACGTGTTTATACATTGCATCTTTCATGGTATTTATGCTTCATCTTTGTTTATAATCTTTCATGCTTTACATCTTACTTCTGTCCATAATCTTTCATGTTTTATGTTAACTGATCAGTGTTCTTGTTTCAGATTACAAATAGGAAGCTCGGGCATTTGCATATCTTTTGACTAATGACATGGAATCAATATTTTTCTGCTGCTAATTTATTTTTCTTAGTTTTTTTTTAATTCCAGTACTGCTTTGTTTATTTCAGTCTTGTACATTTGTTTCCATAGTTAGATTTAGATATATTAAATTGCTCATGTCATTTTCAGTTACCTCCGAAAGCCACAGCTGGACTGATGGTGAGGGATTGAAGTATGAGTGTGTAGTTTGATATTATTTTACTTTCTGCAAGTTAGATATATTAAATTGCTCATGTCATTTTTAGTTACCTCCGAAAGCCATAGCTGGACTAATGGTGAGGGATTGAAGTATGAGTGTGTAGTTTGATATTAGTTTACTTTCTGCAAGTTAGATATTATAAATTTCTCATGTCATTTTCAGTTACCTCCGAAAGCCATAACTAGACTAATGGTGAGGGATTGAAGTATGAGTGTGTAGTTTGATATTAGTTTACTTTCTGCAAGTTAGATATATTAAATTGCTCATGTCATTTTCAGTTACCTCCGCAAGCCACAGCTGGACTGATGGTGAGGGATTGAAGTATGAGTGTGTAGTTTGATATTAGTTTCTTTTTCTACAAATTAGATATCAGATTGCTCAAGTTGTTTATGGTTACCTCCGAAAGCCATAGCTGGACTAATGGCGAGGGATCAGAATATAAGTTGATGTAATTTGATTTAGATTTACTTTGTTGCAATTCCTGGATTTCTTTAAGCATAGTTTCTTTTGTGTTTATACAACAGCAAGGATAGTTTGGTTTTCATGCTCAATAGTTCACTATTTTGATTTACTAGGTTAGCAGCACATTTTCATTTCCTTTCAAGTTTTTTCATTGTATGTTTCAAATTCCTTTTGAAGTTTCAAGTTGGTAAATCATTATAAAGGATATCATTGCCTTGAACAATCATAACCATACTTGTTTTTATTTTAGAATTTCCATCTCACATTAGAAAACCAAAAACGACAAAAAGGTAAGAAATAGGTTATCTTGCACATATAGTGCGCTACACTTCATCAGCTTACGAATCCCGGATTGATAAATTAATGTAGAAATTTAGGACACACTAAATTGACCAAACATTTTGGCGCCATTGCCGGGGAAGTGTAACTAGGTAGCCAATTTCTTAAAAAAAAAACAACAAAATAATAAAAGAAGGGAAAACGTGATAACTTCTTGAAGTATGCTCTTCTCTTGCACCTAGTGTGACCTGGAGGATCAGAAAAGAGAGTTATTGGTTTAGTAATTTCTTAAGTATGCTCTCTTCTTGCACCTAGTGTGATCTGGAAGATCAGAAAGAGAATTATTAGCCCAACTTTTAAAAAATAAAATAAAAATAAAAAAATGACATGCATAGAGCAAGAGATTCTAGGGGAAGGTTTATAGCTAAAGCCAAGAGTTCGATTTTCACAACTCCATCTTCTTCAAGGCATAGACAAGATTCACCACCATCTACCCCTAGCCTTAAGATTTTTGAAATTCAAGGAGCAGCTGAATTAGAGGATTCTCCTATACCACCTACTAAATCCCATTTAGAAAACAAAGAGACTCTCTCTCATCCTCCCTTGATATAAGAACCAGAGGACTTTAAGGAATCTAAAGAAACTATCATGGCAGAGGAAATAATAGATGGATTTGGAGGTAGAGGTAGAGGTAGAGGAGGAGGAAACAATGGAGACAACAATGGTGAAGATAATAATGGAAGAAATAGGGAAGGAGATAACTTGTTTGGATTCCCTATAGTTGATGAGGAAACTCATACAACAATGAAAAATATCTTACCATCTGTCCTCCCCAAATTTTATGGATTGCGAAGTGAGGATCCTGAAACATTTCTGTTTGAGTTTGAAGTCGTGTGCCGAACCTATGACTATATGGAAGACTCTCAAAAACTCAAACTGTTTCCTTCAACATTGAAGGGAGCTGCTTTGAAATGGTTCATGGGATTAGCTACTCAATCTATTAGAACTTGGAATGATATGAAACAAACATTTTTGGATAGATACTTGGACTATTGTATGCCCACCAATCACAAGGATGAGGTATTCAAAATGATGCAAAAAGAAGATGAAAATTTGGAAGATTTACTTGAAAGATTTCAATACAACTTAAAAAGAGCAAATATGAGCAACTTAGATGATGAAACCTTGAAAGCTCTCATATTAAAAGTCATTAGAGATGAATGGATAGATATTTTAAACATGATGGGGAAAGGAGACATTTCTCAACTTCCACTTCGTGACATAACAGAACTATGTGTCCATCTCTCAAGAGGAAAATCTAAAATAGGAAAAGGGCCTAGGGATCCTTCTCTTATTAGGGCTAACAAATCTGCAACTGGATCGGTAAGTAGGGCAGAAATTGGTAACATGCTTGATGAATTCAAAACTAATATCTTAGGGAGCCTTAGTGAACAACTAGACACCCTTAAAATCCAAAACAAGCAGAAAGCAGAAACAGATGCTCTAGCCATCTTTTGTCCGAAATGTAGGAAGAAACATGCTTTAAGGGAATGTCCCTTGGATGCAAAAGTTGTAGAAAAATGTATAATTTGCTCAGAGAATCATGAGATCAAGGATTGTCCTTCAATTCCTGGACTCAAAGTTGTCTTTCAAGAAGACCCAAATTCAGTAGAATCTCTCTGTTTTGTTGCAAGAAGACCTTGGCAGGGACAACAAACTCAAGGGTTTAACAACCCTATGAATCTTCAAACCCCACCAAATTGGAATCCTTGGCAACAACCTTGGCTCCAACATCAAAATCCATATCAACCATGGGTACAAGGGATGCAAAATCCTTATGGGAGATTTGCTCAATTTTATCAATATCCTCCATCTTTTCAAAATCAACAAGCTCCACAACTTCCAAACCCAAATCCAAAACTTTCATTGCCATTTCCACAACAACAACCTTCTCAACAAAATCCAAATCCTCAACTCATACTCCCATACCAACAAAAGACAAATCAACTTCCAGCTCAGCCATTGCCAAATCCTAACAATAAGAATCCTCAGAATACTTACATGGTAGAAGGACAACAATTTCCTACCTATATGATTGTTCCTCTCAACGATGTACAACTCAGATCTGGTAGAGTTTTAGAAAAACCTTCTATAGATATTCAAGAACAAGATACCTCTGAGGAGGATTCTCTTAAAGTCAATGAGGGTTCTGAGGAAGAATCTCTTCAAAATTCAAACATTCAAAAAGAAAAAGAAAATTTAACACCCACAACTCCTATAGTTGAGCAACCTGCATCTTCATCTACACCTCCTTTTCCTGAAAGACTACAAATTGACAAGGGGGTGGAAAAACAAATCTTGTTGCTTAACTATGATTTTCTAGATGAATTGAAGAATGTTTGTATCAAGATTCCCTTGCTACAAGCCATTCGAGAGATTCCTATTCTAGCAAAAACAATAAAGGAGTTGAGTTTTAAAAGACCAGGAAGGAAACTAAAAGACACAAGAAGAATCCACCTGGTAGGAAAAATTGTAGATATTATGATGGGAAAAATTACCATGCAGAAGTATGTAGATCCAGGAAGTCCAATTGTCAAGACACATATAAATGGGATAGAAATTCCAAACACATCGATTGACTTAGGGGCTGCTATTAACATTATGAGTAGACAGACTATGGACCAGCTAAAACTTCCTAACCTTCTTTTTACACCTACTTTACTGCAACTTGCAGATCGATCAATTATTAAACCAGATGGTGTATTAGAAGATATTTCAGTCTCCTTAGATTATTGGGAATATCCGGTAGATTTTATGATTTTGACTCCCAAGAGTAATCTAGGAGGACACCCACTTATCCTAGGAAGACCTTGGCTAGCCACAGCTGATGCTTTTATTAGTTGTAGATCTGGGGATATGTACATTTCTATTGGTAATTCGACAAAGAAATTCAATTTTTATACTCCAGCAAAAGCAATCACAGAACTAGGAGATAATGAATGGATTGATGATGAGGACACTATACAACCTGTCTTTACCATTTCTGAAATCAGTGAGGATAGTCAAATTCTGAACACATTAGAAAATTTTGAGACATCTTCAGAATATGACCCCACACAATTTCAGTTGGAATCTGACATAGAATATTTATCATCAAGACAAATGTCTCTTTACTCTATGGAAGAGTTTCGTAGTTCTACTATTGAGATTTTTCCAGGAAAAACATTGAATATCAACACACATATGGAAAAATCACAACAAGAAGAACTAACCAAAATCTTGCAAAAACATTCTACTGCATTTGCATGGGAGTATACTGACATGAAGGGTATTGATCCTAAGACTTGCATCCATCACATCTATATTGAGGAAAACAATAGACCAATCAGACAACCTCAAAGAAGGATGAATCCAAATCTTAGGGAGATAGTGAAAGAAGAGCTCCAAAAACTTCTCAATGTAAACTTCATTTATCCAATTTCAGATAGCCGATGGGTTTCCCCTTTGGTTATAGTACCTAAAAAGAATGGTAAATGGAGGGTATGCATTGATTACATGGAATTGAACAAAGCAACTTTGAAGGATCACTTTCCTTTGCCTTTTATCGATCAGGTATTAGATACATTAGCAGGTAAAAAGTACTTTTCATTTTTGGATGGTTTTAGTGGCTATAATCAAATTCAGGTAGCACCTGAAGATCAAGATAAGACCACATTTACTTGTCCATGGGGAACTTTTGCCTACCAATTGCTTCCTTTTGGGTTATGTAATGCACCTGCAACATTCCAAAGAGCAGTACTAGGAATTTTTTCTGATCTAATCCATGATTGTGTAGAGTTTTATATGGATGATTTTACAGTTTATGGTAATTCATTTGAAGAGGCATTAGAAAATTTGGAAAAAGTTCTTATAAGATGTAAAGAAACAAACCTTTCATTAAGCCATGAAAATGCTTTATGATGTTTACTGAAGGGATTGTTTTAGGACATCATATTTCAGGAGATGGGATTAAGGTTGATAGATCAAAAGTTGAAGTCATCTCCCAGTTACCTATTCCAAATTGTCAAAGAGATGTTAGAAGTTTTCTAGGATTTACTGGTTACTATAGAAGATTTATAGAAAACTTCACTAAAATAGCATCTCCACTCTTCAAATTGCTTACAAAAGACTATGAATTTAAATGGGATCCTGATTGTCAATCAGCCTTTGAAACTTTGAAAACAAGAATATCTGAAGCACCTATCTTGAGAGGACCAAATTGGAAACTCCCTTCCCATATTTCTACGGATGCTTCAGATACAGCTCTAGGAGCTGTGTTGGGTCAAAAATATTTAGTTCCTTATGCCATTTATTATACCAGTAAAAATTTGACTCCCACAAAGTTGAATTATACTGTGACTGAAAAAGAGTTTTTAGCTGTTGTTCATGCAATTAATAAGTTTAGACATTACATAACAGGCTATGAAACTTTTATTCATACTGACCATTCTGCAATTAGATATTTAATGAACAAACCTGTTACTAATGGCAGAGTGACAAGATGGCTCTTACTTTTGCAAGAATTCAATATTACCGTGTTGGATAGACCAGGAAAACAAAATACAGTAGCTGATTTCTTGTCTAGGATTCAGAATACTAAAGAAGATTCTCCTGTAGAGGATAAGTTTCCTGATGAATACTTTTTTGCAGTAACTACTAAGACTCCTTGGTATGCAGATATTGCTAACTATTTGGTTACAGGGAAACTGCCTTCACATTTATTTCCAAGTGAAAAACGAAAAATTATTCAGGAGAGTTCAAAATATTCATGGATTTCTAACGAATTGTTTAAAACAGGGCCAGATCTTGTGATCAGAAGATGTGTCAGGGAAGATGAAATGCCTGATATTCTTAAGGCATGTATGATGAACCATGCGGCGGACACTTTGCAGACAAAAGGACGGCCTATAAAATCCTCTCTTTAGGATATTATAGGACTTCCCTCTTCAAAGAAGAAAAACAATATGTCAAAAGGTGTGACAGCTGCCAAAGAGTAGGGAAACCTACCCTTTCAAATGAAATGCCATTACAAACACAGGTACTCATTGAACCCTTTGAAAAATGGGCTCTAGATTTCATTGGACCTATTAACCCACCATCTAAGAAAAAGAAGTATATATTGGTTTGTACTGATTATGTTACTAAATGGGTAGAAGCCAAAGCATTAGTATCTGCTACTGAAAATTCAGTTGTTCATTTTCTTTCTGAGGATATTTTTACTCGCTTTGGTGTTCCAAGAGACATTATGACAGATCAGGGAAACCAATTCACATCCAACTTAGTGGAGAAGCTGATGGAAGAATACAAAATCAAGCACAGAAGATCTACTCCTTACCATCCGCAAGAAAATGGTCAAGTGGAGTCTACAAACAAAGTTATTGAAAGTATCATCACCAAAACTATTCATCTACATAGAAGAGATTGGGCAGAAAGGCTTCCTGAAGCCTTATGGGCCTACAGAACTACATGGAGAAATACAACAGGACATTCTCCCTATGAACTTGTTTATGGGAAAGAAGTCCTGCTCCCCATTGAGTTCCAAGTCAAGACCTTCAAGATAGCAGTTCAGTTGGGGATGGACTTATCGGAAGCCCAAAAGCATAGAATGGAGCAGTTGAATGAGCTAGATGAGATCAGACAACAGGCAATTCTAAGAACTGATCTAGTTCAATATCAAAGAGCTAAATGGCATGACAAGTACATCAAAGAGAAGAAGTTTCAAGAAGGAGATTGGGCATTATTATTTGATTCCAAGTTTAAAGATTTTCAAGGAAAATTTCAAACTCATTGGCTTGGGCCATATGAGATTGACAAGATCTTTAGCAATGGAGCGGTAAGAATCAAGACCATTGATGAGTTTCAAACTCCTCTTATTGTGAATGGCCACAGATTGAAAATTTATCATAAGCCACTCTCAAAATAGGAATTTGTCAAAATGTTTCAAGATAATTCTGCAATCAGGCTCATACAAAAGAATTCTTCTTCTCCACCAGCCTAGCTTTTGTTCTTTTAAGTTTAAAAAAAAAAAAAAGATTGTATAAGCCTGAAAACCAATCACTGATTGGCAGTCTTATACAGAAAATATTGGGTGAAAATCAGGAATACCTGACACCCTATATTTTCCAAAAAAAAAAAATCTCTCTTTCATTTCACAAGTTTTGTTACCACCCACTCCATTCCATTCCACTTCATTCCATTTCACTTCATTTTTCATTCCATTTTACCAATAAAATTCTCTTTCATGACCATTTCCATTTAGTCATTTGTCATCCGTTCATTTCCATTCACCCAAATAAATAGCTGTGTCAGTTTCCGTAGCTGACATCTGTTTCTGCAGCTGACACCAGTTTCCGTAGCCAGAAGCAGATTCTGCAGTTACCACTCTGTTTTCAAAAGAATGTACAGCCAGATGTTATTTCCATAATCTTGAAATAAAATGCAGGTATGAGGACCAAAAATGAAGACATGGAGCATTCAAGATATCAATGAGGAGCAACTAATTGAAGACCAAGGAAAAAGGAAAAGATTCCAAGGTATGAGTAAAAATTCATTTCAAATGGCATTTAAAACACATTTTTATATAGTTCTAAACCATAAGCTCCATCCATTATGTGCAATGATTATTTTGACAAACTCCGTAACCCTTTCACAATATCCATATAATCCTCCCGCATTCATTCTCAAATGGTCCCATAATTAAACCTCCAATCTTCACTCATACTCTGATATTCCACCGGTGACAATGAGACGTAGTTGATTTGACTACGGCTTCTTTCAGCCGCATAAAATCCATAGCCGTTGTTTAAATGTGCTTACATTTATTTTGCAGCCACCAGATTTCAAACACTGCCGGATGTGTTATACTCTTCCTATTGTTCTATTAATCTCACAGCCGTATCTCTGTCGTGCTCACGAAACCCTTCTCTGTTCCGCTCCGTTCTCTATTACGCTACAGTCTGTATACCCACTCTCTGATATCTACCCGCAGTCATCGTGCTCATTTCTATTCATTCAGCCGTCCTACTTCCATTGAACTCTCCTCACGCAGGCAAGTTTTTAAAGAGCAGAAAGAAGGATGGGTAAATTGTTGAGAGCAGAACCAGAAGGACCTAAATTCATGGAAGGATATCCGCAAGTCAGGGATATATTGAAGAAGGCAAAGTGGCTGCGGTTTATCCAAAAGTTTAGAGGCTACCATAAAGAAGTGACAAAAGCGTTTGCAAGGTCTTTCAATGGCCTGGAGGTAGAGATTGGAGACCTTAAGTTCACGGTGAATGAGGCATCTATAGCATCTGCCACAGAACTTCTTCAAGAGGGAGAACGATGGTTTAAGAACAAAAGCATTAGTGATGAAGCTTGGAGAGTAATTCTACATAACCTAGGTATGGACATAACTATTTTTAAAAGAGGAATTCCTGTTCATGCTTTGAAAGAGGAATGGGCTACTTTGCTGCTATTTGTTCAAAAATTCATCACCTGTGAAGGCCGTTTTGGGTCCATGTATATGTACCATACCAGATTGCTGATGAATTTTCTAGATAATCAAACTCTCAATCTTCCATATTTTCTATTAAATAGTTTGAAGAAGATGTCTATGACTATTTAGAAATATTTAGGGGATGTAGAACCACATCTATATCACCATGTTCTTGTAAAAATTTTGATTGAAAAAGAGTTAAAGGAGAAGAAGGACACATGGGAACAATTTTTTATTAGAAATTTCTTTGAGGAACCACAAGAAATTCCTGAAGGTAGCACATCAAGAAGGAGTAGGAGAAAAAGAACAAATGATAAAACTCAAAGTACTCCTACTACTACAATTGAAAGAACTAGTAGGGAAGAGAGACTGTCAAAAAGGAAGAAGAAAGAAACCAAGGCTAAAAAGCCAATAACATCAAAAGAGAGACAAAGTATTGAGGCTATACATCAAACCCCTTCTTCCGAAGAAGAAGATAATCAAGTGTTATCTGAGAGATTGGTTCATCTTCAAAAACAGTTATCTATAGCCAAGAAGAAAGAGAAAGGGAGACAAAAGCAAAAAGATAGTGGTCCATAGCGTGTGAGAAGAAGTTCCAGGCTTAAGGGGAAGTTGAGGAAAACGCAAATGAAGAGACCTCATTTTATCGATTTAGGAGAAGAAACATCTGAACAGTCCCCAGCTGACTATAGTCCATCTCACTCTCAGTCAGTCAGTGAACCTGGTTCATTTCATTCTCAGTCAGACATTGAACATAGTCCATCCCATTCTCAGCCAGATGTTGATGTGAGCCCTTCTCAGCCAGATTTTGAAGACAACTCTCCTTCACGGCACTTTGGGGACAGCCCAATAAAAATGACACCTAATATAGACCCCAAGCAGCAAGAAGTATATGATTATATAGAATCTTTAGAAAAAGCGGCTACAGGTCCCAGTACTTCGTCCATTCAGCCTCACACAGTACAAAATGATCTAGTCCAATCACTGAAACAGGAAGTCTTTGAGCTAGAGCTTTTAAATAAACACATTAAAAATGAAAATGAGGCATTGAAGGAACAAAGTAAATTGGAAAAAATAATTCATGATAATACCATGCTACATTTGGGAATATGGCAGAAGAAGAACAAGAAATTGAAAAAGAAATGCCAGAAGTTAAGCAGAGCACTGGTTAATATCAAATTTAGATGCTTAATGAAGAAGCCCAGGATGTTAGCAGCACCAAGGAAGAAGAGGAGAGGATTGGATGTACTAGCTGAAGTGTCAAGGCATATGAACTGAAGAAGGATTATCAAAATTTTGGTTGCATGAGGACATGCAACACCTTCACAGTGGGGGTATGTTGAGTCTCAAATCTGCATCTTTCTTATACATCTTCCTAGACCTTTTTCACTCACCTGAACCTTCCAAGTTGTCAATATCATTGTATATTAATTGTAAAAGAGCATCTAAAATGGTTTTTAACTATATTTTTTGTCTTCTGTTTGATTTATATTTTTGCTCATTTAGCTGCGGAATCTTGCCACTTTCCGCAGCTGCTGCAACTTTCCGAAAGCCATTTTGTGAAAGTATATGTTACAGGTGTCTTCAGGAAAAACGAGCCACATGGGCAAGTCAGAAATGATGTGGACATGGATCGTGTCCTATTGGCTCGAGCAAATTCACCTAAGGAGGCTGCGGTCAAAGGTGGCCAAGTGGAAGTCAACCGTAGAGTCCCACGGTGACAGGACTCTGTTTCTCATCACGTGAGGATTTGCATGACTATTTCTAACTTACGGGAGACACATCAACACCTGTACATGGCTCCATAAGCCGAATTCAACATCCACTCTTCATAAATTTACTCCTCAACGTGGCCATGATCCTAGATCTCTGGACGTAATGGTTTACGTGTTTTCTATCAGCATAAACTTTAGGGAATTAGTTATATTTCCTTTGTTATAAATAATGTGTTTGCATACGCATATTAGATTAGTCTCCATTAGCCTCCAGATAGCTCGGTAATGTAATTACGTTGCCAATGTGCCGTAATATCACCTCTCTGTTATGAATAGATTTTAATATATAAGAAGACTCTGTTTCCAAGCGTAATTCATACTTGAAGGCTATTGCCAAGGCTGGTGCAGAGGGCCCCTACACATGCTGAGGTTTTGTGCATTATTGTATAGTTCTTGTTTTATTTCTTTAAGCTCATTGTGCCATAAGTCATTCATGTGTTTATACATTGCATCTTTCATGGTATTTATGCTTCATCTCTGTTTATAATCTTTCATGCTTTACACTTTACTTCTGTCCATAATCTTTCATGTTTTATGTTAACTGATCAATGTTCTTGTTTCAGATTTCAAATAGGAAGCCCGGGCATTTGCATATCTTTTGACTAATGACATGGAATCAATATTGTTCTGCTGCTAATTTACTTTTCTTAGTTTCTGTTTAATTTCAGTACTTCTTTGTTTATTTCAGTCTTGCTCATTTGCTTCAGTAGTCATATTTAGATATATTAAATTGCTCATGTCATTTTCAGTTACCTCCGAAAGCCACAGCTGGACTGATGGTGAGGGATTGAAGTATGAATGTGTAGTTTGATATTAGTTTACTTTCTGCAAGTTAGATATATTAAATTGCTCATGACATTTTCAGTTACCTTCGAAAGCCACAGCTGGACTGATGGTGAGGGATTGAAGTATGAATGTGTAGTTTGATATTAGTTTACTTTCTGCAAGTTAGATATATTAAATTTCTCATGACATTTTCAGTTACCTCCGAAAGCCACAGCTGGACTGATGGTGAGGGATTTAAGTATGAATGTGTAGTTTGATATTAGTTTACTTTCTGCAAATTAGATATATTAAATTGCTCATGTCATTTTCAGTTACCTCCGAAAGCCACAGCTGGACTGATGGTGAGGGATTGAAGTATGAGTGTGTAGTTTGATATTAGTTTCTTTTTCTGCAAATTAGATATCAGATTGCTCAATTTGTTTATGGTTACCTCCGAAAGCCATAGCTGGACTAATGGCGAGGGATCAGAATATAAGTTGATGTAATTTGATTTAGATTTACTTTGTTGCAATTCTTGGATTTCTTTAAGCATAGTTTCTTTTGTGTTTAGACAACAGCAAGGATAGTTTGGTTTTCATGCTCAATATTTCACTGTTTTGATTTACTAGGTTAGCAGCACATTTTCATTTCCTTTCAATTTTTGTCATTGTATGTTTCAAATTCCTTTTGAAGTTTCAAGTTGGTAAATCATTATAAAGGATATCATTGCCTTGAACAATCATAACCATACTTGTTTTTATTTTAGAATTTCCATCTCACATTAGAAAACTAAAAACGACAAAAAAGATAAGAAATAGGTTATCTTGCACATATAGTGCGCCACACTTCATCATCTTACGAATCCCGGATTGATAAATTAATGTAGCAATTTAGGACACACTAAATTGACCAAACAAGTACTTCAAGTATTATCTTCAGTGTTGGGTCTACAACTATTTCCTAGTATAGAAGGGAACATAGGTCTGTGGCGCTCAACTCAGCATATGATGAATACATGGTTGCAAGTCAAGAAACATGTGATTCCATATGTATCAGGAAAATACTTGTGGGTATTTTCAATTAGGAGAAGGATCCAACAATGATATATTGTAATAATAAAATATAATATTCCTAAATTAGCATGTAGCTAATTGGAATATTATTTTTTCTCTTAACACATAGTTAGATGAATAAATGGCTAAGGAGGCCCATAAGTATTTTTAGAAGCAATAAAATCCCTCTTACTGGGAAAAGGGATCATATTCATAGCTGAATAAAACACCTTCATGTGTGAACAATGGCTGATGCATGTCGGCAAGGTCAAGTTTGACCAAGTCACAAAGCTAGTATGGAGGAAGTGGAACATTAATGGGGATAACCTAGTGGAGATATGGATTAGTCTAGATAGTTAGAATAAAGCCACCTTGAGTATGGAGGGAGGCATTGTATGGAGATTAATTCAAGGTTGACCAAATCCAACAATGTTGTTATGGAGGAGTGGCATTGATGATGGGACAACGTAGTTTTGGAGGGAGATTAACTGTTATGGAGGAGTGGCATTGAGGATGGGACAACATAGTTTTGGAGGGAGATTAACTGCATGGAGATGGAAACCCTAATGAGTGGGACCCAAGGTGAGAAGGCTCAATTTTTTTGTAAGGAAGAGGATGGCAGCCATATGGGGGTTAGCTTGCGATTATGATTTTATAATTATACGGTCTATTTAGCCTTATACTTTCTCTTGCTGTTTAGCATTAGGTGTTCCTGATCGGGAATCCCAGCTCTTCCATTGAGGAGCTCTTGGAGGAGTCTTGCACCATATTGTCTACTATCTGGCTTAAAGCCAAGCTTCATCTTCCTTTGACAGCGCAGATCTTGTTGAGGGTCTGTCTGTTTCAGTAAGTTGTAGCAAGTGGAGACTAGATCTTCAGATCTAATATATTTCAGTGCTTATTTTTAGTGGAGGAGGTTTCTACTCCATTGGGAGGACAGTATTGAAGGCATTGAGCCTAATTTTTAGATCTTGGCATCAGGCCAACTAAATTTTGATCCCTACAGTGCAGAATATATCCAGATCTGTGTAATCTCTGAAGGATCAGTTGCAGGGTGGCTCAGTACACTATTTGGAGAAGCTGATTTTATGAGTGTTGGGGATCCACCCTTCACTTTGGAGATCTATTGGGGGAGGCTATTATATTTCATATATCATATCAGCCACACTTTTTGGATTTGTAATTTTCAGTAGATATGTAGTCTTAGATCTCAGACCTACACTTTGTGCTTGGTGTTTTGCTGAAAACCATAAGGGGGTTCATTAGAGGAGCCTGTATAGTTCATGGATCTGATATAGATCTAAATTTTTATGCACATAGCAACTCTCGATCTGATGTACAATCTATTACTATTGTAGGAATAATAAAATAACACTGTCAGGGGTTTCCAACTTTAATTCATGGTTGCCGCCCCTTTTTTTGCATGATTTTTGGTCTATTATGGCTTGGGAGGCTTGTTTAACTAAGCTACCATGATTTGTTTAAGATCTCCTTTTGTATTTGGCTGCTATAATGTATAAATGAATGGATCCATGGGCTAAATTTAATTTTTATTTCATATATTTCTGAAAATTTTGTTTTTAGTGCATTGTATTGCTGCATTCCCCATTTGGGAACACTACAATGGTATCAGAGCATCATCTTGGCTCAACCTGTGAGTTTCAGCCAAAATGCTATAAGAAGAAGAGAAGGATAAAGAGATCATAATAATGGGAGGAATGAGTTTCATCTCATCTCTTTTTAGATCTAAGAAGGACCTCACCAAGGAGGTCAAGCAAAGAAAAATGGAGAGAAGAAGTGAAACCACATTATGGTTTCAAGATGAGGAAGGTCCATCTACTTCCTATCAGCAAAAATAATATTTGGTATTCAATAGAGCTCTAAAGAAACATGATATTCCATTTTATTTTGAAGACAAGAGGCATGAAGATGGAGGAGACTTAGATCATGAGATTCTAAGTGAGTATCTTGCAGAATATAAGTCTCAACCTAGATCTTTTAAGGAGAATCTAACTCTCCCATAGTTCATTTAGCTCAAAGAATAAATGAGACCTTGTAGCAATAGAAGGAAAAAGGGCAATAGATTTCTATTCTATACCTTTGATGGGTCATCCACATGCACAACAAGGGCTTGGGGAATGAGGATGGATGCAATTTTCCTGCTACATCTAGTAGTAGAGAAAGAAGTTGTTGAGATTGCAGCGCTGCACCTTGAGGGTGAAGCAAACATTTGGTGGTTCAGCCGTTTGAGTCATGCAAGAGTGACTGCATTTTCATATTTTACTCAAAGTTTGATCAGGAAGTTTGACAAGAAGAAATCAGAGGAGAAGAAGCCTTCACCACCACTTTTTGCAGGAGCACTTGCATCAGGAGGAGGAATACTTTCATCTTTGCAAAGTGGTCTTGATCTCTTGATCAATCATGCACCGTATGGGTACATGAAGGAAATACATTAGCTAATGGCCATGAAACCATCATCATCAATAGTTTGGAAAGCCATCACACCGGAGGAAGGAACCCTTGTAGCAGTACAAGATGTTCCCAAGCTTTACCAAGGTATGCACATGTTTCCATTTTCTATTACTTCAGCGCATCATATGGAGGATTGTGGGAATGTACCATTGCATGACCTAGGTTCAAATTAAATTTATTATTTGGAGCAGCAGACTATCACTGCGATGAGTAGCCTTGATTTTTTCAAGGAAGAGATATATAGTTATCCTATTGTATCATTGTTGAGCTACACACAACTCTTGGGGTTGGAGTGTATATTCTTGGAGGATGGGATGAATATTTTTCTGAACCATGCCATTAAAAACTATGTGTTCAACATTGAGTATGATATTAAGACAGCAGATGCACCATTATGGAGATCAGCAACACTGTCAATGAGCAGCAGTGATGAGTTGGGGGCCCAACCATTATTGGATCATTCCAATTACTTCCCTACATGTATAGAGGAGGATAGGTAGATGGTTGAAGAAGGGAATCTTATGATGGATAGCATCTTCCATTATAATGATAGATACTTCTTGATGAGAACTTCACATCTTGACGAGAATTTTTTTCCTAAAACTTATTTGGATCTGTATGGGATCAACTTGGTCATTGAGGAGATTGCATTTCAACATCCCATGAAATGCAAAGACATAAATCTGATTTGGGAGGATGGTATTCTTCATTGGAGGGATGCCACTTTTGGACATAATGATAGACACTCACCATTGGTTGGATGGGTGATGTCGATGAGGAAGAGGTTGGGAAGCCACTGGCAGATTTATGACACCAGGCAACAGGAGGAAAGACTACATTGGCTACTCTTGAAAGAGTTTGGCCATCATGTGACATATTCTTTTTCAAGGGGTGTGTTGGTGGATGGAACTTGGCATGGCACTTACACCATATGACATCAAGGAGTTTTGATGTATTGGGATGATGTGATATATTTCATATAAACTATCATGTTGTTGCTCCATGATTTATATGATGATGGTGTGGGGAGGCAACAAGAGTTGTTGTTGCTTTGGTTGTTCTTGAGTGAGTATGGGCTGAACTTCTCCCATACTTTGCATGATGTTGCACGAGTAGGATATGGAACTATCATGGTGCAAAGGGGCTACTCCTTAGCCTTGCAAGATCAAGAGGTACTTCCACTTGGGAATGAATCTCTCATATATGGCAGCATTATGATTGATGGCTTTGACATGTGGTATGTCAAAGGATGGATCTATGAGATGACAGGAGCCTTATTACAAAGGCCAAAACCACTGTCACTTGGGAGCTTGGTTTTGTTGATGGGGTGTCCCCATGGTCACTTCACATATGATGCACTTGATGGGAATGAAGGAGATGAGAGTGATGGAGTAGTGGATGGAGACATCTATTACCATGATATGATCTTCTTGACATGGATTTTCTAGCATAAGAAGAAAGATCTATTTGCAGCACAAAGTTTATTCCTCTTCATGGGACTATGTCATATCACTATGGAGGGCTCATTCATGGGTCTTATTATCATATTGCTCTCAATACACGGTAAGAATTATTTTTTTGCACTTATTGATTGTCTAACACAATATTCGCATTCTCTTACCGTCTCTATACAACACATTGCTCCACAAGAGGACAAGCCTCTTTTTGGGCTTCATGGTCATGTTGGGACCAAAATCTATGAGGAAGAAAGCCATTTATTGTATGGCTTTGGGAAAGTGTGGTACTATTTCCTATATGCTCAGTTGATATACAATTCCATTTACTATTTACTAGTATATGAGATAACATGCACAACTAGAAAACTGTTTGAGGACAACTTTCCATATCATATTCTAAAACTGTAGTGGGAGAAATTGCGTCGTGACTACTTGAGAAACTGTTGGTACCTTCCAGCACTATGTAAAAACCTTCAGTACTTCTCTTATTTGGATTCCATGTGATGATAGTTTCATATTCATTTTTTATGGGATGATTTGGGCAAGAACCAAAGGGTGGATCTTTCAGGACCCTATTGCCTTTTTGCTTCATGAAGGCAACATTATTGCAGCCCATATGCAGTAGCATATCTACACTTATCATAAGTGGAGAGAGAGACAGTGTGGGATGGAAATTTTGATCCCACATATTCAGATATGTAGCCCACCTTCTTTGCAGGAGCCTAAGGTGGAGGAGATGTTTCAAGGGTTACCATGTTGGAGGGTGACTCACTTTTTGTGGATGATAGCATGGGGACGGAGGCTTCACATGGGAATTATGGTTCCCAATATATTTCAGATTCCATGCCTCAAGAAGGCCTCTATACCACATATAGTTGTTTCTGTGGATATCCCACTTTTTCATGATGAGAGCCATTTGGATTTGTCACCAAAGGCATGCTTACACACATGGGAGGAACAACTTGAGGACACATTGATGAGAAAAAATCTTGTTATTTTTTGGGAACTTATCACTTAAGGATGCTACAGGAGGAAGAGGAGAGGCTCTTCAGTTCTATCCTTGCCGTTGTGTTACACAGTAATTTGTCACCGTCCCTACAATTCCCGTCCTGCACATTGCAGGGCTCATTTCGTGACCTGTGAGCAATAACATGGCTTGAAAATACTTTCATAACATCCCTCTAAACATGAGCTATCATTGCCTTGAAGAAATTTCCTTGTGAAAAACCCTAAAAATGGCCCTTTTTGCATTGGCATGAGAAGGCAGTTCAGTACCCATGCCAATGGGGAAAATACTTCAAAGAGGTTGTGCCAGTTGGCGCTCTGTCCCAGAGTCACACTTGCGCTAGCCAATTTAAGGAATGTTTTTAAAAAATAAATGGTGGAAGTTTCGTCCTAACTGATCCAGGAACTGATATCTATATTGAGTTGGGAGGTTTGGCTACGGATCTCCATAGAGAGGAAGTGGTTTGCCACCTCTCATGGAAGCTTCCTTGATGATAGGGCCAATCCCATGATTATAGGGATCCCAACTCCCCTTCCTCCATCTATAAAAGCTTGCTCATCTCCATTGAAAGCTAGTCTTAAAGTTCCCAAATTTCCCAAGAGCCTTATGCTGCAAGAGCCTCCATAATTCCCTTAAGGCCAATTTCAAGCAAGGAGACTATCGTCAAGATCCAAAGAGAGAGGTTTGTCCCATCCTTGACAGGATTTTCGAGACGTGTTCTGCTGGTGACCCGTCGAAGGAGAATTCAGCATTAGAAATATGGTTGTAATTTTCCTTTGATTGATTATTAATGAACGACTATTGGTTATGGTTCCACTCTTGTTGTTTATGATAATGATTTATGTCCTTTCTGACTGACATATAGTTGCATCTACTGGATTTTACGTTTGCGTTTGTTTTTTTTCTCACATGTGCAGGTGTCCCATCACGGAGATCGTGGGGATCGTGATCTGCCAGAGCTAAGGAACAGGAGCGCCACCTCTTTTACAATGACTATGTTGGATTCCAGGTAAGCCTTCATCGCTAGTTGGTTTATTTGCAATTAGGAACCTGCACTATAGCGTGTGATGATTGTTTCTAGACCCGGCCTGGGCTAGTAGGGATCACCTCTGTCCGCAGAGGGGATTTACCTCCATAACAAATTGGCGACTCCGCTGGGGATCGTTAGCTTTTTTATTGTTCATTTTATAAGCTACAGATGGAGCCTAAAGTTGGCCAGATAGCCTTCGAAATTCTTTTTCTCTACAATTGCGAAGTAGATCAAAGCTGCTTCAGTCAATCTCCAGTTTAGTTTGTAAAATGAACCCTTTGAGCATTGTCTTGTCTTTTCGATTAATTCTTGATCCTCCTTGCTTGATCAGCTCTTTTGGGCCGGTTCTTTTTGTGAATTTGGGTCTTTGATAGCTTAATCATCACTGGTCTGCTTGTTGGATTGTTTTCTTTTGTTTTTGACTGGGAAACTTGACTGGCGCACTTTTCAGCTTGACATTCGCGCCCATTGGCGCATGTTGCTTGTGTATTACCCGTGCCAATTCGTCTCTGGCGCTAGTTTCAGCCTCACAGTCGTGCCAATCCTGTGAGATACTAGGGTTTGCTCAGTTTTGAGCTTCCTGAGCCTGATCTGTGTGTTTGGTCTTTTTTTTTCCACTGTTTGAGTGCTTTGGAGCCTGGATTGACTGGCTCTTACCTTCACCCTTTGGCTATTTTCCCATTTCCATCGATTCTTGATTTTAGCCCTAGGTCATCTAGGTGCTGTTGTGTGTCAAGCCTTCCTTAGGAGTTTTTGGTCTCTTTCGGTTCAGTCAACCTTCTGATTGCTTCTTTACATTTATTTGGTGGTTTTCTATTGTCGCATTGCATTGTTTGAGTGATTGTTTCCTTCTTCATTCGAATTTCGCTTCGTCTCGTCTTGGGCCTAGATTACACGGCTCATTTTGAGTCTTTGGGATTCTTTCGCTTTGAGGGACTTTTGGTCAATTTGAGGTCTAATTGTACATTTGCATTGAGTGGAATTTGCTTGGTTTTTCTCTCTTGTCATCGTTTCTCAAATTTACTTTGCATTAGTTTTCATTTTTTTAGTGCATTTTGCTCTAAAAACATTGAAAATAAAAATAAAAAAACTCTTTTGCTTTGAACTAGTTAATGTGAATTAGATCTTTTCGGTGTTATTAGTGATTAGTGACTTTGAACAAAAATATTTTAATTTCCATTAGCTGCATTAGAGGTATCATTGGTTTTTTTCTGTTCATTTCGTTGTTGTGTGAAAAGCTCTCAACTCTCTCATAAGTAGCTTGCATCGAATGAAATGATACACTGTGGCATATAGATTGCATTTAGGAGATTTTGAGACATTACATTTGCTAGGGCCTGAAAACTGAAACGTAATTGAAGATAAACTTTAAAATTTACTCAATTTACACTAAGGCAGCATTGAAATCTAACGAAACACATTTAGAGGTCTAGGCTAGAGACGTGTTCCGGCATCTTTAAACCTAGTAGCTGTCGTTCACCTCTTGGCTTTAGACAGCGCTAGTATGGACTTGTGCTCCCCGTACCATCGCATATATAAAGGGAGACCCCACTAGGTTTCAATCCTTTATCCATAGAACACTGAGTCTGCCGCCCTATACCCATGATACACCGGACACAGCATTCGGGGAGATTGCCTTCACGTACGGAAAGTCCTTGGTTGATTTCTCTTTCATTTTGAAACCACGGTGTATATTGCAGTTCACGGTTATTTGGTACACCCTTTGCCTAGTATTCCTGAGTAGTCATTTTGATCTTATCTGACTCCTTAAATTTGAAAATATCACTAAGCGCTTGTCCTTTCACGCTTGCTTCCAAAATGAAAGAGATAGAGTCACCTTTCATCCGTTTCTCGACTCTTAAAACATGAAATGGTGGAGTTTCTAAGTTTTAATGTGGTAAAATAAATCACCCACGATCACACTCCCTGTTAGAATTTGCTTGTTGGCCGTTTGATTGTGTGCCTTGGTTTTTAGCCCATGTGCGATTTTGATTTGTTTCGATGGCAACTTTTTCGGAGTTCACCAACCAAGGAATCCCCTCCGATGGGAATCCTGGTCATTTTCCTCCTTTTGGAAATGTTGGTGCTCCTTATATGGCAACGTTGTCCCTTCCTGGGTTAACTGTTGGGTTGTCTGTTTGGTTGTTTTCAACCTCTGTGGTTCCGAATGTCTCAGCTATTGGTCAATCAGTTCCTCCACCTGAACAACATCATGTTGATTCCAAGGTGGACCTCTCCCCTTCTTTGCCTGTTTCTGCATCCTCCTCTTCTACTTCGCCTAGTGAAAGTCTGGATTCGACTAACCAGGTGGCTAAGAAGAAGAAGAAGAATACAAAGAAGAAGAATTTAGATAAAGGAGAGGCTAGCTCTATGGCTATTGTGCCTAAGAAGCCTTCCATCGATAAACCTCCCAACCCTCCACGGAAATTCAAGTTCCCCTGCATGTTGTGCACAGGATATCATCTTCTCCGAGATTGCCCTGGCATTCCCAAGGTACTCGAAGTATGGTCCAACGGTCATCCACTATTGCCTTTGGCTTCCGGGAGTCAAGTTGGGGGCATGTCTTCAACTAGTGTTGGTGAGTCTCCTAAGAAGCAGAGTAAGATTACCGATCCCTGTAAGTTGTGTGAAGGGTGCCATGCCATTCACCTTTGTCTGTATATGGATGAAGCCAAGAGAGTCTTGGACAACTCAACCGTTTCTACACCATGCCTCCCGGATGGTTATAAACGGCTTTCTTTGAGTCCTCCACCAGTTGAACCTACGATTGGTCAAGATTCATCCTTGATCAATCCCGCTCCCCTGGAAATTCAAATTTAGGAATCCATCCCTGACCAACCATTAGTCATGGGATCAGTTGAACTGGCCCCTTCTACGGTGCACCAGGTCTTTTTCGTTGAGAGTGGATCTCATCCCCCCCATGTTCTTCTAGTTTCTTCAGATTCTTCGGATTTGGATAAATATTCTCCTATCCCTATATCTCAAGAAGATGCTCCTTTGCCTCCCGTGATGGAGGTCCCAGAGGTTACCCCTCCCACCTTCGAGATGGAGGTCATGGAGGATGCTCCTTCTTCTTCCGTAACACCAAGGGAAGACCATCTCAGTTCGATGGTAACCCCTCTGAGTAGTTTGGTTGCTTCCTTTGATTGGAATCGATTTGTGCAATACCACCTTCCGTCTTATGTGCCTTTCGAGATCACAGTACAGGCTTTTGGTCTGGTTGTACCCAGCACCATTATAGAAGAAGGTGCATCTGTTAGTGTTCTATCCTCAACTACTTGGCAAGCTTTCGGTTCGTCGCCGCTTGCGCCTGTTACGCAGAATCTGTTGGCATTTAACAGAAGAACGAGTCAACCGTTAGGGATCCTTCCAAGGTTACTTGTTACTTTGGGAGGTAAAACCGTCCATATGGACGTGATGGTTGTTCCAGGCCCCTTGGATTTCAATCTGCTCTTGGAGTGCGATTACACCTATGCCATGGGAGCACTTGTCTCCTCCCTTTTTCATGTGGTTTGTTTCCCACATGAAGGACAGATCGTGACCATTGATCAGCTTTCGTTCTTTGGTCCTGATGTGGCAGCTGGCCCGCCATCATCCCTTCCTAGTTTTTATCCACCCTTTGTATCTGCCCCACCGCAGGTCAACTATGTGGCTACCTACCCCATGCCTGTACCCAGTGATAGTGCCATCATGCATCAGGTGCATGATGTTTTCCTTCCATCGGGAGCAGAACTCTTGGAAGTGTTGAATTCTTGTTCATTATGATGAGGTCTATCGGAGCAGAGTTCGTTTTCTTGTGTCAAGCTCCTTAAAAAATGAAAAAATCTGGTCGGAGCAAAGTTCCTTGTCTTGTGTCAAGCTCCTTAAAAAATGAAACAAGGTTGTCGGAGCAGAGTTCATTGTCTTGTGTCAAGCTCCTTAAAAAATGAAACAAGGTTGTGGGAGCAGAGTTCCTTGTCTTGTGTCAAGCTCCTTAAAAAATGAAACAAGGTTGTCGGAGCAGAGTTTCTTGTCTTGTGTCAAGCTCCTTAAAAAATGAAACAAGGTTGTCGGAGCATGGTTCTTTTCCTATGTCAAGCTCCTTAAAAAATGAAACCGGGTCTAGTCGGAGCAGAGTTCCTTGTCTTGTGCCAAGCTCCTTAAACCATGAAACAAGGTGTCTGAGGATAGTTCTTTTAATGTGTCAACCTCGTTAAAATAATGAAACACATTCTTGTTCAATTCGAATCTTTGATAAGATCTCGTAAAATCCCAGTCGAGTCTTTCTCTTGATCTCGTAACTTGAACCTTCACTCCATCTACCATTCATATGGATTGAAGCTTGGGGGGCATGTACCTCGAATTGAGTCACCATGGTGGGGGCATGCTTACCTTTTCAAGCATAGTTTGTTTCCGTTTCAAGCTTGTGTAAAAATGAAACTGGTTTCAAGCAGAGTTTCTTGATTTCAAGCTTGTGTAAAATTGAAACCATCCGCATTTTACCTCTTGTGATTGTCATTTTATCAGCCTGTTTTTGCCAGATGAGCCTTGGTTTTCTCATTCCATCGTCACTATCTACTTGGCCGATCATATGCCTTCACTTGCTTGTTTTACCCATTCCTGAGGAACCGCTGCGATGAGTGGTCTTTTTAGACAGCCTCTTAACCTTTACTTGTTTTGAGCAATTCCACCATCACCGAAACCAATTGCTACCTTTTATACCACTCGTTCCTCCAGGAGGAGTCATATTTCAGCTCCTTTTTGACTCTCTAAATATGAAAATATTGTCGAGTCCCTTGTCGTTTCGATCTCATTAAAGTGGCTAAGAATCGACATCTACCCAGTATACGTTTACCCCTTTTTTGGGCTGGGATAGATTATTTACGAAAAAGGAATACCCTAGCCTATTGTGACTAGGAGGTTTTCTCAGATATTGTTTTCTACCTTTTCGGGTCTGAGGAACTATTTACGAAAAGGGACCTTTGGAGTTTACTTTTCAGCTATCTTTTCAAACTCTCTAAACATGAAAAGACGCCAATTTATTCCTTTGTCAAACTCGTTAAACCTTGATGACATTGGACTCAGTCGTAATGATGGTATTCGATTTTCTCCTTCCTAGGGCTCGTTAAATGTACTAGGATGGACTTGTATCACAAGCATATGCTATCCCCTTCAAGCTTGTTATCAAAAATAATCAGGGTACTCGCCAGAAATGGTGGGGAAAAAATGGAACCAGCATCATTGTCGTGTCGGCAGTATGTCGCTCTTGAACATGGCACTTGTTTGCATTCGGGTCGGGTTGGGGACATCTCATCTCATTTTTCACTTGCCTCCGTGGTTTTGGGTGATTCCTTTTGACCTCTCATCTGCTCTTTGCCTCGTCACTACGACCTTTGATCTTTTGATGTCAAATACTGCCAAGTCCACTATAGTGCCCTTTATATGTTCAAGAGAAGTTGACCTCTACAAGTATCAACCTCCCTCTGATTCTCATCTGATCGCGATTCACAAAAACATTATGTTCCTCTGTCTCATGTCGATGATGTGGGAAACACTATGGCCCACCTTCAATCAAGGTCACTTCCTATCGACTTCAGCTCATTATCCAGGAAGCGGATCTAGAGACTCCCTTCTGGTGCCTTGGAGCCTGCATGCCTTAATGGCAGGTTCTTCGCGTTCGACGTGAGGTTTTCATCATTGGCCTCCGATCAAGTGATTCTACAGGTGTTCAACGCCAGCTCATTGATTCACTTACCGTAGATTGTACCTGTAGTACCTTGAGGGTCATTTTCATTATTGGTGGTACCTCTCGTGTCTGTTAACAGCTTTCATCATTGGCTAGTAATCAGACGATGTTCTCGCATGTTCAACTTCATCCCATTTATTCGCATGCTTGAACTTGTACTTTGTTCGGGTCGAGATGGAGCACAAGACCCTGGATTGTGTCTGTTGTAATCCAGGCTGGGATTTTGTGGATTATTATTATTAGTTACATGAATCACTTACTGGATGGCTGCGACCATACCTAAGTCTATTTATCGATCCTCACTGGATGGCTGTGTCCATGCCTTGGATATGGATTATTGTATACTCTACTATGGATGGCTGCGCCCATGCCACATATATATCATGTACTTGAGATATCAGTTTTATTTCTCCACGCAAGTTTTCCGATGGCGAAGTTTTCCATCGAACATGTTCTCGTAAAGCATTTCACCCCTCTCTCTCTCTCGGGCCTCATGCTTTAGGGGGCATCTGTTACACATTAATCTATCACCATCCCTGCAATTCCCATCCCGCACATTGGAGGGCTCATTTAGTGACCTGTGAGTAATAACATGGCTTGAAAACACTTTCATAACATCCCTCTGAACATGAGCTATCATTGCCTTGAAGACATTTCCTTGTGAAAAACCCTAAAAATGGCCCTTTTTGCATTGGCGCGAGCAGGCAGTTCAGTACCTGCGCCAATGGGGAAAATACTTCAAAGAGGTCGTGCCAGTTGGCGCTCTGTCCCAGAGTCGCACTCGTGCCAGCCAATTTAAGGAATTTTTTTAAAAAATAAATGGTGGAATTTTCTTCCTAACTGATCCAGGAACTAATATCTATCTTGAGTTGGGAGGTTTGGCTACGGATCTCCATAGAGAGGAAGTGGTTTGCCACCTATCATGGAAGCTTCCTTGATGATAGGGCCAATCCCATGATTATAGTGATCCCAACTCCCCTTTTTCCATCTATAAAAGCTTGCTCATCTCCATTGCAAGCTAGTCTTCAAGTTCCCAAATTTCCCAAGAGCCTCCATAATTCCCTTAAGGCCAATTTCAAGCAAGGAGACTATCGTCAAGATCCGAAGAGAGAGGTTTATCCCATCCTTGACAGGATTTTCAAGATGTGTTCTGTTGGCGAACCGCCGAAGGAGAATTCAGCGTCAGAACAATGGTTGTAATTTTCCTTTGATTGATTATTAACGAACGACTATTGGTTATGGTTCCACTCTTGTTGTTTATGATAATGAGTTATGTCCTTTCTGACTGACATATAGTTGCATCTACTAGATTTTACGCTTGCGTTTGTTTTTTTTCTCGCATGTGCAGGTGTCCCATCACGGAGATCGTGGGGATCGTGATCTGCCAGAGCCAAGGAACGGGAGTGCCACCTCTTTTATAACGACTGCGTTGGATTCCAGGTAAGCCTTCATCGCTAGTTGGTTTATTTGCTATTAGGAACCTGCACTATAGCGTGTGACGATTATTGCTAGAACTGGCCTGGGCTAGTAGGGATCGCCTCTGTCCGCAGAGGGGATTTAACTCCACAACAAGTTGGTTGAGGACAAGCAACATTTGGGAGGGGAGGACTGTAATATTCCTAAATTAGCATGCAACTAATTGGAATATTAATCTTTCTCTTAACACATAGTTAGATAAATAAATGGGTAATGAGGACCATAAGTCATTTTAGCACCAATAAAATCCCTCTTAATGGGAAAAGAGATCATATTCATAGTTGGATAAAACACCTTCATGTGTGAACAAAGGCTAATGCATGTGGGCAAGGTCAAGTTTGACCAAGTCAACAAAGCTTTTATGGAGGAAGTGGAACATTAACGAATATAACCGAGTGGGAATATGGATTAGTATAGATAGTTAGAATAAAGCCACCTTGAGTATGGAAGGAGGCATTGCATGGAGATTAAGTCAAGGTTGACCAAATCCAACAATGTTAATGGAGGAGTGGCATTGATGATGGGACAATGCAGTTTTGGAGGGAGATTAACTGCATGAAGATGGAAACCATAATGAGTGGGACCTAAGGTGAGAAGGCTCAAATTTTTTATAAGGAAGAGGGTGGAAGCCATATGGGGGTTAGCTTATGATTATTATTTTCTAATTATATGGTATGTTTAGACATATACTTTCTCTTGATGTTTAGCTAAGATTGAATGTTGTTTAGCATTGGGTGTTCCTAATCGGGAATCCCACCTCTTCCATTGAGGAGCTCTTGGAGGAGTCTTGCACCATATTTTCCACTATATAGCTTAAGGCCAAGCTTCATCCTCCTTTTACAGTGCAAATATTATCGAGGTTTTTTCTATTTTAGTAAGTTGCAGCAAATGGAGACTAGATCTTTAGATCTAGGCCATTTCAGTGCTCATTTTCAGTGGAGGAGGTTTCTACTCCATTGGGAGGACAATATTGAGGGCATTGAGCCTCATTTTCAGATATTGGCATCAGGACAACTAAATTTTGATCCCTACAGCACAGAATAGATCCATATATGTGTAATTTCTGAAGGAGCAATTGCAGGGTGGTTCAATACACCATTTGGAGAGCTGATTTTCTGAGTGTTGGGGATTTTCCCTTCACTTTGGAGATCTATTAGAGAAGGATATTATATTTCATATATCATATCAGCCACACTTTTTGGATATGTAATTTTCAGTAGATCTGTAGTCTTATATCTCATATCTACACTTTGAGCTTGGTGTTTTGTTGAAAACCCCAAGGGGGTTCATTAGAGGAGCCTGTATAGTGCATGGATTTGATATAGATCTAACTTTTTATGCACATAGAATCTCTAGATCTGATGTACAATCTACTGCTGTTGTAGGAATAATAAAATAATGTTGTCAGGGTTTTCCATCTTTAATTCATGGTTGCAGCCCCTCTTTTTGCATGATTTTTGGGCTATTATGGCTTGGGAGGCTTGTTTAACTAAGCCACCATGATTTGTTTCAGATCTCATTTTTTGGTTGGCTTCTATAATGTATAAATGAATGGATATATAGACTACATTTAACTGTTATTTCATATATTCCTAAAAAATATGTTTTTAGTGCATTGTATTGTTGCATTCCCCATTTGGGAACACTACATAAAAGTTGTATTAAACTCTTTGATAATATAGTATTTCAAGATAGTTCCAAGCATATTGATATTAGGTACCATCATTTACAGGATTACGTGTAGAGGATAATTATTATGATATAATACATTCCAACTGAGGAGAAGGATGCATATATATTTACAAAGGAATTTTCAATAGGAAAATTCGAATTCCACGGGTACAAGATAGGGGTGGTGAAAAATCCATTTCTTGCTAAAAGGGAGTGTTACAAATGTAGCATGAAAGGCTAAATTTGACTTGTGACTTAGCCAAATTTAATAATTTGATTTTCCAAATAAGTAGGATGACTTGGATTGCAGTTAACTTATGTGACATGGCTTGTGTCTGCTAGTTTACTCAATAATTTTGAGTTAGAGTCTAGAATTAGAGTAGTGCATGTAGTGATTGTGAAAATTTAGCAATCTAGTTCAATTATTTTCAGTTTGACTCAGTCAACTGAGCTCAATTACCTAGTTGAGTAAGTTGAAGGTCAGTTGAGTAGTAGAACTATTGTTAACTCAGTGATCTCTCAGTTAAATTGGTCAATCATCCAAACATAATCCAGACATGCATGGAATTTGAATTTCGTAGTTGGAGTGGAGGAAAAGGAACATTGTAATAACATTGTAATTATCAATTGTAATTATCAATTGTATACAAGTTGAGTGTATAGGATTGGTAGTGAAGAAGGTGAATCATTCCTTTGGAATTGTGCAATAAAATAGGAGAAAATTTGTATATTTTAGGAGCTAATTTCCTCTAGGATTATGCAAGGAAATAGGAGAAAGTTGGGGGCTTAAATTGGCTAAGTGTTGGCAAGATCAGGGTAATCAATAGGAGAACAATTTTATAGTGAAGGTTTTGCTTCATATATTAAGTAATACATTGTAATAGTTTCTCATTCTCATATGATTAATGAAAATTAGTGAAGGGGTTTATCCTAGTTGGGTTCCCATGTAAATCATTATTTTCTCAGGGTGTTTTAATGGTTGCATGCCATTGCATGTGTTCTAAATTGTGATTTATGTTCCACAGAATAGTAGAGGAAATTTGTAATCACTTGATTTTTGTTTGATTTCATCAGTATTAGAAAATTTCTATTAATTTCCACATTCTGACCCCCAACCGAAAATATCGAGTGAGATACTCATCCATTAACTCTCCCCCACCTTCCACCTACCAATGAAGGAGTCTCCCCATGAATATAAAACCTTATTAAAAAATAAATTTCTTAGGTCTCCAATGTGGACATATGGCCCTCTATAACCACCCCTCCCACATTTACCAAAATTCACAAGCTTGTGAGTGTAAACAAGTGTAATATTCCCAAATGGGAAAAGCAGGAATATAGAACATAATGTTGGAAATAGTACTGTAGATCAATGCACAAAAGTGAGAGACCAATATGGAGCTTCTTTATTCATCAAAAAAACAACAAACATGTATAATATAATGGGCCACAAAGCATACAACAAATAGAACAAGCCTCCAATAAATAAAACCTTCAAGAATGAGGTGCTGCTACTATATCAAAATGCCAGAAACACTGCTACAACACAGTTATAGAAGAAATGCTACAGAAAATGAGTACACAAAATATAATGGGTTGATATATGCCTCAATAGATACAAAAAATACAAACCAAGGCTCTATACAACCTCCAATGAAGAACCCCAAAAGGGTTTTCAGAAATACACCACTATACAAGATGGGAATCAAAGCCCTACGGCTGAAGATTCACTGCAACAAATAAATTGGAAAGGTGTGGCTGATCTAATATTCCAAATATTATAGCCTCCTCTAATAGAATCTCTAGATGAAAGGTTGATCCCTTCTCTAGAAAACCCTCTCCCAAAATGGTGTACTGAAACCACCTTGCAAATCCTTCCTGAAAGTAACGCAGTCCAAGATAGAAATTGTGCTACAGGGGAAAATGAATAAGTGGCTTAATGCCAATGCTACAATAAGGCTCAAGGGCCTTCCTCACCAGCCTCCCAATGGAAGGAAACCTTCCTCCATTGAAAAACAAATCAGAAATCACCCGGATCTAGTCTCTACTGCTGCAACCTTCAACTTAGCACATCCCTCAACCAAAACTGCGATGTACCACAAGAATGAAGATTTGGCCCAATGCTTGATTATGGAATGGTAGTGAAATACTCTTCCTATGAGGCCTCTCAAGGATATAGGTGGGATTCCCGATCAGGAACACCCTGTGCTAAACAACACTACAATCTTAGCTAAACAACTAAAGAAAGCTATTGTCTAAAAAAACCATATATCAAACATAAAAATACATTAATCCATAATGAAATATGGTTTCCATCCTCTTCCTTATATAAGCGATGAGATTCCTAACTCTAAGCCCCATTAATTTATGACACTACTTCAATGCAAAGAGTCTCCATATAAAACCGCATTGTCCCATAATGAATGCCACTCCTCCATGACAACGTTGTTGATTTGGTCAAGTTTGACGTAGTCTATGTGTTCCAGCCCCTTTTCACACCTAAGGGTGCTTAATCAAGCTGCCAAGATGTCCTTATTTCACATTGGAATTAATTTTATTCATACTAAGGAGATTTATGGATCTCCATATTCTCTTATTCATCAAACAAGAAAGAAAAAACAAAAATTAAGATTCCAACTAGCTCATGGCTAATTGGGAATATTACAGTTCTCCCCTCCCAAATGTTGCTTGTCCTCAAGCAACTAAAAATTTGAGTGCTGCAAATCTTCTCCTCCACCATTGGTGACACCTCCATGTGATAAGCTTCCCTCATAAGCTAGGTGTCTCCCAATCCATCCCTCCATGAAATGCTCATCCCAATTTCTCATGAGATGCAAATGACTCACCCAAAAAGGAAGCAATAGGTCCAATGAAACAATCATGGTTTTCCTAATGTTATCCTTGAAACATGTAGCATAATGAACATGGATAATCTGTATCCCAAAGGGCACATCCAGTCCTTCCATCCTTCCTCCATTCATTCACATTAAAAGAATAAGAACATCATCTATGTATGGGATAAAAAAAAAGTACATATAAATAAAAATATGCAAAAATGGAGGTGGGTCATCGTCCCACATGTGGAACCAGTGCAGTATATCTCCTGACTGCATCAGATAATAATATGATAAGTGGTTTCCCCACCACTTACTTGTTGCCATAGTTTTCTCATAAGTTTTGAAAAGGTGAGAAATGTTTGGTGCCTTTGGAGTGCACCCTGAGCAATACAACATCTCCCTACACCCCCTTAGGGAGTGGCCATGATAAAAAATGTTTATGGCCCAAAGTTGGCCACGAAGTTTATATGGAATAATTCTCCTACTTGGATAAATGGCTTGCATATACATGGTAAAGGTGTGCAAATAATCATGAAGTAAAACATCATGCACATAAACATGTTCCTTACCATAATTTCTTCTCATACAAATGGAGTGGTCTATAGATAGATCCCCTCTCATTCCAAAAGAGGAAAGAGGTGGTTGTGATAACTCCCCCATATAATTATGTATCTCCTCCATCTCCACATGGTCCATGCATCTCCTCAAATGATGATATATCTCCTCTTCAAAGACTTCCCAAGTAAACCCCTCCATGATAGTGTGGTATGACCTCATGGAATAAGTATGGCTGAAGAGAAAATCCTCATGTGTTGCATGTAGTAACTTCTCCTTGAGCTTGGAAGCTATAGACATGAATATCCTACCATGATAGTAGATGGCCTCATCTTTGACTGAATATCCCTCCTCATGTAGTTGATCATCAAGTATCATGCATGGTTGGGATTTCCAATATGGATCTACTCTCCAAAGTGACAATGCTGATGATATATCATATAAAGCATCTGTCATATGGTTTTCCTCCTCTTTGACATCCCCCATGCCAAATTCACATACCAGGATGTTGTTATCCTTCCTCTGCTGCTCCTCTTGGAGCTACTCATGCTCAAGTAAAGGTTGAAGCTTTTGGAGGTTAGTCTTCCATGGGAACCTATCACCTATCCAAAACTTCCCGAGTTTTTCCAAAGCATGCATGAGTGGCCACCATATTTTATATGTGGAAGACTTCTCCCCAAGTGAGAACATCTTCTGAGCCTCCAAATTCAAGGAATAGTCTCCTTGCACCATGATGGTGTCATCCTCCAAACCTGTAGCATCCTCTCTCAGTGCAAACTGAGGTGTGAGAGTGGGTAATGATGATAGTGGGAGAATGTCTCCCTCATCCTTGAGTCTTCCCAGAACTCTCCGCATTGTATCATAACCTTCCAATGTTCCCACTCCTCCTGGATCTATGAGGGGTGCAACATATTGTGAGACATCTCTCACCAACTCCGGATCAGGTGGTCTCCCAGGTGGTTTGCCACAAAAATGTAATGTCTCATGGGCCAATCTCATATGCATAATAGATGGAACTACCATGTCCTTACTTCCACTGTGCAAATAAAAGTCTGTTTTTTTTGTGGGAGCTTCCTGATATTTGGGTACCACTACCAATGATGCAAGAGTCCCTCTAATTGGAGCAATTGCTCCATCCTCACCTCCTGGTGGTGGTGGATCATCTCCTGTTATTCCAACGTTGTGACCCCCTACTGGTTATTCTTCTTCTTCCTCCTCATCATATAAGAAGACCTCTATATAGTGTGCCTTTCCTACTTCACATCTATGTCCGGGTACCCATGATTCTTGGCATGCGAAGTAAAGCTTCCTTCTCCTAAATTCTCTTCGCACATAATCACTAAGAGGTACTTTACTTTTCCTCTCTCTTGATAAAGAAGCCTTCTCTTATTTTCCCTTTGATGGAAAAGAGGGCTTTTGCTAAAATGTTGCCTTTGATTTTGGAAAGGCATCTTGTAGATATCTAGCCCTTTAAATGGAATCTTGAAGGGTAGTGGGCTTGGTAGACTTAACCAACCCATGAAGAGGTTATGCTAACCCATCAATAAACATGTAGACCCTTCTTGCTGCAGATAAATCAGAAACCGTAACAGAAAGTTTTAGAAATTCAGAAATGTAAGTTTCTAGATTACCTGATTGTTTGAGCTTTGCTAGCCCCATGAAAGGTGTCTCCGAGTCTCTCCAATCAAAACTCTCTACCAAAATCCTTGTGAAATCTGAATAAGTAGTCATAATGGCATGACCCAATGTAGACAAGCCATGAAACCACCAACCATGTGCCTCACCCTCGAGGTGCAGCGTTGCTATCTTGATGGCCTCCATCTCTGGTACTTTTTTTAGCTGGAAGTGGATGTCAAGATTCTCTACCCATGATTTGGCAGTGCATTTATATGAACCATAAAATCTGGGTAAGAAAAATCTTCCCATATTTCGGTGTAGATCATGATTCTGAATGAATCCTCCACCTCTATTGTGATGCCTAAGTCTCCTATTTTCCTTGATCTGAAAAAATTCTTGAAAACTCAAGTGATACTTGAATCTTTGAGATTGAGACTCATACTCCATGAAATATTATTCAAGGGTTTCTTTTTCTTGAAACACTTCATTTCCCACTGCTAAGAATGTAGGCATTATAGAGCATTGGGAAACTTGTTGCTGCTTAACTAGTTGATCACTCTAGTGATGAGAAATGTCGGAGCCTTCACCATGCAGAAATCCTTTAGGGTATTCCTTGTATCTATCCATCCTCATCTCCTTTATTTCTCTAGCAATGTCTTGCATAGTTCAAAGAAGAAGCTTTGGGTACTCCTGCTCCTCATATTCTCCTGATAAAAGGGTTTTACCCTTGTCCTCTTTATCATATGTATAATCAAATTTTTGGTTTCTTCTTTTGAGATACCTCTTTTCTCTATCTGTGAGATGATTTCCTTCTTATGATGACATATTGGCTTTTAATATGCACAGGTTGAGCCAAGATTATGTTCTGATACCACTGTAATATTCCCAAATGGGAAAAGAAGGAATATAGCACATAATGCTGGAAATAACAATGTAGATCAATACACAAAAGTAAGAAACCAATATGGAGCTTCTTTATTCATCAAAATAGTAGCAAACATGTATAATATAATTGGCCAAAAAGCATACAAAAAATAGAACAAGCCTCCAATAAAGAAAACCCTGAAGAATGAGGTGTTTCTACTATATCAAAATGCCAGAAACACTGCTACAGCACAGTTATAGAAGCGCTGCTACAGAAAATGAGTACACAAAAGATAATGGGATGATATATGCCTCAATAGATACAACAAATACCGATGAAGGCTCTATACAACCTCCAATGAAGAACCCCAAAAGGGTTTTCAGAAATACACCACTATACAAGATGGAAATCAAAGCCCTAGGGCTGAAGATTCTTTGCAATAAATAAACTTGAAAGTTGTGGATGATCTGATATGCCAAAGAGTATAACCTCTTGCAATAGATTCTTTAGATGAAAGGTTGATCCCTTCTCTAGAAAACCTTATCCCCAAATGGTGTATTGAAACCACCTTGCAACTCCTCCCTGAAAATAACACAGTCTAAGACAAAAACTACATTGTAGGGGCAAACAAATAAGTGGCTTGATGCCAAATTTTGCAATAAGGCTTAAGGGCCTTCCTCGCTAACCTCCCAATGGAAGGAAACCTTCCTCCACTGAAAAAAACATCATAAATCACCGAGATCTAGTATCCACTACTGCAACCTGCAACTAAGCACATCTCTCAACAGAAAATGCGTTGTACCACAAGAATAAAGCTTTGGCCTGATGCCTAATTATGGAATTTTAGTCCAATACTCTTCCTATGAGGCCTATCAAGGATAGAGGTGCGATTTCCAATCAGGAACGCCATGTGCTAAACAACACTGCAAGCTTAGATAAACAACTGAAGAAATCTATATGTCTAAATAGACCATATATCAAACATAAAAATACATTCATCCATAATGAAATATGGCTACCATCCTCTTCCTTATATAAGTGATGATCTTCCTAACCCTAAGCTCCATTCATGTATGGCACTACTTCCATGCAAATAGTCTCCATCTAAAACTGCACTGTCCCATAATGAAGGCCACTCCTCCATGATAGCGTTGTTGATTTGGTCAAGGTTGACCCAGTCTATGTGTTCCAGCCCCTTTTCACACCCAAGGGTGCTTAATCAAGCTACCAAGATGTCCTCCTTTCACATTGGCATTGATTTTATTCATATTAAGGAGATTTATGGATCTCCATATCCTCTTATTCATCGAACAAGAAAGAAAAAACAAAAATTAATATTTGAACTAGCTCATGGCTAATTGGGAATATTACAACAAGAGATGAGTGTCATTATGACATGAAATTACCTCCATGTTCTATTTAAGGAAGTGTCTCCTACAACTAAACACTTACTGACATCCTATAGGGACTACAGATCACTCAGGAGCTAAAAAACCAAGACAGGTGATCATTCCCTAAGCTAGAACCTTGTTTCTCTGACCCAACATCTTAACTGCATGCATACCAAGGACAGGGTGTAGTTATAGTCCTCCATCCACACTCACAAGCCTCCTTCCCTACGATTATGGCCTAAAATTCCTAGGTCTGAGCATAATGTCTTGGGATATTTTCCACCTGTTAGTGCCTCATAATTCCGAAGGTTGAAGACAGAACGTCGGAGGACCAACATAAAAACTGCTTCGGGCCTAGGATCTAGCCCTCATAGACCCAGAGAGGGATCTCTCTATTAGATATAGCTTTGTTTATTGGGAATTTTATGTTAGCTATTAGAGAAAATGAGTTTGTTTGAAAATTTGTGGTTGAGACATCAGAAGAGGCCCATGTAGGAGAGATTAAGGTTCAATCTGAATGCAGAGAAAAATTTATCTAATTTCTACGTTCAAATTTCAAAGGAAAACATAGATACTATTTCAAGAATGTGTAGGGTGCCTAGTGACAAATCCTAAACAAAATTTTCTTATCCACAGTAAAGAGATATAGCAATGGCAGAGTAAAGAAAGGCAGATAGCATAAAGAATTACATCACCATAAAAACATAACATAAGAATCTGGAAACATCGGGGTCCTTTCATTCATCCAAAAAATGTGTTTACAACCAGATGACCCTTTTACAATGGTTTTCCCCTTCAGGTCCCCTCTTTCAGTCTCTCCTGATACTGCAAATGTAAGCAGTATTTAACTAAAACTTTAAGCCGATTACGCTATCTACTTTAGTGATTGTCATTTATTGCATTCAAGCCAAAATTGGACAATTGGAACCATGAGGCAGTGATAAGATAATTTTTTCCAAGACAATGCTTGTATTTACTTTAGTTGTCCGTTTTTAATTGCAGAGTGATCATAATCTAGCTAGTCTGATTCCGAAGAGGAAATGATAACACAACATTGACATTTGGCTCTTTTTTTGTGGAAACGGTTGTTGGATGATCTGATCTAATTGTTGTGTTAGTTTTCATGATGGCCACTCTGTTTATAACTACCTTTGTATTTACTGCATAGGTTACTATTGTAGTGGATTTTGAAAAAAAAAACCTACTACTTCCGTTAAAACATATAGAAATGATTTAATAAACTGTTTGGATGGAAATGATGCGAAACAGTTATGTGGAGAAACTGGACTAGTAGGAGTCGACGTGATGCAGCGGTGGCAGGAGTTGGTACATGGACGTGGAGCAGCAGTGGTGGGAGTTGGTCGGTGGATGTGGAGCAGCGGTGGCGGAAGTTGGTTTGTCGACGTGGAGCAGCAATGGTGGGAGCGGTATCGGAGCATCGGGAAAACAATTTTGGAGGGGGACAAGAGCGGTGAACGGTTTCAGAAAAATGGGGTACAAAATGCCCTGGTGCCACCATGTAAGGGTAGGGCCCAAACAACAGAGCGCATTTGGGCCCCCCCCGGCAGTAAAGCTTAGATGGAGATGGGGGGCCGAAAAGCTATGTCAACCATCAGATGGAAGCAGGGTAAGGCGGATGAGTGGGTAAGTGAACGGAGGTTAACGAGGTGTGATTTGATAGATTTTTCAGGTAGCAGAAGGTCTGTGATGCGATGGAAAGGTAAGGGTACATTTAAATAAAAATCATAAAATATATGATAATATTTAAATGTTCGACATCTTTTTTGTTGGTGATGTTTTAGAACTTAGAATTAGTTCTAAAGGATTTTTCTAAACAATTCTTTATGCACCTTTAACCTGTACTAGGATTCACAATCTAGGAGAAGCTGCTCTTTTCCCTTTTTAACCAACAAATCCCTTTTGGAAATAAATGAAAGCCATGGGATATTATTTTCAATATAAACGATCTAATTAGAAATAATAATTCACCTTTTGATACTGTGAATTACAGGAGTCTAACAGTGGCTCTAGCTGGGGATGGAACTTCTGGAGGAGGTGTCAAGAACACCGTAGACTAGTGGCCTGATCCCAAATCTGCAACTTGACTTGCTACAAAACCTCTGTGGCTGAAAATATTGAAGATGAAATCAACACTCTCTGCAACCTGTAGTCTGGAACACACTTGAACTGAAAACTAGAAAGCAATCTGAAACTAAAACTGGAAAAATGCTCGAAGTACTGAGCTTATTTGCACACCTACCTACCATAATCTAACTTAGAGATGATATATACACTAAGTTAACTCTTATTTCCAATATAACCAATCAAGTAAATGACTACATGACTGATTCTTGTTCAATTTTTTGAGCAGGTTGAAAAAAAAAATGACCACTCCCATTTTAATTGCTATTGAACATAAGTGTTCAAATTTTTCCTTAAATCCTTCAAAAAACCATTTATGGCAAAGAATACTCCTTCTTTAGATGTTATGTAACCAGCTCCAAAAATAGAAGAAAAGAGAGATCAACACCTTAGAAATCAGCCACTTCGATGGGGAAACCTCCAGTACATTACATTAATGAACAATTCTTGGATGATACAAATGACAAAACCTAATTTCTATATATAGGAGTCCATGGGACCACAATGTAATCCTAGCTGACCTAACAATAATAATGTAAGGGCACAATAATAACAATATGGGGGTTACAGGGGTACACCAATAAAAATAAGGGGGCTACACTAACAACAATAAGGGGATACACTAGTATTATAGGGACCTAACATGCCCCTCTCCTTCAAAAAAGTGTTGCCCTCAATGCTTGATTATTTCTAGATGCTTATGTATAAAATTCTCATCCTCCCATGTGGAATCTTCAATGGGTAAGTTCTTCCACTTGCTTAAATACTCTAAAATTGATCGATTTGGTATTTTTCGAGTTCTTGTTTCTGTGACTTCTTCAGAACTTCTTTCATTGTGATGTTGATCTTCCTGTTGTTTCATTCGATTTTGTACCAAAGTTAGGTTATCCTTTGAGAGTTGGAGAACTTGTTTTTGATGCTCAATGTGATATTCCATAATTTTATCATCCATGTTAGCTTTCATTTTATCCTTAAAACCATCCAACTTAGCCTCCATTTTTTCTTTTAAACCATCTATGTCATCTTTGATTTCTCTTTGTAAGATCGGAATTTGATGCACTTGGTACCATAATTTTGATATCTCATACTGCAATTCTTATTCTTCATGCATCATAGTATAGATTTATGAGGGCTTAATGGGCATGGAATTATTTTTGGGAGGCATTATATAACTCAATAATGATAAATATGCTTCAATATGCCCTTTTAATCACTTCAAACTGATTTTTCAAACAAATGTTATGCAAACTTGTTTAAAAAATACACACCTTTTTCTAGCTTTTGAGGAGATCGATATTGAAAATAAATTATCTCTATGATTTCGAATCTTCAATATCTGAAATTAGGCCCTGTAGTATCCCTCTAAATATTCTTTTGAATGCCACAGGTCTGACCTGATTTGGTTTCTTCAAGGAAAACTTATGCCTAGTCTCCCACAATGACCTAATTATGGACTGGTTCAGTAGAGCGAACTTGTACGACTTTCCACGTGTCATTGTTTCCTCCTTAGGCTCTAAAATTGATACATGGGAAACTAAAGTCCATGTACTTATGGCCACATTTTACATAATTCCAATCCGACGCTCAAAGAGAGAGTTATGACGATTTTCCCACGATCACCTCTTTGAGATGAAATTCAAGTGCCTGAAAAAATCCTAACTTCCACAGATCATATATCCAAAAATATTGCAAACCAAGATCTAAAATTTTTACCAGAGGTTCCTCAAGATTTTGGCTTCGCTCTATACAAATTTCCGGTTCTGAAAATTTGTATACGAAAATTTACAGTGCAAATGCCCCGATGGCCTATTCTATTTGAAATTTGGGAGCCTGAAAAAACCCTAACTTCCACAGATCATATCTCTGAAAATATTGCGAACAAAGATCTAAAATTTTCACACAACGTTCCTCTAGATTTCAGCTTCACGCTATAAAAATTTCAGCTTTTGAACATTCGTAGAAGAAATTTTATAGCTAAAATTCCATGAATACATGTTTTAGTTCAAATTCAGGAGCCTAAAACAACCCTAATTTCCACAGATCATATCTCTGAAAATATTACGAGCCAAGATCTAAAATTTTAACACAGAATTCCTTAGGATTTCGGCTTCGCTCTGTAAAAATTTCAGATTCTAAACCTTCATATAAAAAATGGTATAATGAAAATTCCACGATGACCTATGTGGAGCAGTGAAACCCTAGAATCTAAAGCTCTGATACCAAATGTTATGAAACTAGATCCAAAAATAGAAGAAAAGAGAGATAAATGCCTTAGAAATCAGCAACTTTGAGGGTAAAACCTCCAATAAATTACATAAATGAATAATTCTTGGATGATACAAATGACAAAACCTACTTTCTATATATAGGAGTCCATGGGGCCACAATATAACCCTAGCAGACCTAAAAATAATAATGTAAGGGCACAATAATAACAATATGGGGGTTACAGGGGCACAAAAATAACAATAAGGGGGCTACCATAACAACAATAAGGGGATACACTAGTATTATAGGGACCTAGCAATAGATAATTGTACGAGGCCAACAAAAGGATCTTGGAAAAATACTTGGTCCTGAGGATTCAAATAACAAGCTTCATCTAGAACTACTCTTTGTTCCAATTTATTATGCTCAGGATCATTCTCAAAGAGAATATCTAAACATTCTTCATGATTATATGATACGACATCTTCATTATACACCAATATGTTTTCCTCAAGAAAATCTGATATACCTTGATTGAGATTGTTAAATTATGTCTAAAGGCCATCATTTTGGTGAGCAAAAGTAATTTCTAGCAATAAGCCTTCTTGAGAATGTAAAACAACATCAACCTCATTATGTTCTACATTTGTTTCTTCCCTAGGAATGACTTCAATACATAAATTAGTTGTAGAACAAAAAGAATTAATCTCCTCATCACATAAAGATTGAGAGGTTGGCTTCATACTTAGAATCTGATTAATTTCTTCTTCGGTTAAAGGAGGAGGTAGTATTTGTTTCTTTGGATTAAACAAAATTTGTTTTCTTTCTCTCGTGAAGATTGATCATGATATTGACTGTCTGCTTTAGTTTTATATAAAGGGGCAGAAGAATATCATTTGTCTCCGAAGAGAGATCATGGTAATCTACCTTCATTGCTTGATTGATTTCATCTTCAACTAACTTCTCTTATTCATCATGACAATTAACTTGAGAAGAAAATCCATAAAGTGCTTCTAGCATATCCTCATCGCTAGATCTTCATCAATACTTTCAAGCTATTGTAGGAAATCCTCAAACTATCCACAACAAATTTCCACTAGTGACAGAGATGGAAAAAATTCTTTATAATGCTCATAAAACGCTTTGTGGAAATATTTCAAATAAAACAAGCTACCAGGGTTTAATCCTTCATACCATTTCCTCACTTTTCCTTCTAACGTTGCCATGAACATCTTCATGAGGAAATCCTCATTCCATTCGACTTTCAACTTCCATGAATGTATATGAAATTTAATGAGATTTAGCAAAGCATCATCAACATTCTCATCTTGAAAAACAGGAATATTTCTTTTCCAATTTACCTGAGGCATTTTGTTTGGGAAGCCTGGAATGTATCTTTGTTCATTGGAGTATATCTCCTTGCAACTGACCCCATTTTGAGCTTGTGGAGTCGCTAATGAATCTATGTTTCTGGATTTTGCTACCAATGAAGTCACCAGGTGCTGGGAAAAATACTGAGAGGGGGGGTGAATCAGTATTTAGGAAAACTAAAACTTTTTACTTTTCATGCTCTAAAACCCATATGCGACTTTTATGAATACAACTAGCGTATCCACGCGGATATCCTTCATGAAACTCGCGTATACACAGAGATATAATTATTCCATTAATTCTTCACTTATATCATTCTATCATTCATTCATTGATGTTCTATAAACAGTAAACATGTGCAGTAAGAATAGAATAAACCATCACACATGAACACCAGGATTTTAGGTGGAAACCCAAGTCGGGAGAAAACCACCGCTGCAGTTGCTCAGCCTTCAATATTTTATTATAGAGAAAACATCTTACAACAATGTGCGGGGCGGACTCCTGCGGCACGGGGGCACCCTGCGCTCGTTTACACGACCTCTCCACGGAAGGGAGCTACGACCCCCTTCTCTCGTTTACTAGCCTTTCCTGGAAGGGAGCTAGGAACCCCTGAGCTCTTTTACCAGCCTCACCTAGAAGGGAGCTACAACCCTCAGCTCCACCATGGACCACATTTCATCAATTTTCACACTGGATCCAACCAACTTCAATAGAGCACAACTTGCAGGCCTCGTTTCATCATATTTTCAGACTGGACCCACTCCACACATTTAAGCTCAATCATACAACCAAAATAATACAGACAACTCAGAACTGTAGAATACAGATAACAGTAATTCAGCAGAACAGATCAGACATTTCATACCCCATGCTTCAGCAAACCCTAGTTTGCATACGCGCTTTTCTTCTACTGATCCCACGTATATACGTGACTTCTACCATACAAACCTGCGTATACTTATGTACATATTATAGAGCTAATTTCACTGTGCATACGCGCTTTCTATTCAGCGAAGCTGCGTATATACGCGCTTACTCTGCGGCAAACTAGCGTATAGTTCTTCAAACATTTAGGTCATTGCAATTCTTCAGAACAGATACATCACTCAGATTTTACCCTTTACTTTAGACAAATGTTCGCCTCATCTCAGATCTAATCATTCCATAAACAGATCTAGCAGATACAAATACATTCCAGATCTAGATTCCCTTCTTCATCATTTCTTCATTGGTGCATCATACATTCAGATCTTTCATTCAACTGTAACCCTTTCCATTCAGATATGCTTCAGAGAGAAGTATTCATTCAAGCTCAGATTTCTTGCCCACCTCTGCACAATGAATTTCTTCTCCTTATATAGGTTTACCCTTTATCAATACCATGATCCAAAACCACATTACTTTCGATGGTATTCCTGGACGGGGTCACATAGACGAATCATTACTCAATACAATGGGTCAATACCATGGTGGTTACCCCTGGTTTTACATATTTAGAGCGCTTTTTCCCATACGCGACGGCACGTTATTACTCGCGTGCATACGTGACTTCTCCTAGACAAAACCGCGTATTCCTTGAGACATACTCTTTTCATCATAGATCTAGCACATATTGAATTCCTTTCTTCGTCCCTTACGTACTTCTTGTACATACATCAGATTTACATCATTTAACAAGTTCATCAAGTAGGTTTCCATCATCTTCATCAAGTGGTTTGCCATCAAGGACAACACTCTGCATCATATTGCCAACAATCTCCCCCTTTGGACTTGATGGCAACCATGATGGTGTTCGATCACTATAATGATAGATAGCATAGCTCTCCTCATTCTTTGACACCATTATTTTCCTTTATTCAAACACCATATCACTCTCCCCCTTTGACATCAAGGGCAAAGGGCGGATCAAAACCAGCACAAGGTTTTTCTCCTCATGTAGAAGGAAGCGTTCTGCAGATCTGATGTACACTAAAGTGACCAAGCTCCCCCTGAGCTCATGCTGAATCTTCAAACATATTTTTCAATGAAGTACATGACTCTATGACCTTCCTATCACCAAAGACTCATACTTACATCAAAGATCCAACCAAGTGGATTTACATAGGAGACTCAAGTACCCAACCAAGTGGGTTTACAAAATGAACAAGTCCTTACATGACTGAATATTACAAAATTACACCATAGGTCTCAACATGACCTTTTCATCAAACTACAAATATGACATGTCATGTCCAATACCAGAAAGACCTCAAGAGAGATCATATATCAGAACCATCATAATGCCAACAATGCATTACACTCAGCAAGGCTAGGGCTCCCCCTGAAAATGTGCATCCAAACATCCTTTCCATATGACCAAGGCTCCTCCTTAGCTTGTACAACCTGAACACCATTTCATTAGCATGAGTATAACCAGAATAATGCTAATAGTACAATCATTAGCAGTCAGACTGATGCTCCCCCTGAACCTCTGCTCCTGATCTTCAGCTGTCATCCCAATTCTTTTTATCATTAATGCATACGCGACTTTTGTTAATCGAACCCGCGTATGGAAAGTGAAGCATAGAAATTTTCACATTCCTTCATCTCTCCCTGAATTTTTCCTTCCTGTACCTGTTTTCTTCATATTAGATGCTCTGTCAGAAATACATATAACCAGAATAACCAAACAGTACTGAAAAAAAATGTTGACCCTCAACCAAAAAATGTCAGCAATTATCCATACACGGATGTATGTTAATATACTCGCGTATATACGTGATTGTGATTCATCAAAACCGCGTATTCAATTTAATCTTCTGAATTTAAGCAGATTTGTTCTTTTGATTGGCAGGGACTACTCCCAGTTTCTGTCTTAGATATTCGAACGCTTCCCTACGCAGAGGTTTGGTAAAGATATCAGCAACTTGTTCCTTGAAAGGAACATACTCCAACTTCACCTTTTGTTCAAGCACTTGTTCACGTAAGAAGTGATACTTGATGGGAATGTGCTTGGTCTTCGAATGCATAACAGGATTCTTTGAGATACTTATGGCACTTGTATTATCACACTTAATGGGGACAGGAGGTGTACATTTGATTTGAAAATCTTGTAAGGTTTGCATCATCCAAAGGAGTTGAGTGCAACAAGATGCGGCAGCCACATATTCTGCTTCTCCTGTAGATAAGGCAATAGAATTTTGCTTCTTGCTGAACCAAGATACCAACCGGGGTCCCATATAGAATGCACCACCACTAGTTCTTTTCCGATCATCAACACTTCCAGCCCAATCTGCATCAGTGTACGCATGAAGAGTAAGATCGGCATTCTTTGGATACCATAGACCAAAGTCTTGAGTTCCTTGTAGATATTTGAATATTCTTTTAACAGCCTGAAGGTGAGACTCTTTTGGATTAGCTTGGAATCGTCCAACAATCCCAACTGCATGCATAATGTCTGGTCTAGTCCCAGTGAGATAAAGTAGACTTCCTATCATTGATTTGTATTCTGGTTGATTCACCGTGGGAGAATCATCATGAGAACTGAGATTGCATCCGATTATCATTGGTGTACTTACAGGTTTGCATTCTTCCATGCCATACTTCTTCAGAATTTGCTTAAGATATTTTGCTTGTGATAGGAATATACCATCTGCAGTTTGATGCACTTGTAAGCCAAGAAAGAATGTTAGTTCCCCAAGTAAGGACATTTCAAATTCTTACTGCATGACAGAAGCAAATTTTTGACTCATAGATTCTTCGTTACTCCCAAAAATGATATCATCAACATATACAACCACAATCAATAGTTTATCATTTTCAATTTTTGTGTATAAGTTGCTATCAGCAGACCCCTTTGAAAACCCTTGTTGATGAAGATATTTGTCAAGACGATAATACCATGCCCTTGGAGCTTGTTTGAGACCATATAGAGCCTTTTTAAGTCTACAAACAAGATTTTCATCATTTCCCAAAATGAATCCTTCCGGTTGTTCTATATACTTCTTCTTCTAGATCACCATTAAGAAAAGCAGATTTAACATCCATTTGATAAACTTTGATTTGTTGATAACTTGAAAAAGCAAGAAACATTCTTATGGCTTCAAATCTAGCTACAGGAGCAAAAGTTTCTTCAAAGTCTATACCTTCTTGTTGAGTATACCCTTTGCAAACCAATATATCTTTGTTTCTTACAACATCCCCATTCTCATTTAACTTGTTCTTGAAAATCCATTTAGTTCCAATGACATTTTTATCATGTGGTCTTGGTACCAATTCCCAAGTGTCATTATTTTCAATTTGATCAAGCTCTTCATTCATGGCTTTCTTCCAACATTCATCTTTGCTAGCTTGATTGACATTGTGTGGTTCAATTGTGGATAGAAGTGCCAGATGACTAGAAGATCCTACAAGAGTTCTCCTTGTTCGTACACCTGATTCCTTGTCTCCCAAAATTTGAGATTCAGGATGATTCTTTTGAACATATCTGGATGGAGCTTTTTCAGATAGATCATCTTCAGGTTCTTCATTGGATCCACTATCTATATCATTTCTATTTGATGTAGAAGGACATAAGTCACCATCATCTTCTTTTGCTGTTTGTTTTTCTTCTTTAGGAGCTACAGGAGACTCATCAATAACAACATCAATACATTCAACAATCTTTCGAAGCCTTTTATTGTAACATTTGTATGCTTTGCTTGTAGATGAGTAACCAAGAAATATCCCTTCATTTGATCTAGGTTCAAACTTCCCAAGCTTTTCATCATTATTTTTGATAAAGCATTTACTTCCAAAAACTCTAAAATGCTTCACAGAGGGAGAATTACCATACCAGAGTTCATATGGAGTTTTGTCACTATTTACCGAACATGAGCCTTGTTGAGAATGTTAGCTGCTGTATGTGCTGCTTCACCCCAGAACATGTCAGGAGTTCCAGAATCATCAAGCATAGCTCTAGCCATTTGTTGAATTGTTCTATTCATTCTTTCTGCTACGCCATTTTGTTGTGGAGTGCCTGCTACAGAGAACTGTCTTTTTATGCCATGTGTTCACAAAATTCAAATAATTCATTTGATGTATATTCTCCTCCTCGATCAGATCTAAGACACTTGATTTTTAGATCTAATTCGTTTTCTACCAATGCTTTGAAGATTTGAAATTTTTCAAATGCTTCATCTTTGTGTTTAATGAACCCGATCCAACACATTCTAGAGTAATCATCAATAAATAAGATATAGTATTCTTCCCCACGTGGTGAATTTTTCCTCATAGGTCCACATATGTCAGTATGAATGAGTTCAAGAGGCTTACTTGATGATCCTTCTTTGGCATTAAATCGTACTTTGGTCTGCTTACCGAATTGACAAGATTTGCATATGATACTTTCTGGTAGATTAATATTGGGAAGACCATGAACAACTTGAAGTCTGCTTGCTTTGTTGATTTGAGAGAAGCTCAGATGCCCCAGCCTTCTATGCCATAGCCAATTTTCTGAAGACTTGCTCAAGTAACATTGATCTTTGCAGTTTAGTACATACAGGTTGCTTGGATTTCTTTTTCCTTTTATAATAATTTTACCTGTATCAAGATCACGAACCACACATTCTTTTGAACTAAAGACCACTTCTGTTCCTTGATCACACATTTGACTTACACTTAACAGGTTATGCCTTAATCCATCCACATACATGACATCATTAGCCTTCACCTTTTCTTTTAGAAACTCTGACCCTTTTCCTTTAATTACAGTAGGAGTATCATTTCCAAAATTAACTTTCTTTTTTTTCTCTAGAGCATTATATGCAAGAAGTTTGCTTTTGTCACCTGTCATGTGTCTTGAGCACCCACTGTCAATGTACCATTGATTTTCTTCACCTTCTGCAAATAACGCTATCCCACAATTTTCAACCGGTATTTCTTTCTTTTTCCACACTTTAGAGCTTGAGGGAACATGTTCTTTTGGCTGGACCTTGCTCCTGCATTCAGATTCTTCATGACCAAAGTTATTGCAATAAGTGCATTCAACTTCGTTTTACAGAGGAGAAAAGTTGTTATAGGTGTTCCCCTTTGGTTCAATATTCATCCTTTTCTTTCTTGCTTCTCTTGTCATGATGGTTTTATATGCAACACATTGAACAGCTTTATGACCAACATTGTGACATGAGAAACATTGTCCATTGAAGTAGAAATTTCTACGATCATGAAATCTTCTATTTGAATTTACCTGTTGGTTGTAGCTTCTTTGAAAGATCTCCCTGTTAGTGTTCCTTGAATTGAGATGATCATGCTTTACCTGGAAAGATCCTTTGTTCCCTTGCTGAGTGGCTGAATGTAGTGAACCAGCTGTGGCTGCTTTCAGATAATTTGGTGCTGAAGTCTGGGAAGATTCCCCAGTATATCCAAGACCTATTAATATAAGAGGAGACCATTGTATCTTGATAATCTCATCTAAGGTTTCTGAACCTTTAGCAAATCTAAGATTGAGAGTTTTTACTTTCTCATTATCTTTCCTTAGACTTACTACGTCACACTCCAATTCCTCAATGCGTTTTTCCTTTGCTTCAAGCTAACTTTCAAGAGTCTCTATGATTATGTTCCTTTCTTCTAGGCTTACTTTGAGTTGATTGTTTTCTTCAAGAAAATCATTGTCTTCCAGAGCATCCACAAAAGTATCATTTTCTTCTCTAGATTCTTTTGCCATGAGCAGTTTAATATCTTGTTCACATTCTTCCTCACTATTAGATAACCCATCACTGTCTTCATTAATATAGTAGCTTTTTCTTGTGCTAGATCGATTATTATTCCTTCTTGCTACTTATTTTCCTTTAGCAGATGTTTCTTTATAAGGACACTTTGCAGCATAATGACCAACTCTTCCACAATAAAAACATTTGAAAGGAAGCTTACCTTTGAACCTTCCGGTTCCTAGTTGGAGTCTTCTCACAAAATTTGCTTCTTCTTCTTCTTCAGATAAATAGCTGGATTCCTTGACAACTTCCTTTTCTTTTCCTTTTGCAAACGCCTTAAAAGCAGCTTCTTTGATTTGAGAAGGACCTCCTTGTCTCATTTCAAAGGCAGTCAGGATACCATGTAATTGAACAACAGTAAGAGTTTGTAGATCTTGCCTTTCTTCAATAGCTGAAACTTTAGAGTCAAATTTTGAAGTTAAAGATCTTAAGACTTTTTCCACCAGAGTAGTATCGGCCATGGTTTCACCCAAATTTCTCATTCGATTTACAATCTCATCTAGACGTAAGAAGAAACTGGCAATGCTTTCATCACTATGCATCCTTAAATTTTCATATTCAATTCTGAGAGTTTGGAGTTTTGCATTTTTTACCTTCGTATCTCCTTCATAGCTCAGAATGATTTTGTCCCATATTTCTTTTGCTGAATTTAGCTGCATCACTTTAGCAAATTCTGGTTCAGACATGCTTCCTAATAAGACATTCACTGCTTTGGCATTGATTTCATACTTCTTTCTTTCATCCGCATCAGTAGGAATACTTGCCGGATATTGATATCCCTCTTCCACGATTTCCCATACTTCTGCACCAGGACTTTGCAGATATGCTTTTGTTCGTACCTTCCAGAATATCAGATTGCTTCCATTGAATAGAGGTGGTTTTAGAGACATTACTCCTTCATGACTTCCCATTGCGACGGATCTCCTTCAAGCGATCAAGCTTCTGCAGCAAGACCTCCTCTGATACCAATTGTTGGGAAAAATACTGAGAGGGGGGGTGAATCATTATTTAGGAAAACTAAAACTTTTTACTTTTCATGCTCTAAAACCCATACGTGACTTCTCTGAATACAACTAGCGTATCCACGCGGATATCCTTCATGAAACTCGCGTATACACAGAGATCTAATTATGCCATTAATTCTTCACTTATATCATTCTATCATTCATTCATTGATGTTCTATAAACAGTAAACATATGCAGTAAGAACAGAATAAACCATCACACATAAGCATCACACATGAACACCGGGATTTTAGGTGGAAACCCAAGTCGGGAGAAAACCACCGCTGCAGTTGCTCAGCCTTCAATATTTTATTATAGAGAAAACATCTTACAACAATGTGCTGGCGCAGACTCCTACCAGCACGCAGGCACCCACCTGCGCTCGTTTACCAGCCTCTCCTGGAAGGGAGCTCCAACCCCCTGACTCGTTTACCAGCCTCTCCTGGAAGGGAGCTACGACCCCCTGATCTCGTTTACCAGCCTCACCTGGAAGGGAGCTACGACCCCCTGATCTCGTTTACCAGCCTCTCCTGGAAGGGAGCTACAACCCCCTGACTGAAGGCTACAACCCTCAGCACCTCTATGGACCACGTTTCATCAATTTTCACACTGGATCCAACCAACTTCAATAGAGCACAACTTGCAGGCCTCGTTTCATCATATTTTCAGACTGGACCCACTCCACACATTTAAGCTCAATCATACAACCAAACTAATACAGACAACTCAGAACTGTAGAATACAGATAGCAGTAATTCAGCAGAACAGATCAGACATTTCATACCCCATGCTTCAGCAAACCCTAGTTTGCATACGCGCTTTTCTTCTACTGATCCCGCGTATATACGCGCCTTCTACCATACAAACCTGCGTATACTTCTGTACATATTATAGAGCTAATTTCAATGCGCATACACGCTTTCTATTCAGCGAAGCCACGTATATACGCGCTTCTTACGCGGCAAACTAGTGTATGGTTCTTCAGAAGAGACACATCACACAGATTTTACCCTTTACGTCAGCCAAATGTTCGCCTCATCTCAGATCTAATTATTCCATAAACAGATGTAGCAAATACATTTCAGATCTAGATTCCCTTCTTCATCATTTTCTTCATAGGTGCTTCATGCAGTCAGATCTATCATTCATCTATAACCCTTTCCATTCAGATATACTTCAGAGAGAAGTATTCATTCAAGCTCAGACATATTTCACCCACACTCTTGATTTGCGCAATGAATTTCTTCTCTTTATATAGGTTTACCCTTTTTCAATACCATGAGCCAAAACCACATTACTTCCGATGGTATTCCTGGATGGGGTCATTTAGACGAATCATTACCCAATACAATGGGTCAATACCATGGTGGTTACCCCTGGTTTTGCACTTTATGAGTGCTTTTTCCCATACGCGACTTGGCACGTTATTACTCGCGTGCATACGCGACTTCTCCTAGACAAAACCACGTATTCCTTGAGACATACTCTTTTCATCATAGATCTAGCACATGTTGAATTCCTTTCTTCATTACCTTCTGTACTTTCTGTAGATACATCAAATTTACATCATTTAACAAGTTCATCAAGTAGGTTTCCATCATCTTCATCAAGTGGGTTGCCATCAAGGACAACACTCTGCATCATATTGCCAACACCAGGTGAATGGAATAGCCTTCTAGTGTTTGACTTCTGTTCACCATCAAAATTCAAAACTGAAACTTGAAGTGCATTATCAGAGATAGTTCTCCCTAGCGGAGTCGCATTTATGTTAGCGCCCTGTAATTTTGAAGGTTGAAAACAGAATGCCGGAGGGCCAACATAAAAATCACTTCGGGCCTAGGATCTAGCCCTCCTAAACCCAGAGAGGGATATCTCTATTAGATATAGCTTTTTTTATTGAAAATTTTAGAATAGCTATTAGAGCAAAGGGGTTTGCTTGAATTTTTTTTGTTGAGACAACAGAAGAGGTCCATTGGGTTATGGAGTCAAACAGGTGTAAATAGATTTAAATGGTGACTAACCGAAATCATGTGTAACCAGGCAAGCTAGTCATGTCAACAGATCTCTATAGTTTTTGAAATGGAAAAGGAGGAGAGATTAAGGTTCAATGTGAATTCAGAGCAGACTTTAACTGAATTCTAAATTCAAATTTCAGAGGAAAACATAGATGTTGTTTCAAGTCTGTGCACGGTTCCAATTGACAAATCCTGAACAAAATTCTCTTATACTCAGTAAAGAGATACATCGATGGCAGAATAAAGAAAGGTAGATAGCATAAAGAAGTAAATCACCATAAAAAAATAACAGAATAATCTGGAAACATCAAGGTCCTTTAATACATCCAAAAAAGGTGTTTACAACCAGATGAGCCTTTTACAATGGTTTTCCCCTTCAAGTCCCCTCTTTCGGTCTCTCCTGATATCACAAATGCATGCAGTATTTAACTAAAACTTTAAGTCGTTTACCCTATCTACTTCAGTGATTGTGATTAATTACATTCAAGCCAAAATTGGACTGGTGGAACCATGCAGACGGTGATAAGATAAATATGTCCAAGACGGTGGTTGTATTTACTTTAGCAGTTCATTATTAATTGTAGAGTGATCAGAATCTGGCTAGTCTGATGCGGAAGAGGCAACAATAAAACAACACTGACATATGGATTTTTTTTGGTGGAAACAGTTGCTAGATGATCTGATTTGACTACTATGTTGGTTGTCATGATGGCCATTCTATTTCTAACTGCCTCTATCTTTACTACGTCGGTTACTATTGTAGTGGAGTTTGAAACGGAAAACCTACTGCTTCTGTCAAAAAATACAAAAATGATTTAATAAACCGGTTGGATGGAAATGATGTGGAACAATTACGTTGAGAAATTTCACTGGTAGGAGTCGACGTGACGCAGCAGTGGCGGGAGTTGGTAGGTGGACATGGAGAAATAGTGCTAGGAGTTGGTAGGTGGACATGGAGCAGCAGTGGCAGGAGTGGTATCAAAGCAATGGGAAACAATTTCGGAGGGGGGCAAGAGCAGTGAATGGTTTTGGAAAAGGGGGGTGCAAAATGCCCTGGTTCCGCCACATAAGGGTAGGGCCCTGTAATATTCCCAAATGGGAAAGCAAGAATATAGCTCATAATAATAGAAATAGCAGCAAATGTTAACACATTACATAGCATCCAAATAATAGATCCATGGTATTATTTATAACAGCAATAAGTAAGTACAAGACCTTGGGGATCAAGTCCCTCAAGATAGCCAAAAGAAGCCTCCAATGCCCAAATGCACCCAAATCATGTAATACATTGCTACACAAAACACTAAAGCAAGTACAACACAGTTTTAGTGACTAATACTGTAGTTAGAACATATATATAAATGGATCTGATAAGATCATGCTCATAAAAGGCCCAAAATGGAGATCTATGCTCCTCAACACTTTTCTAAGACAACCCAGGAAGGGTTTCCAGAAATACACTAAAAATGAATGGTGGATCTAAAGCCCTAGGGCTGAATATGCACTGCAATTGAAGCACATAGAAGGAGGCGGTTGAATCTGATGTAGATATGAAATAATTCCTCCAAAAAGACTCTCTTAATGAAGGGTTGATTCCTTCAATGGAAAGAAAACCACTGCTACTGAGGAAACTGGTGCTATTGGAATCTACTACTTCTAAGGAGAAGAGAAATGAATGGAAGGTTTTTTTATTACTCAAAATGATCTGTTATTTTAATCACAAATTCTACGCAAAAAACCCAGAAAAACCCAGAAATGGTTTGGCCATATTTTAACTTTGTATTTTCGGCCCCTTTTGTGTTGCCCACTTCAAGAGCGCACTAAAATTACACAGATATGGACTGGAATTGCACTATAAGGGATAAATTCACCTTGTCTTGATGCCAAATATTTCAAATAATCTGAACGGGCTCCTTTACTGGCCTCCCAATGGAAGGAAACCTTCCTCCACTACAAAACTAGCTCAGGAAACACCCAATACAATCTTCCACTACTGCACCCTACAACTCAGTACATCTCTCAACAGAAACTATGTTGTACCACAAGACTGAAGCTAGGCCTAAAACTTGAATGTGGAAATATAGTGCAAAATCTCTTCCTATGAGGCTTCTCAAGGATAGAGGTGGTATTCTCGATCAGGAACACGATGTGCTAAACAACATAGCAATCTTAGCGAAACAGTTGAAGAAAGCTTATATGTCTAAACATACCATATAATCAAAACATAAAAATGTCATAACCTAAATAATATGGCTACCATCCTCTTCCTTATATAAGAAATGAGCTTCCAAACCATAAGCCCCATCCATTAATGACACTACTTCCATGCAATGTGTCTCCATCTAAAACTGGGATGTCTCTCATTGAATGCCACTCCTCCATGACAACACTGTTGATTTGGTCAAGGTTGACCTAGTCCACATGATTTAGCCCCTTTTCACACCTAAGGGTGCTTTATTAAGCTAAAAAGATGATCCAATTTCACATGAGAAGTGGTTTTATTCCTAATAAAGAGATTTATGGGTCTCCCTACCCACTTATTCATCAAACAAGAAAAATTAGATTTAATATTCACATTAGCTGCATGATAATTTAGGAATATTACAATCATCCCCTCCCAAATGTTGCTTGTCCTCAAGCAACTACAAGGATAGATCTGCAAAATATAGGGAACCTTCATCTCCATGTGAAGCTCCACCCTCCAAGCTATCATCCATATAAAATGAATCACCTTCCAGAATGGTAATTCATAGAAAAACTCCTCCCATGTGAGAGGCTCCTCCCAAAGACATAAGTCAATAATGTGTCTCCCTTCATGAAGAAACAAGTGATATAATGTAGCAGCCATATAATGTCCCATGCTCCCCTTGAAGCATGAAGAAATGTGGGAAGTTTCATTCCCAATGGACACATCTGACCAATGTGTCATCCCTCCAATCATGTCCTCAACAAGAATAAGAACATCATCAACATATGGGATCACAATCAAAGTCATGCTAGCTGCCATGTGTAGTAATGGAGAAGGAAAATGGTCCCTCAAGTGCAACCAATGCAGTTTTACTCCTAATTGCATTAGAAAATGGCATGATGAGTGGTTTCCCAACCACTTGTTTGCTGCCCCAAACTTCTCCCGAACTTGGGGAAGGTGTATGGTGCAAGTTGACCATACCTTACATAAGATATCATCTCCCCAAGATCTCCTAGGGAGTGGTCATCATCAATGTTGCTTATGACCTCAAGCAGACCATGAATTCTAGAAGGAAAAGTGCCCCCCTTGGAGAAATTCCCTACACATGTATGATAAGGAAATGCAAATACATAGTAAATGAATCATGATGTACATAAATACAATCTTTACCATGTACTTGGTTCAAGCTAGTAAGGTGGCTCATAGATGGGCCTCCTCTCATTCTCAATGAGGAAGGAAGTGGCTGTGATAACTCTATCAAAGATTCATGTCTCTCCTCATCCTCCAAATAGTCCATGCATATTCTCATGTGATGGTGCATCTCCTCTTTGAAGCCTTCCCAAATGAATCCCTCTAGGATAGTACGGTATGCTCTTATAAAACCAGTGGTTTTGGAGAGCAACCCTTCATATGTTGTATCTTGTAGCTTCTCCTTGAGCTTAGAGTCTCTAGTCAAGAAGACTCTACTCTGAAAATAGATGACCCCATATACCACTGTATATCTCCCAACAGATAGTTGGTCATCAAGCACTCTGCATTAAAAGATATCCTTAGAGTATTCCACAAATAGTTGGGATCTCCAATAAGGTTCAATACTCAATAGTGACAGCATTGTTGACCTATCATGTGAAACTTCTGTTATGTTGTTGCTCTCTTCGTTGACATATCCTATGGCAAAGTCACATACTGGGATGTTGCAATCTTTCCCTTTCTGCTCCTTTCTCAGCACAACATATAAAGTGAGAGTGGGTAATGATGATGTTTACAGAATAACTCCCTCCTCCTTGAGTCTACCCAAGACTCTTAGCATTGTGTCAATTCCTCCCAAGGTCCTCACCCCTCCGGGATCAATGAGTGGTGTAACCTGATGTGAAGCATCTCTCATCATCTCCTGATTTGGTCGTCTCCCAAGTGCAATGCCTCCATGCAATGAGACACCAATATCAAGAGTAGACTACATATATGAATGGAAATTTTTTTCCTTTCCCTCACTGCACAAATCATTCTGCCTCTTCTATGCATCAACCTTCTGAAATAGATAGGGGTGTGTGCTCCTAATCATATGATGTTGGCCATCCTCCCTAACTTCTCCTTTCATCTGCAAGGTCTCACAATCTATCAATAATGGCACATGTTGTTCATGGATTTTTCCTTGATCTCCACATATGAGATCCTTTAGAACTTCTTGCAATGATAGAAGAACTCCTCTCATTGGAGAAATTTCTCCATCTACCTCTCCATGAGGTACTAGATCTGCTCCTGATGTGACAGCGTTGTTACCTCTCGCCTTCTCTTCCCCTTCATCATGAATGGAGGTTACCTCATCATCATTAAGAGGCTCTTTGTTTTAATCCTCTTTTGAAAAAGAGACCTCCATGTATTAATTTTGAGAAGAGAGCTCTTTCTAAAGTAGGGATCTTGCCTCTGGAAAGGTATTGTGCAAGTTCTTAACCCCCTCAATAGAATTCTAGAATGGAGTTGGGTTTATGAATCCTTCCAACTCATGCAAAGGTTTTGTTTGTGTTGTGTAACCAGCTCCAAAAATAGAAGAAAAGAAATATCAATGCCTTAGAAATGAGCCACTTCGAGGGGGCAACCTCCAATACATTACATAAATGAACAATTCTTGGATGATACAAATGAACAAAACCTCCTTCTATATATAGGAGTCCATGGGGCCACAATACTAATCCTAGTGGGGCCACAATGTAATCCTAGCCGACCTAACAATAATAATGTAAAGGCACAATAATAACAATATGGAGATTCTGGGGGTACAAAAATAACAATAAATTGGGGCTACACTAACATAATAAGGGACTACACTATTAATATAGGGACTTAACATACCGCTTTCCTTCAAACAAGTATTTGTCCTCAGCAGTTATTTCTTGATGCTTCTGTATAAAATTCTCATCCTCCCATGTGGAATCTTCTACAGGAAAGTTCTTCCACTTGCTGAGATACTCTGAAATTGATCGTACTTGTCGAGTTCTTGTTTTTTTGACTGCTTGAGAACTTCTTTCGATGTGATGTTGATATTCTTGTTGTTTCATTAGATTCTGCACCAAAGTTAGGTTATCCTTTGAGAGTTGGAGAACTTGTTGTTGATGCTCAATGTCATCTTCCACTAATTTATCATCCATATTAGTTGTTATTTTATCCTTCAAACCATCCAACTTAGCCTCCATTTCTTCTTTTAAACCATCTATGTCATCTTCGGTTGCTCTTCGTAAGATCGAAATTTGTTGCACTTGGTACCGTAATTTTGATATCTCATACTGCGATTCTTCCACTTCATGCATTATAGTATAGATTTTTGAGGGCTTAATGGGTGTTGAATTCTTTTTAGGAGGAATTTTAGAATGCAATACTGAAATATATGCTCAATAGGCCCTTGGAATCACTTCAAACTGATTTTTCAAACAAGATTTATGCAATTCGGGAAAAACAATACACACCTTTTACTTTCTTTTGAGGAGCTCGATATTGAAATTGTATTATCTCTATGATTGCAGATCTTCAATATCTGAAATTCAGCACTAAATTATCCCTATGAATTATCTTTTTAATGCCACAGGTATGACCTGATTTGGATTCTCCAAGACAAAATTGTGTCCAATATCCCATAATGACCTAATTATGGACTGGTTTAGTAGAGCGAACTTGTACGACTTTCCACGTGTCACTGTTTCATCCTATGTCTCTGAAATTGATAGCCAAGAAACTAAAGTCTGTGTACTTGCAACCAATTTTTACGGCACTCCAATCTGATTCCTAGAGAGAGATTTATTGAACTTTTCCCACGATCACCTCTTTGAGATGCAATTCAGGAGCCTGAAAAAGCACTACCTTCCATAGATCATATCTCCAAAAATATTGCGAACCAAGCTCTGAAATTTTTTGACAACTTTCCTTAGGACTTCAGCTTCGCACCATATGAATTTCCAATTCTGAAACTTCGTAGAAAAAAATTTATAGCGCACATTCCACGATGACCTGTTTAGGAGCCTGAAAAAAGACCTAACTTCCACAGATCATATCTCCCAAAATATTGCGAACTAGGCTCTGAAATTTTTAGACAGTCTTCCTCAGGATTTCAGCTTCGTACCCTAAAAATTTCAGCTTCTGAAACTTTGTAGAAAAAAAGTTATAGCGAAAATTCCACGATGACCTGTTTGGAGCAGTGAAACCCTAGAATCCAAAGCTCTGATACCAAATGTTGTGTAACCAGCTCATAAAATAGAAGAAAAGAAATATCAATGCCTTAGAAATGAGCCACTTCGAGGGGCCAACCTCCAATACATTACATAAATGAACAATTCTTGGATGATACAAATGAACAAAACCTCCTTCTATATATAGGAGTCCATGGGGCCACAATATAATCCTAGTGGGGCCACAATGTAATCCTAGCCGACCTAACAATAATAATGTAAGGGCACAATAATAACAATATGGGGGTTATAGGGGTACAACAATAACAATAAGTGGGGCTACACTAACATAATAAGGGACTACACTATTAATATAGGGACTTAACAGTTTGTTTAGGCTTAGCTCAACCAAGGATGTACCAAATCTTTTCACTAACCTCCTAGTGAATTTTGCATAAGTAGATACATTTACATGATTCAAGAAATAAGTTTCATAAAACCACCAATCATAAGCCATACCTCCAAGATGCAGTGCTGCTACTCTAAGCGTTTCATATTCTGAAACTTGGTGTAGCTGGAAATTTGTGTCTAGCTCCTTTACCCAAACCCTTGTTGTACATTTAGGTGACCTATCAAAGTATATAGAAAGAATCTACCCAAATAATGTTGCTTGCACCACTTGCTTCTATTGTGATTGCTAGGTCTTCTATTTTCCTTGATCTTGCAAGATCCTTGGAATTTTAGATGATCTTTGAACCTCTGAGATTGAGATTCATACTCTTGAAGATAGTCACCAAGAGTCTCCTCGTTTGGTACATCTCCTTCCTCCATCTCTCTTGCTATGAACATAGGCATGGTAGAGTGTTGTAGATATAATTGTGTGGTTGAATGCTCATAGCCATTAAATGAATATCTGAAGCTTTCTTCATGTGAAAATCTTCTTGAGGGATCCTCATGTCTTTCCCTCCTCATTCCCTCGATTTCTCTTTTAAGCTCATGCATAGTTTGGAGAAGTTCTAAAAACTTCTTTCCCTCCATTTCGCCAAATAATGGAGACTTTCCTTCGTCTCTTTTGTAAGCCTTCTCTTTTATATGAGAAGCTTCTTCTTCTTCTAAGAACATAGATGCAATGTCTTCACAGGATGAGCCAAGATTATGCTCTGATACCACTGTAATATTCGCAAATGGGAAAAGCAGGAATATAGCTCATAATAATGGAAATAGCAACAAATGTTAACACATTACACATGAGGCAAATAATAGATCCATGGTATTATGGATAGTGGCAATAAATAAGTACAATACCTTGGGTATCAAGTCCCTCAAGATAGTCAAAAGAAGCCTCCAATGCCCAAATGCACCCAAATCATGTAATACACTGCTACATAAAACATTGAAGCAAGTACATCGCAGTTTTAGTGACTAATACTACAGATGGAACAAATATATAAATGGATCTGATAAGATCATGCTCATACAAGGCCCGAAATGGAGATATATGCTCCTCAACACTTTTCCAGGACAACCCAGGAAGGGTTTCCATAAATACACTAAATATGAATGGTGGATCTAAAGCCCTAGGGCTGAAGATGCACTGTAACTGAAGCACATAGATGGTGGTGGCTGAATCTGATGTAGATCTTAAAGAACTCCTCCAAAAAGACTCTAAATGAAGGGCTGATCCCTTCAATGGAAAACAAACCATTGCTGCTGAGGAAATTGTTGCTATTGGAAACTACTACTTCTCAGAGAAGAACCATGTGTGGAAGGTTGTTATATTGCTCAGCATGATCTGATATTTTAACCATTGATTATACTAAAAAAACCCAGAAAAACCCAAAAATGGTTTGGCCAGATTTTAACTTTGGATTTTCGGCCCTTTTTGGGTTGCCCACTACAACAGCTCACTAAAATAACGTAGATCTGGACTGGAACTGTGTTTTAAGAGATAAAATCACCTTTGCCTCATGCCAAATATATCAAATAAGCCTAAGGGGCTCCTTTACTAGCCTCTCAATGGAAGAAAACCTTCCTCCATTACAAAACTAGCTCAGAAAACACCCAATACAATCTTCCACTGCTGCACCCTGCAACTCAGCACATCTCTCAATAGAAACTGCACTGTACCACAAGCTTGAAGCTTGGCCTGAAACTTGAATGTGGAAATATAGTGAAAATCTCTTCCTATGAGGCTTCTTAAGGATAGAGGTGGGATTCTCGATCAAGAACACCCTGTGCTAAACAACACTACAATCTTAGCTAAATAGCTGAAGAAAGCTTATATGTCTAAATAGACCATATAATCAAAACATAAACATATCATAACAAAAATAATATGGCTTCCATCGTCTTCCTTATATAATAAATGAGCTTCCAAACCGTAAGCCCCATCCATTAATGACACTACTTCCATGCAATGTGTCTCCATCTAAAACTGCATTGTCCCTCATTAAATGCCACTACTCCATGACAGTGCTATTGATTTGGTCAAGGTTGACCCAGTCCACATGCTTTAGCCCCTTTTCACACCTAAGGGTGCTTTATTAAGCTGAAAAGATGATCCAAATTCACATGAGAAGTGGTTTTATTCCTAATAAAGAGATTTATGGGTCTCCCTACCCACTTATTCATCAAACAAGAAAGCAAAATTATATTTTAATATTCAAATTAGCTTCATGCAAATTTAGGAATATTCCAGGCCGAGACCATGAAACTGCCCATTTCGGACCCCCTCTGGTAAATCTCGGATGGAGAAGGGGGGGGGGCAAAAAGATATGTCAACCGTTGGATGGAAGAGGGGTAAGGCAGATGAGCGAGTAAGTGAACGGAGGTTAACGAGGTGTGATTTGACAGGTTTGTCAGGTAGCGGAAGGTCTGTGATGCGATGGAAAGGTAAGGGTACATTTAAATAAAAATCATATAATATATGATAATATTTAAATGTCTGACATGTTTTTTGTTGGTGAAATTTTAGAACTAAGGATAAGTTCTAAAGGATTTTTCCAAGCAATTGTTTATGCACCTTTAACCTGTACTGGGATTACCGACCTAGGAGAAGTCGTTCTTTGCCCTTTCTAATCAGCAGATCCTTTTTGGAAATAAATGACAGCCATGGAATATTATTTTCAATATAAACGATCTAATAAAAAATAACCAGTCACCTTGTGATACTATGAATTACAGGACTCTAACACCACCTTTCTAGGCTAGCCTCTAGACCACTACCCAAAATTTCCTTAAACTTTATATAATCCTAATTAACATGATGACAATGATAAAATTCAAACTAGAATCATAAACTTGACCTAGACTGCCTAGAACACACGATACATTTCTTCAAACATATGGAAAACATGTAAACTACAGGTCATGGATTCATATCTGATCATAAACTGATAGTATCCATATGAGATCGCCAAGAAGGCCCTAATCCCTCTCTAGCTAGCTGCAAAAACACATTTTAGTCCATGAATTCATTCACCAATAGATAACTTATCAAAACATGAAATGATCCATAGATAGATGACATCATATAGCCAGCATATAACCAACATATAAACCATGGAAAATCTATCATAATGTCACCAACATAACCAATACAAGTATCATAAATCACAATAGGAAAATAGATCTTATTAATTTACAAAAATACCAACCAAGTTAGGGACTTCCAGGTACCACCCAACCATATATTCAGATGAACCAAATCTCTCTTTCATCCAATCACCCCCATGCCATATTGAAAGAATGAATGTGGGATCTCATGGATTAAACCAAAACAAAACCAATCAGAGCTTCTAGAGGCCAAACAACCTCAACCCTCAACCATAGTGATTCCACCTCCATAGTTCATCTACCATATTGGTGTCTACCCAAGTTGTTCAGGGATCTAGGAACTAGTAACTCAACCCACAACTTTCCAGGGCTCCAAAGCATTTGTTCCAACCATAGATCCAGGGACTAGTAACTCAACTCACCAAGTTCTTAGGATGTTTGTCACAACAAATGAATCTATGAACTAGAAACTCAACCCAAGTTATTCTAGGGCTTCTAAAGTGTTTTTTGCAACCCATATTCATCAGAAAACTTAGCACCAATTAGTAAAAACAAGTGTAAATACCCACAACAGCATGGCTATCTAGGAAATGGAAAGGCAAGGCTAAAACCATTGTCATTCCAGGAAAATATCAATGAAAATGACAACACATAAACACAAAATCACATGCATATACCATGCATCCAGAAATCAGTAAGGAAAACACACATGTAACATGTTACCTACAAAGCAATACAATTGTTCCCTTGTTCTATCCTTCCTTTCCTTGCCTGTAAGTGTGCAAGAGTATGAGAGAAAAAATCTAAACTGACAAAATACTAAACTAGAAAAATATCAACTAAAAAATTTGTTGACTAATCCTCATAAGCCTTTTCATCATTGGGGCCTCCATTTTCTTCATTTTCCTTCATCTTTCCTCTAATTTTCCTTAGATGAAAATATGTGTCTCTTCACCTTCATTTTCTCCTATTTTCCTTTAATTTCATAATCAATTTCCAATTATTGCCTCTTTTTCTTCACTCACGTCTTTGTTAATTTCCATATTCATTAATTAATCAAAAGTGATGCCCATAACTATGTTTTTCCCAACATTCATCTTGGAATACATGTCCCATGACCTTGGCCTTATTTTATTTACATGGAATATCAACTAGTGGATATTACAAACCCCTCCCTATTAGGGGAACACTGTCCTTGGTGTTCTATGACACTTATGACCAAAAAATCGCTAAAAACAAAAGATACTTTCCATGGAGCTTTATAACATAGATCGATGCAGTATTTACAATGACATCCTGCATGAAAACAAAACAGGGATATTTTTTATTGGAGATTTATAATATAATTCATTGCAGTATTTACAATAACATCCATATACATATACATATACAAAAATATCATATTCTTGAACTCGAAAATGATGAAGGATAAGAAGCCCATATATATTTATCCATCTTTCATGTAGCTTCATCGAGCCCAAAGTGCTTCCACTACACTTTAACTTGCTTGATTTATCAATTCCATAGCATGGGTTATTTCCATTTCAATATGCATTGTGGTTTTGTATGGAATTATCCCTCCAGTTCCATCTACAATACAAACTAGTCAATCACATGATCAACATCTTGCACATATCTCTTAAGCAATGAAACATTGAAAACATCATGGACTTTCACTGTTGGGGGTAGTTCAAGTCAGTATGCCACTAGTCAAATCCTCTCAACAATCTCAAAAGGACCACAATATCAAGGTTCCAAATTGGCACGTGATCTAATCCTCAAGAATATCCTCTTGAGATTGATGCACATGTACACATGCTCCCCAACCTAAAACTCCTTAAATGCTCTATGTTGAGTAGCATAACTCTTCTACAAGTCATGCGTTACCTTTAAATTATTTTTAATAACTTGCACCTCTTTTTCCATCTCATCCAACATGTTCGATCCAATCAAAAACATGTTCATTGAATCATTCTAGTTGATAGGAGTATTACAACTCTGCCCTTAAAGTGCATCAAATGACCTCATATTTTGTAATATCCCAAAATGGGGATGCAGCAATATGTAAACACAAAACTGGAATAGAAATGAATAATAACTCATAAAATGTATATAGAACACATAGCCATCAAATGAATGTTGCAGCAGCAAAAATATGATCCATTATATTAGCCAAAAGTGGGGAAAAGCAGCAATATGAGCCCAAAAAACGTTATTCCCAGGAAATTGCATTATAACAGGAAGAAATAACCTTGGAATCCCTCATATTATGTAATATGGGACTCACACCTAGAAAATATTTAGAAACAAATCCCTTTTTCTTTTTTAAACAGATCTCTCGGTCCCGATATGGCTCAAAAAGGCCCAAATCCCATGACTTGACTTGTGCAGAGTTTTCTTAAGCATGCACAGCGTAATTTAAAGAGAGTTTCTAATAAAATATGGTATAGAAAATAGATATGGAGTTTATTATATCAAATCATGGAGAAAAATGGAGATCTAGCTCCTTTTACACATCATAAAGATAGCCCGGCAAGGGTTTCATGAGAGCACAAGTAAAAAATACTAGATATGCAGATATGAGTCTGAAATAAAGCAGTCTACTAAATATTTACATACATACAGCTGAATCATGCAAGAAATTAAGGAAGATCATTCTTACAAAATTTATGGGAGAAGGGTTGGCCCTTTCCCTAAGAAAGCAGCTCAAAAGCAAGGGATTTAACCCCCTCACTGCAACACTGCAAGGAATGATGCAGTTCCTACAAGGGACTGTGCTATAGGAGATGAAAATTACATTTTCCACATGCCAAGATTTGAAAATCATATCAAATTCTTCCTCACTGATCTCCCAAAGGAAGAAAGTCTTCCTCCTCTGAGCTCCGGAAGTGGTGTTGTTAACCTTCCAATGCAACACAACGTTATACTACTGTAGAAATAACGTTGTATTTGAAGTAGGATGCTTTGCCTCAAGCTTGAATGTGGAAAAATGAAGTACAATGCTCCTCCAAGAGATCACTCAAGTAAGGGGAAGGAATCCCTAAGCAGGAATGCCTTGTGCTAAGCAACGTTGCAATCTCAACTAAACAGTTGGAGAAGGCACAATAGTCATGTAGACCATAAAATGAATAATCATCAAGCTAACCTAAAATGGCTGTCATTCCCTTCCTTATAAGCTATGTGAGCCTCCTCACCTTGGGCCCCACCCATTAGGGTTTCCAACATCACATGATCAATCTCCCTCCAAAACTGCGTTGTATCTCCATCAAGGCCACTCCTCCATAACCACGTTGTTTGATTTGGTCAAAGTTGACCTCTTCAACCTGATTCATCCTCTTTCACACCCAAGTGTCTTCAATCTAGCTCTCATATGTTTTTCTAAACTGATCCTTGTTCATATTGAGTTATTTGCGTTGATGATCCACTTCCCCTCATGAATGTTGTTGACTTAGTCAAACTTGACTTTGTCCACATGCAAAAGTCCCTGTTCATACATGAGGGTGTGAAATCCAGCTCTTATGTCGATTCCTTTTCACATTATGAGGGATTTTATTCATATTTTTATTATGCATGGGCATCCTTACCCATTTATTCTTCTGCTAAGTGAAATCAGCAAAAATCAATATTCCAATTTGCTGCATGCAAATTTTGGAATATTACAGTCCTCCCCTCCCAAATGTTGCTTGTCCTCAAGCAATTGCAAGGATAGAACTGAGAAGTCTTCCCTCCTCATACTGTAGCATCCTCATATGATGAACTCATCCAAGGAATATGATGATGTCTCAACAATGAATCTCCATATCGCCCCTCCCAAGCATGCAAGTTAGCTAAATATCTATCATCATGAACAAGTAGAGTACTCAAGAAGGCAATAAGGTGTTGTCCAGAGGTCCCTTTGAGGAATGGAATCTGAAATGTAGTGGGAAACATCATTCCCATTTGGATCCTCCATTCCCAAGCAATCATCCAAACAAAATGAGTCACCTCCCAACATAGCAACTCCAGAAAAATCTCTTCCACCTTTGGATCATGCAAAGTAGATGGGCTAAAAATCTGATCATGGTAGAAAAAGTAGCCTACCTCACATTGTCCTCCTCTCCACTCATTATGAGTGTAGAGATTTTGTTGATCTTGGGCTGCAAATAAGTTTCCCTCAAGTGGCAAGAAGGAGACTAGATCTCCAAATATCTCCTCTCTAACGTTGTGAATTAAGCTGGCCCAAACCACCCCATATGTGATGGATAGAAAATCATCACCATATGGAATCCAACCAATCCTATGGCCCACATCATGGAAAAAAAATTGTCTTGCTATAGTGGGCATATCATTTCTCATGCTCCCCTTGGAACATGAAATGCAAATAGTGTGGGAAATTTCTTTCCCTAAGGACACATCCAACCCATGTGTCACTCCCCCAATCATGCTCTCAATAAGAATAGGAACAATATCAACAATTGAAATCATGATCAGCATCAAAATGAGGGAAATATTGAAGGTTTTATGTCGTGCTAGAAAGTACCAACAGTCTCCCAAGTAGCTACAACGCAGTTTCCCAAACTGCTGCTTCAGACAATTACATGGCAAGTTGTTTCTTGATACATGGTTAATTATGTATGTCAGCACATCTACTAATGAATAGTAAATGGATGTGTACATCAATTGAACATGCATGAAATAACATAACACTTGCGCAAGGCCACATAAAATATGGTAGTCTCCATCATATAGTTTGGCCCAAAATTGACCATGGAGCAAAATGAAAAGCTTGCCCTCTTGTGGAGCAATGCACTGCATAGAAATGGTAAGAGTATTCAAATATTGTGTTATACAATCAATAAATGAAAAAAAAAAGTTCTCACCATGTAATGAAAGTAATATGATGCATTTGTACATGAATAATCCCTCCATAGTGGTATGACATACTCCCATGAAGAGAAATGAATCATGTGTTGCATGAAAATCCTTCCTCTTATGCTTGGAAATACAAGTCAAGAAGAACATATCATAGTAATAGATGTCTCCATCCACTACTCCATCTCTCTCACCTCCTGCTTCCCCATCAAGTGCATCAAGAGTGAAGTGATCATGGGAACACTCATCAATGAGTCCAACCTCCAAAGTGACAACATTGTTAGCCTGTGAAAATAGGCTCCTATCAATACATAGCTCCATTCTTTGACATGATTATTGTCAAAGACATCTCCCATAATGCTGATACATACAAGAAGTTTCTTCCAAAGTGGAAGTACTTCCAGATCATTCAAGGCTAAGGAGTATCCCCCTTGCACCATGCTAGTTCCATCTCCTACTCCTGCAACATCATGAAAAGTGTGAGAGCAAATATGCCCTTGCTCTCCTAAGAACATCCAAAGAAAAAAAAAATTTTGTTGCCTCCTCATACCTCCATCATACAAATCATGTGGTGAAGACATAATGCTTGGTATGAAGAATGTCATATCATTGTAATGCATCCACACTCCTTACTGCCTAATGATGCAAGTATCTTTCCAAGTTCCTTCCAACCACATACCCTTAGAAAAAGGATATGTCTCATGATGTCCAAACTCTCTCAAGAGTAGCCAACACAGCTTTGCCTTTTATTGTCCAGTGTCATAAATTTTCAAGTAGCTTTCCAGTCCCTTGCTCACCATCCACACCCATTCATCCAAATGTGGTTGCCTCCTACCATTCTCCATCTTGGTACTCCTCCAATGAGGGAGACCATCCTCCCAAATCATATTTCTCTTCTTGTATTTCCTAGGATGTTGAAATGCAACACCTTGGAGATCTTCAAGAAAATACCCCATACCCATACCCATCTCGAATCTATCAATATCCAAATGTGATGAGGGAAAAACCTCCTCAAAATGTTAAAGAACCTTGCACTCCATGATATGTTGAAGTGCACCTCCAATGAGATCTCTCCATGAGACCTTCTCCTCATAAATGATCCTCCAAAACCAATAAGGTCTTGGATCTGCTGCTAGTAGAAGTTTATCTTTGAGCTGTGAGATGCTCATTGAGAAAGTGTCATATAGAAAGGAGAAAGTTTTTATCATCTCAATATGTCTGCTATCTATGATCTTTTCCTCCCAGTTTTCAAACCCCAACCTCAACTGTGGTATGAAATCATAATGGCTCTTGAGGATGATGGTTCATCTCTCCCTTGAATGACTCAAGGTTGCACAGCGCAGTGCAATTATGTTGCTCTAGATTAGCAGTATGCAAAGGTGTAAACCTCTCCATAATATTTGCTGAAATGATAAGAGATGGAAACTTAGGCATACCTTTAAGAAACTTGGAAGCATCTTGTATGGCTGTAAGGGCTTCTTTCCCCAATGTGTTGGCTTCCCCAACTGTTGAATATGAAGGTTTCTCCTCCATGGTTGAGACAACACTGGTACATGCCCCCTCAAGTGGTGGTAAGGGCTTCTCTTCCTCTGATCTTTCTTCATCAAATCTCTTGATCACCCTTTGAGTGAAATCTACAAAAGTATATACTCTTGCATGCCTCGCATGGTTGAACCACCAAGTTCTTGCTTCCCCTTCAAGGTGTAGCACTGCAATCTCTACAACCTCTCTTTATACCACTGGATGTAGTAGGAAGAATGCTTTTAGCTTCAATATCCAAGACTTTGCTGCATGTTGGTGTCTCCGTATTTTTCAAGATTAGCAAGAACAAACGCTGCAGAGCCAACATCAAAACCACTTTGGAATCCTAGGATCTAGCCCTCCTGGATTCAGAGAGGGATCTCTCTATATAAATGTTTTCAAAGATATTTCTTCAAGGCTTAGTTTATGATATTAGGCTAGTTATAAGGCACAAGCGTTTTGTTTGTTTCGGTTGGGATGAACCTCATCGAAATGAAGGAAGTCTTATGAGGGATAAAGGTGTAAGTAGGTTGAAAATGGTTCAACTGATAAGATAGGTAAGGAATAGTGTCAATCCATTGGGCTATGGAGTCATAAAGGATTTAATTGGGCAGCAAGTTTCAAGAGTGGTCTAGGGGGCAATTCATCTATGTCAACACATCTCTTTAAGTTGATTTATGGAATGAAAAATTAAGAAGTGGTGAAAGAAGGAAACATATAAGAAAAAAAAGAGTAGCTTAAGATCAAGGACTTTTAACCTAACCTGCTTTTAGCATATACAAAAGGAAAAGAAAGAATAGCTTAAGATCAAGTAAGAACTTTGAATCTAGCCTGATTTCGGCATATTCTCAATGGAAAACATTAAAGATAAACAAAGAATAACCTAAGATCAGGTAATGACTTTGAACCTATCCTGCTTTTTCAATACTCTTAGGGAACTTTTCAAAGCTACTGTTGGAGAAGAAGCTAGAGGAAAGGGCTAACCATAGACTTCCCTAGTTCAACTTTACTTAGCAGAACTTTCAAGAACATTGAGAGACAATATCTCAAGTTGTACTCGGGAAACATGGGCTTACCAACACTTCACTGGTTATACTCTATTGAATTATCCTCAAATACATAATTAGCAGAAAACATAAAGATAAAGATTTATCAGTCAGATTTAGGGTACTTGATAGTAAATCCTAATCTATATTTGTTGTTCTTTATCATAGAAAATGGACAGTATGGAAAACATAAGAAAAATAACAATTTACAATAAGAAAAACATCACCATTGACATAGACCAGGATCCCATAAATCAGCTTGTATATTTGATGTCCAAACCAGTTACAATCTTCAAGCCCAGTGAGTCTTTACAGCTTCAAACTTCTCATCTCAGCCTATCTTTATTCTATTACAAACAGAGCTTCAACAACCTCAATAGCTATTTACATTCCATGAGTATTCAAAGACTAACCCCAATACTATCTTCTAGAGAAGTATTTATAGAAGAATGAGGAGGTGGAGTGAGAGAAAGGCCTATATGTTCAATTAATGCAGAGTAAGTGATTCTTGGCCTTTGAAGGGACAAATGGAGAAGTTTTCAAATGTTTTAACTCTGCTAATTGATTATTACATTAAATTTCATCAACTTTAGTCACTTTTGTTGACTTTAGAGGGTTTTGGTAGGCTGGCAATCAATTCTGAGTTGTCTTTAGAAATATTTCTGACTGTGTAATTAATATGCACTCTTTTTAGATGAAGTCAACTAGTGGGTGGCATTTTGAAGAGTAATAACCCAAAATGATGTGGCACTTGAAGGCTTCCTTTATTGATTTGTTTGTCCTAGTGGCTTTAAACACTGATTTTAACTCTGATTATGTGCTTTAAGGCTTTATAATCATTTTCAGGTCTTTAAACTTGTCTTTCTGACTGTCTCCACTTTTGAACATGGGCTCTACCTTTGATATGCTTTAGGCCTTCTTTTAAATCAATTTTCGGGCTTTTTGGGCTTTTGGTCCTTTACTTGACCTTTTAACCTTTTAAACATGTCTTTATCCCCAAACGGTGCTTTATTTACTGTGTTTATCCCTTCAAACCATGGATTAAACCTTTTAACCTTTAAACTTTGCGCTTTTAATGCCTTTATTGTTAACCTTTACTGTCTTTCCCTTTGCTGTGGACAAGAGGCTTCATCGAAGCGGGAGGGTTTCTTAATATAACCAGCGCTCATGGAGCACTGGTCAAACTGTGAAAACAAACCCTATAACTTCCATTTTTCGTGATTTTTTCCTTTGTTTGGACCACGAGGGCCCTTATCTTCTGGACATATTTCATTATGAATCGGGAGAAATCCTTTGGCCTATAAAAATGCCATCGAATCATGTAAAAACCACAAAACATGTTAATAAACCCTGCGGTATTGGAAAACTGCTTGCAGAGGCTGATAGAGAGCAGGAGGAGAAAATATAAGGGGAAATAGTATGCAGGAAGCGGTTAAAAGGATTAAACCCGTGAAAATTGGTTTTAAAACTGACATTGGTGCGAAAGTGCAGATTGGTGGTTTTGCGAAAACTGCAAATGGTTTTTGCATGGCCCTTGGGCGATAAGTTGTTTTCATTCAATCGAACGCGATCCAGTTATTTCACGCCACGCGTCCTCCACAATACCACCTATTTCACATTTGTTTTTGTGGTTAAACCTTGGATGGCAAAAACGCGCGAAATTGATCGTAAGCCATCAGATCTTGGGGGGAGGATCCAATGGCTACGGGAGGGCGCAATAATGGAAAGGTGCTTGGGTGATGGAAAAAGTGGAAGACAGGTGGCACGCGCTAATTGGATGAGCATTTGACTAGTGCTAGGTAGGCCCCGACGGGATTTGATGTCGAGAGTGAACAAGAGTCGTCGGATCCTATGGATCTACGGTGTAGATCTCATTGGGGTGTCATTGTCGGGGTGGGTAATTTATGAAGAAAACACAAGTTTTAAATGAAAATTCCGATGCGATCGGGGCTTAAGCATAGGTGTTGGTGTATGGTCACATGGAGGGGAAAGGTGACCAGGGGTGGAGGATAAAAGGGGCCTATTGCATCGATGGGGGAACAAAGGAATGGGGGAGGAAATGAATAAAGGCTGATGCGATGGGGGGGCTATGGTTTAGCGCAGGGATAAGGTTATATGGCGAGATATGTGACCAGGGGCCAAGGAAAGGTGCTTATCGCGTCGATATATCACATCGGGGGGAAACAAAAGAAATGGGAGATAAAAAGTAGCAAGGGCCGATGCGATGTAACATGTTGCGATGTGATAAGAATTTGCGATAAGTGCTAGCATTAGGTCACGTGGCTCGATCATATGATGGAGAAAGAGATGGGGGCTAAGCCACAAGGGGCTAAATCCTGTTTATAAAAAAGGGTGCTTTTTAGGCAAAAGAAGGTTTTTCAGGGGTTTTTTGAGGTCCCGACAGGCAAAAATAAGACAATTTAAACCATAAAACAGGATTTTTATGAGTTTAAAAGGAATTTTTTATGAAATGAAGGATAATTTAAAGGGGAAAAAAGGGAATTTTAGCAGAGGAAAATGAAGGATAATAAAATGGAAAAATAAGTGAAATAGGCATTTTATGAAGATGAAATGGGGCTTTTTAGGAAACAGTTTTCTTTGGGAACAACAGGTTTTCTTGGTGGATTTTTTGAAGGGAACAACATTAGGGAACAACACTTAAGGAACAACACTGTTAGGGAACAACATATTTCAAGAATGAGTAATTTTCTATGAAAATAATCTCTTGAAGGCTCAAGACCTATTTTAGGCATCATTTTTTATGAAAAAATTATTACTGATGGCTAACAGTGGCTCCACTTGGGAATGGCACCTCCTTGGAAGTGTCAAGAACTTTAGAAATTTATCTTTGGGATGCAGAACTGTGCCTTAATCCACTGACAACCTGCTTCTTCTGTGGTCTTTCTACTTAGAAAAGATGATCAGTATTTCATACCAGCAAAAAAATTCTTGCTAATCTTTCTACCTACACCGCCTACATTTCCTAACATTTTTTCTTCATAAGGTGCATTTGGACTTGCAAACCTTTGTCATCAACATTTTATTCTTTCAAAAATAGGAAAAGCTAATCTAAATCTACCCTTATTTCTTCCATGAGTTTAGATTAGACTGTTGAACTCATAAATTCTCTACCTAAGCTACTGTTTTCCAGGATTAGACTGTCTGGCAGATTTTATTCTCTATTTTCTAAAACAAAAATTGAAAGACAGTGAAACCAGGATTAAGCAGTCTAATTTGCTGTGGGACTATGGCATAAAAACAAGCTGCACATAGATTGAAAATTTTTAGAAAAAACAAAATGTGAAGGCTTAACACCTAAAAAATAAAAGACATCCTTCATTCATTCTTTCAGCTCTGGTTTTGATCTTTTCAGAGCTGCTCTCTCTTCTTTTTTTTGGTTTAGATTTTGAGAATATTAGAACCAATTATTCATCAAAATTTACAGGTTCAAGATTTGAGCTTGTTTGAACCTCTGTTTTTCTATCCTAATCTATTCTACTCATAAGCCAAGATTGAATAGTTTGGCAAATCTTTTTTACTAATCTATCAGCACAAAATTTAAATCTATCTTAGTCATGATTATGCTGTATGACTAAAATAGCAGTGTTTTTTTTGGTAGTGGCATTTAAGCTTGCACACTTTTAGAATCTCTCTTTTTTTTTGGTATGGGGCTCTACCTTTCTTGTTTTATTTCTGCCCTCGTTTCTTTTTATTGTTTTTTTTTTTTTTTTTTCTAAATTGAAAAGCAGTGATATATACAATGAACAGAAAGCTATGAAACTAAAAAATCAGCTAACAGAAGTAATGTTTGAGCATCTTGCCATTGAGAGGACCTCCAAAAAACTCATCTCCATCCAATTCTTGAAGAAAGAATGCATTGTTTCCAATAGCAGATTGAATAAGATAAGGGCGTTGCCATAAATTATCAAATTTTCCATGTCTGCCCTTATCTTCTCTCCTTGAATCCTATTTTAAAACTTTATCACCAATTTTAAAATCACTTGTCTTGGTTCTTTTTTCAAACAACTTCTTGATATTTTCTTGTAGTTGCTGAGCTCTCCTGTATACTTTCTCCCTGGTTTGTTGTAGATGTATAGTCTGGTTTATTCTTCTTGCCATATCATTATCTTCAGACTGTACTTCTTGGATCAGCTTCATGACTGGCACTCCTAAACTATTTGGAAATATTGTATCTGTTCCATAAACTAGTTGGTAAGGAGACATCCCAATTGACTTCTTAATTGTCAATTTATCTGCCCATAATGCATGTACTAGTTTATTGTGCCATGATTTCTTGTTATCTTCGAGCAACTTCTTGATAATGTTTACCAAACTTTTATTTGAGGATTTTGCCAAACCATTACCTTGAGGGTAATAAGCTATAGAATGAACTAATATTATTTGATATTTATGATAGAATTCAACCATATTTTTAGATCCAAATGTAGCAACATTGTCAGTTATGATCTTCCTAGGACAGCCAAATCTAGACAGTATATGGTTTTCAAGAAATTAAATGATGACTGAATCTGTGGCATTCCTAGATGGGATGGCTTCTATCCACTTGGTAAAATATTCTGTTGCTGTGAGAATCCATTTATGTTGGGCAGATGAGTCAGGATGGATTTCCCCAATGAAGTCTAGACCCCATTGCTGAAAAGGAGCTTCAACAATGATTGATTGCAGAGGTAAAGGAAGCAATTTTCTTTTGCCTTCAAAAATTTGGCATTTGTGACAGGCAGTAATCATTTTGTGGACATCTTGAAAGAGAGTGGGCAAGTAGTAACCAGCTCTAAGGATTTTATTAGAAGTTGACTTCCAGTAGAGGTGGCCTCCACATTCTCCTTCATGAAATTCATACTTGATCTTATCTGCATCATTCTTAGGCAAACATTTAAGCAATAATCCACTAGCATTTTCCCAATATAAACATTTATCCAAAATGCAGTAATTTACAGCCTTTAACTTTAAAAATCTTGCCTTAGTTTTAGACAAACTAGGAGGCACATTAAGGTTAAGAAAAACATACAAAATATCAGCATACCAAGATGAATTTAAAAAATGGTCTTCAATAATAACAGGAGTTGAGAACTCCTCTTGTTCATCTAATGCATAAAACATGTTTATATCAATAGCTTGAATGTTGGATTTAGCCATAAATTTTGCTAGTCCTTGACCTTTTATGAACTTAGTGGGTTTGATTTCCAAATCATATTCTAAAATCATAGCTATCCACTTTCCTATTTTGTCGTCTGGATCTTGGGTCAATATGTCTTTTACAACTAAATGAGACACAAATGTTGTTATCTGGGAGTGTAAAATGTAAACTCTAAAGTATTTTAAGGCTTTGACCAAGGCAAATACTTGTTTTTCCATTATATTGTACTTCAAAGGTGCATCTCTTAATGCCTTGCTGAAAAATGCAATTGGTTTCTCTTGTCGATTCAAGTTTTTATATAATAGGACAGCAGCTACTATGTGTTCTGATGCAAATGAAAAGATGAAGAAATCCTTTGTACAATCAGGGCTAATGAGGACTGGTGTTTTGGTAAGTTCTTGTTTTACCAGCTCAAATAATTTCTTTTCTTCTAAGGTCCATTTAACTCCTTTTTTAAGCATGTTTGTCATGTTTCTAAGAAGTTCAGCTAGATTGGGAATGAATCTTCTCAAGAAATTAATCTTTCCAATGAAAGATTGAAGTTCCTTGATGTTTCTAGGATGGCTTATTTGCAATATACCATCAATATTTTTTGGGTCTATCCTTATTCCCTCTTCTGATATGATATGCCCAAGAAGTTTACCTACTGGAGAACAAACAATTTTTTCTTTGGATTTAAGGACAGTCCAAATTTTCTCCATTTTTCAAAGACTTTTCTCAAGTGTATTAGGTGTTCTTCATATTTTTCAGAATAGACAGTGATGTCATCTAAGTAAATCACTATGAAGTAACCTATTTCTTCTGAAAATGCAATATCCATGGCTCTCTGAAATGTGGCACCAGCATTCATTACACCAAAAGGCATTTTCAAATACATGAAAGTACCCCAAGGTGTAGTAAATGCTATTTTAAGTTGATCATTGGGGTGTACCAATATTTGATTGTAACCTGAGAAGCCATCTAGAAAAGAAATTATTCTAGAACCGACTACCCTCTATAAGATATGATCCATTTTGGGTAAGGGATAATTTTCCTTTAAAGAGGCTTTGTTGAAGTTTCTAAAATCAATGCAAAGCCTTATTTCTCCTGTTTTCCTCCTAACTGATACAAGATTAGACACCCACTCTGAGTATCTAATAGGGACTATAATTTCGGCATCATACATTTTTCTAATTTCTTTCTCCACCAGAGGTAATTGGACAGGGTTAATTCTGCGCAATTTTTATTTAAAAGGTTTCTGGTTTTCTTTGAGGGGTATCTTATGCTAGATTATTTCTGTATCATATGATTTCAGATATTCATAACTCCATGCAAATACATCAAAAAATTCTTTAAACAGGTCAATATATTTCAGTTTAATGTGAGTTGGCAGTGTCTTGGATAATTTGATCATTTTGGGCTTTTCTTCATTGCCTATGTTGCATTCTTCCACTTCAGTTTCTATGGGTTCCAGTTTTGGCTTCTTGGCTACATCATTTAAATCAAATAATTTCTCTAAAGGGACCAACCCTTTTGGCAAGATTTGGTCTTTGGATTGCATCACTTCTAAGTCTTCATCTTCTAAATCTGTGCTAGTTTTTGTTATCTGTTTGGGTTCATTTGTTAACAGATTTATTTTAGCAATCTCGGGAGATTTTTCTTCTTCAGTAAGTGGGTTTTCTTCAACAGGACAGTCTTTATCATAATCTAAATATGAGCTTGGTGTTTCAAATTCATTTTTGGACTGTAAGAAGTCTTCTATTTTTTTATCTCCATCAAAAACTTGCCAATATCTTTCATTATCCAGGAAAGCTGGTCTATATTTAACTTGTGTGGTGCATTGCTTGGTTTCATAGGGTGTTAGACAAGTTCTAGCAGCAAAGGCTAACCCATTGGCAAGGATATTTTGGTTTCTTGGGACAAAGGTAAATTGGAATTCATTAAATGTTTTTAACAAATCCATGAAATCATCTCTATAGGCTCTAAGTATGGGATGTTTAGCACTATACTCCCCATTTACTTGCCTAATTATCAATTCTGCATCTCCATGAACTTTTATTCTTTTGGCCCCCAAATTTCTTCAATAAATGTAGGCCTAAAATGAGAGCTTCATACTCAGCTATATTGTTTGTACATTGAAAGTTTAATCTATAGGAATGCACCTAAACATGATTGTTTTCAGTATTATGCACCCATATGCCTGCTCCTGCACCAGTTTTAGTACAATACCCATCAAAAATCATTTTCCAAAGAGGACTATTTTTAGATTAGTCATTTATTTCATTGTTGTCTTCTCTGTCTTGTTCATCATTATGTTCTGTATAGGGGTCTGCACTATGTTTTTTTGTGGTTTGTTCCTCAATATTTTCAATGTTTTGAGGTTTAGTTCTTTTATTTCCATGATCTGCTGTAATTTTATGATTGTTTTGAACCTTAAGACCTGTAATCTGTTTGCTAAGATTTTCTAAATCAGCAAACTACCTTTTATTTTCCTCCTTATTTTCCTCTTCATCATTTGCTGCCACTATGTTTGGATGTATAGTGACCAATACATTTGATGATGTTTCATGGAATAACTCTTGCTCACTAGGAATATCATCATTGTAAAGAATGAAAGAGTCAAGGTCAGTGTGCATGGAATAGAGAGGAGAATTATCTGGTCTTTGCTGGTTACTCACCATGTATTTCATGTGTGTTTCCCTATGTAGTCTTCTAGGTTGACTGAAGACAGGGATGGTGGCATAAGTCATATCCATTTGCATAGTCCCTTGCAACTTAGCCCCCCGCGATATTGAAAGAAGCATGCCATATTTGGGGGGTATATCAGCCACTGCAATGTCCATTACTAAGCTCTTGGCTGGTATTTGGGCTAAGTTAACACACAGATCCTTTATTAGGCCTAGGCATCTCACCCTACTTGAATCAAATGAATATAAATCTTTGTATGGTCTAGTCATCTCTAAGCCTAAACTTTCCATTATTACCTTGGGCATGAGGTTGTGTGATGCTCATGAATAAAGCATGCCATTGTGTAAAATATTATCATGGATGTTCAAACTGATATAAAATGGAGGGGTAGTTCCTTCTTGAAATTTTCCTTCAATATTTGGTCCAAATATGAGCTCTGGGGTATCATCATTTAAGTTGACAGTGTCATGAACATCTTCTATGTTCAAAGCTTTCAAAATTTGACCTCTATATACATTTTGAGTGACTAACTTAGTAAGTGGGATAGGGATTTTAATTTTGGCAATTTCATTCTCTAGGTTGAAAGGAATCTGATTTTATAAAGGGTTTGATTCAGCCTTGTTAGTCACTCCTTGTTTAGCAAAATCAGCTTGCTGATTTCTAGTATTTACATCAGATAAAATGGTTTTTTCAGGAGCATTAGTTGAAATAATAGTGCTTCTAGATTCACCACTGAGTTTTTCATTGATTTGGGTGTTTTTCCATGTGTTTAAATCAGAATTTACAGCCACTGTTTTATGATTTTATATTGTTTTTTTAGAAGCATTTTCAGGGTTGTTTTTGGTAGAATTTTCAGAGGTTTTCTTCTTGGGATTTTCTTGATTTTTCTGACTTCTTAGATTGTATTGTTTAGGTGACCCTATGATGGAATTTTAAAAGTCTAGTTCATAGTATTATGTTTCTGGTATTTTATCATCATAGGGTGTATATAGACCTTGTTTTCTTTCATAAATGAGATCAGAATCCTCGTTTCTTACTCCTAACATGTTCATGTGCTCATCCGTTGTTTGTTCATTTACTTCTTCACCCTCATTGACACAATTTTCTTGGAAAGGAGGTCTGATCTGTTGATCAACATCTCTTTGTCTATTTTGAGGCTGATTTCTTCTAAAGTTCTGATTATGGTTTTGGTGTTGATTTCTGTTTTGAGGAGCTAATTGATTTTCTCTTGATTGAGCTCTTTCAAGCGTGCTCATTCTCTCCATCATATTTTCCATCATCCTTTCTAGTTTTGAGTCGGATGTGGAAGGTGCAGTATCTTCCCTATAGGATACCCTCTTCCCAATTTTCATTCTAGATCTCTTCTCAATCAGATTTGTTTCCACACTAAGAGCTCCCTTTTGCATATCTTCTAAGGTTAAGGGATCTCTTTCTCTTAGCTGATAGGCCATTTCAAGATCAAATCCTTCAGGTAATTCGGCCAAAGCTGAGCCTTGTGGAGGTTTTAAATCTAGGGGAAGTGCATTATAAACACTATTAAATCTAGTGCAATAATCTTGCACACTTTCGCCAACATTTCTCTCGAGGTTATTATAATCTAAAATTATTTGAAGAGGGTTCTTCCTCACTTGCCATTTGTTTATGAATGTCTGATGGAAAGCTTGAAGATCATTAATACTCTGGGGGTTTAAGCCTTTGAACCATTTTCTTGCTTCTCCCCCTAAACTTTGAGCAAATAATCTAAGTTTAATGGTTTCATCATCTATCTCACTTCTATCAAAATAGTCATTCATCTTGTCCACATGTATTTGAGTGGTGATGGAACCACTAGCATCATATAGAGGGATCTTGGATTGATATTCTTGTGGAAAATTGGCTAAGGGTAAAGGAAGGACTAGAGGAGCATACCATGCTGCCATGATAGGAGGTTGTGGAAAAAATGGGGGGTTTACAAGCAGAGGGTTTATGAAAGGAGGAGGATGGAATTTAGTAGTTTGAATAGTGGGTGTATGGAAAATAGAAGTACTTGGACCAGCAAAATACCATTGAGAAAATCTAGGATGAGAAAAACCAAAGGTATGAATGAAATGAAAATCATGTGGAGTGGTTTCTCTACTACCAAGATGTTTACCACTGTGGTGGGGTGAGTGTGGAGACTCAAGGTCTATCTGATATATATCACCAAGTGACCTAGTTCTGAATGGGTTTCTTAAGTCAACTATGTATCTTGAAGAGCTGAAAGGTTTTCAGGGACAGAATTAGCTCTATGAATTGGTCTAATAATAGTTGGATTCTTGGATTTAGGAGATTTCCTAAGGATTCTCTCTAGATTATCAACTATCTCAAGAGGATTTGGGTCAGGATAAGATCTAGTAAAAATTCTTCTAGAAGCCACTATGTAGTGTTTTTAGACCCAATGATGAGAAAATTTCAGCCAAGTATGATAGTCTTTAAGAGGCTAACTATTCTTTTTCAAAGAAAACTTAATCTTCAAAGTCTTCTTAACTAATTTTCTATGATTTTATGGTAAATGATTTCCCAGTGGAGTCTTATGAAAAACTAGTGGGGTCAGCAGGCCTACTGAATACCAATGGATTCACCAAGTGAAGGATTTTTACTTGTTTTCAAGGTTTGGTTGTTGTTCACCATAACAATAAATAAAAACCAGTCTTGGTGACACTTGATTCATTTATAAATAGGGGTTAGTTTAGATGTGAAGTTATCTATTACTCAATAATGTCCCCATTATGGTCACCACTCTGTCGATGTCTCCGTAGTTTGCAAGATTGGCAAGAACAAATGCTACAAAGCCAACATAAAAACCACTTTGGAATCATAGGATCTAGCCCTCTTGGATGCAGAGAGGGATCTCTCTATATAATTTTTTTCAAAGATATTTCTTCAAGGCTTAGTTTATGATATTAGGTTAGTTATAAGGCACAAGGATTTTGTTTGTTTTTCTTGGGATGAACCTCATCGAAATGAAGGAAGTCTTATGAGGGGTAAAGGTGTAAGTAGGTTGAAAATGGTTCAACTGATAAGATAGGTAAGGAAAAATGTCAATCCATTGGGCTAAGGAGTCATAAAAGATTTAATTGGGCAGAAAGTTTCAAGAGAGGTCTATGGGGCAAGTCATCTATGTCAACAAATCTCTTTAAGTTGATTTATGGAATGAAACATTAAGAAGTGGTGAAAGAAGAAGACATATAAGAGAACAAAGAGCAGCTTAAGATCAAGTAAGGACTTTTAACCTAGCCTTCTTTCAGCATATTCAAAAGGAAAACAAAGAATAGCTTAAGATCAAGTAAAAACTTTGAATCTAGCCTGCTTTCAACATATTCTCAACGGAAAACATTAAATATAAACAAAGAATAACCTAAGATCAGGTAAGGACTTTGAACCTATCCTTCTTTTGGAAATACTCTTAGGGAACTTTTCGAAGCTACTATTGGAGAAGAAACTAGAGGACAGGGCTAACCATAGACTTCCCTAGTTTGACTTTACTTAGCAGACCTTTCAAGAACATTCAAAGACAATATCTCAAGTTGTACTCAGAAAATATGGGCTTACCAAAACTTCACTGGTTATACTCTATTGAATTATCCTCAAATACACAATTAGCAGAAAACATAAAGATAAAGATTTATCAGTGAGATTTAGGGTACTTAATAGTAAATCCTAATCTATATTTGCTGTTCTTTATCAGAGAAAATGGACAGTATGGAAAACATAAGAAAAATAACAATTTACAATAAGAAAAACATCACCATTGGCATAGACCAGTATCCCATATATCAGCTTGTATGTTTGATGTCCAAACCAGTTACAATCTTCAAGCCCAGTGAGTCTTTACAGCTTCAAACTTCTCATCTCATCCTATCTTTCTTCTATTACAAATAGAGCTTCAACAGCCTCAATAGCTATTTGCATTCCATGAGTATTAAAAGACCAACCCCAATATTGTCTTCTAGAGAAGTATTTATAGAAGAATGAGGAGGTGGAGTCAGAGAAAGGTATATCTGTTCAATTAATGCAGAGTAAGTGCTTCTCGCCCTTTGAAGGGCCAAATGGACAAGTTTTCAAATGTTTTAACTCTGCTAATTGATTATTACATTAAATTTCATCAACTTTAGTCACTTTTGTTGACTTTGGAGGGTTTTGGTAGGCTGGCAATCAATTCTGAGCTGTCTTTAGAAATATCTCTGACTGTGTAATTAATATGCACTCTTTTTAGGTGAAATCAGTTGGTGGGTGGAATTTTTAAGAGTAATAACCTCAATGATGTGGCACTTGGAGGCTTCCTCTATTGATTTGTTTGCCCCGGTGGCTTTAAACACTGCTTTTAACTCTAATTCTATGCTTTAAGGCTTTATAATCATTTTCGGGTCTTTAAACTTGTCCTGCTGACTGTCTTCACTTTTGAACATGGGCTTTGCCTTTGATATGCTTTAGGCCTTCTTTTAAATCACTTTTCGGGCTTTTCATGATTTGGGTCCTTTACTTGACCTTTTAACCTTTTAAACATGTCTTTATCCCCAAACGGTGCTTTATTTACTGTGTTTATCCCTTCAAACCACGGATTAAACCTTTTAACCTTTAAATTTTGTGCTTTTAATCCCTTTATCATTAACCTTCAATTTCTTTCCCTTTGTTGTGGATAGGAGGCTTCATCGAAGCGGGACGGTTTCTTAATATAACCAGCACTCATGGAGCACTGGTCAAACTGTGAAAAAGACCCTGTAACTTCCCTTTTTCATGATTTTTGCCTCTGTTTGGACCACGAGGGCCCTTATCTTCTAGTCATATTTCATTATGAATTAGGAGAAAGCCTTTGGCCTATGGAAACGCCATCGAATCCTGTAAAAACCACAAAACATGTTAATAAACCCTGCGATATTGGAAAACTCCTTGTAGAGGCTGATAGAGAGTAGGAGGAGAAAATATAAGGGGAAGTAGTATTAAGGAAGGGGTTAAAAGGAGTAAACCCACGAAAATTGGTTTTAAAACTGACATTGGCATGGAAGTGCAGATTGGTGGTTTTTCAAAAACCATGAATGGTTTTTGCGTGGCCCTCTGGTGGTAAGTGGTTTTCATTCAATCAAACGTGATTTTTTTATTTCACGCCACTCGTCCTCCACAATAACACCTATTTCATGTTTTTTTTGGTCATCAAACCATGGATGGAAAAAACACACAAAATTGATCGTAAGCCGTCGAATCTTGGGGGAGGATCCAACGGCTACGGGAGGGCGTGATAATGGAAAGGTGCTCGAGCGATGGAAAAAGTGGAAGCTAGGTGGCACACACCTATTGGATGAGAGTTTGACTAGTGCTAGGTAGGCCCCTGTGGGATTTGATGTCGGGAGTGAACAAGAGCCGTCGAATCCTATGGATCTACGGTGTAGATCTCATTGGGGTGTCGTTGTTGGGGTGGGAAATTTATGAAGAAAACACAGGTTTTAAATGAAAATGCCGATGCGATGGGGGCTTAAGCATAGACGCTGGGGTATGGTCACGTGGAGGGGAAAGGTGACCAGGGGCGGAGGAGAAAAGGGGCCTATCACATCAGCAAGGGAACAAAGGAATGGGGGAGGAAATGAATAAAGGCTGATGCGTTGGGGGGGCTATGGTTTAGCGCAAGGGTAAGGTTATATGGTGGGATATGTGACCAGGGGCCAAGGAAAGGTGCTTATCGTGTCGAGATATCACATCGGGGGGAAACAAAATAAATCAGAGATAAAAAGCAGCAAGGGTCGATGCGATGTAACATGTTGCGATGTGATAAGAATTTGCGATAAGCGCTAGCATTAGGTCACAGGGCTCGATCATATGATGGAGAAAGAGCTAGGGGCTAATCCAAAAGGGGCTAAAGCCTGTTTATAAAAAAGGGTGCTTTTTAGTTAAAAAGAAGGTTTTTCAGGGGTTTTTTGAGGTCCCGATAGGCAAAAATTGGACAATTTAAACCATAAAATAGGATTTTTATGGGTTTAAAAGGAAATTTTTATGAAATGAAGGATAATTTAAAGGGGAAAAAAGGAAATTTTAGCAGAGGAAAATGAAGGATAATAAAATGGAAAAATAAGTGAAATAGGAATTTTATGAAGATGAAACAGGGCTTTTTAGGAAACAGTTTTTTTTGGGAACATCAGGTTTTCTTGGTGGATTTTTTGAAGGGAACAACATTAGGGAACAACACTTAAGGAACATCACTGTTAGGGAACAAAAAACTTCAAGAATGAGTAATTTTCTATGAAAATAATCTCTTGAAGGCTCAAGACCTGTTTTAGCCATCATTTTCTATGACAAAATTATTACTGATGACTAACACTGCACATGTGTGTGATACATCAAAAGTGGACAATAGAAATCTATTGCCTCTCATCATCTCATTGTTGTAGGGCCTCCTTTCTTCTTCCATCTGAATAAATTGAGGAAGAGCTAGAGTCTTTTTGAAAGCTTTAGGCTGAGTTTTGTATTCTACAAGGTACCTCCTTAGAATTTCAGATTCCAAGTGTCCTTCATGCTTCTTTTCTTCTACTCTTTGAGAATAGGAAGTACATGGCCCTTCCTCTTCTTGAAACTCTCTAGTAGTATCATTGTATCTCTTCTCCTTCATCTGCTTCACCTCCTTGGAGAGGTTCTTCCTAGATCTAAAAAGTGATGAGAACAAGCTCATTATTTCCATCATCTTGATATTTTCTCTCCTTATTTTTCTTCTTATTCTTCTGATATCATAATGGCTGGAACTCACACGCTGAGCCAAGATTATGCTTGGATACCACTATAATATCTTAAAATGGGGATGCAGCAATATGTAAACACAAAACTGGAATAGAAATGAGAAATAAGTCATAAAATGTGTATAGAACACATATCCATCAAATGAGTGTTGCAACAGCAAAAATATGATCCATTATATCAGCCAAAAGTGGGGAAAAATAGCAATATGAGTCCTAAAAACGTTATTCCCAGAAAATTGCATTATAAAAGGAAGAAATAACATTGGGATCCCTTAGATTATGTAATATGGGACTCACACCCAGAAAATATTCAGAAACAAATCTCTTTTTCTTTTTTAAACAGATCACCCGGTCTCGATATGGCTCAAAAAGGCCCAAATTCCATGACTTGACTTATCCAGAGTTTTTTGAAGCATACACAACGTAATTTAAAGAGGGTTTTTTATAAAATATGGTATAGAAAACAAATATGGATTTTATTATGTCAAATCATGGAGAAAAATGGAGATCTAGCTCCTTTTACACATCATAAAGATAACCCGACATGGGTTTCATGAGAGCACAAGTGAAAAATAATAGATCTGCAGATCTAGATCATAAATAACACAATCTACTAAATCTTTACATACATACAGCTAAATCATGTAAGAAATGAAGGAATATCCTTCTTACAAACTTTCCGAGAGAAGGGTTGGCCCTTTCCCTAAAAAAGTAGCTCAAAAGCAAGGGGTTTATCCCCTTCACTGCAACACTGCAAGGAATGACATAGTTCCTGCAAGGGAATGCAATTTAGGAGATGAAAATTACATTGGCCACATGCCAAGATCTAAAAATTATCTCAAAGTATTCCTCACTGATCTCCCATAGGAAGAAAGGCTTCCTCATCTGAAATACAAGCTCCGAAAGTGTTGTTGTGAACCTTCCACTACAACACCTTGCAACACAAAATTGTACTGCTGCATAAATAATTCTGTATTTGAACGAGGATGCTTGGCCTCAAGCATAAATGTGGAAAACTGAAGTACAATGCTCCTCCAAGAGCTCACTCAAGGAAGGAGAAGGAATCCCTAAGCAGGAATGCCTTGTGCTAAACAGCACTGCAATCTCAGCTAAACAATTGGAGAAGGCACAATAGTCATGTAGAACATAAAATCAATAATCATCAAGCTAACCTAAAATGTCTTCCATTCCCTTCCTTATAAGATATGTGAGCCTCCTCACCTTGGGTCCCACCCATTAGGGTTTCCAACATCACATGATCAATCTCCCTCCAAAACTGTGTTGTATCTCCATCAAGGCCACTCCTCCATAACCACGTTATTTGATTTGTTCAAAGTTGACCTCTTCAACCTGCTTCATCCCCTTTCACACCCAAGTGTCTTCAATCCATATCTCATATGTTTGTCTAAACGGATCCTTGTTCATATTGAGCTATTTGCATTGATGATCCACTCCTCCTCATGAATGTTGTTGACTTAGTCAAACTTGACTTTCTCCACATGCAAAAGTCCCTGTTCACACATGAGGGTGTGAAATCCAGCTCTTATGTCAACCCCCTTTCACATTATGATGGATTTTATTAATATTTTTATTATGCATGGGCCTCCTTACCCATTTATTCTTCTCCTAAGTGAAATCAACAAAAATCAATATTCCAATTTGCTGCATGCAAATTTTGGAATATTACAGGTTTACGGATATTTGATACCCATTATTATATGCAAACTCCACCAGTGGAATATAATATTCCCTCTTCCTCTATTGATTCATGACATACATCTTTAGCATGTCCTAGAGAATCATGTTAATTCCCTTTTTCCATCCATCTATCTATGAATGATAATTTGTTCTAAAATCTGACTCTGTTGCAAACCTGCAAACAAATACTTCCAATACATGGAAGTGAACTTAGCATCTCTGTCTGATATGATCTTCTTGGGAACACTATAGAACCTACTATCTCCCTGTTGAAAATATGAGCTACCTCACTAGCTAAATTTGTAGATTTTAATGCTATGAAGTGAGCTATTTTACTGAACCTATCAACCAAAACCATGATGGAATCGCGTTGTCTCAATTTCCTTGGAAAACTTGTAATAATTTCCATGGAAATTACCTCCCATTTCCACTCTATAATCAGAATTGGATGTATTAGACCACCAAGATGCTTACACTTTGATTTTACATGCTAACATTCCAAACATATCACAACAAAATCAACCACCTCTTTCTTCAAGTTAGGCAAATGATAGAATTTTTTAATTGATGTCAATGTCTTCTGATATCTTGGATGACCTAAATACGGCTTAACATGAAAATACCTCAATATAATCTTCTTGAGCTCACTGTCATCTGGCACATAAATCATATTCCTGAATATGACCAATCCATCTATCGTAAGGTGGTACTCCTCATCTGTATCACCTTCACCCTGTTATTGTAACATGTGCTTCAACTACTAGTGACTGTCATCATGTTTCCCTGCCTACAAGATACACTCCTATTAGTCTATCCCACAAGAAATCCGTGTTGCAATGTGATTCAACTGCACTCTTATACTAAGATCATCTACAACCCCATTCTCCTTTCCCTTTAAGTATATGATCTTAAAGTCAAACTCACTAACGGTAGACAACCATCTAGATTTCCTAGCATTTATATTGGATTGTTCAAACAAGTACCTCAGCCCACTGTGATCACTCATCAGGATGAACCTCCTACCAAGAAGATAATGTCTCCACATCTTCAAGGCATGAATGATAGATGCCAACTTAAGATCATGAGTCACATAGTTTTATCCGTGCTCATTCAACTTCCTTGACTCATAGCATACCACCTATCATTCTTGCATTAGGACTCCACCATGTCCTCTCTTGCAAGAATTTGTACATACCACAATTTTTTTTTCTAAATCTACAATCTTCAAGACGACAACCTTTGTAAGGAAATTCTTCAATTGTTCAAAACTAGTTGCACACTACTGAGTCCATTCAAACTTATTTCCTTTTAACTACAAGGATGTAATAGGATAGAAAATCCATGAAGATTTCCTAATGAACATCCTGTAATAACCAGTTAATCCCATTAACAATCTAACCTCATCCACATTAATGATATCTCTAATCATTTCTAGGCCCACTACTATACCTTCCTTGGAAACAACATGTCACAAGTAATGAAATTTAGCCTAAAAGAAACTACACTTGAATACAATTGATGATCTCTCAACAATCTTAACATTGTTATCAGGTGCTCTGCATGATCCTCCTATTCCTAGAATATATCAATATATCATTAATAAACACTATCACAAACTTGTCGAGATAATGACGCAACACATTGTTCATCAAACACATAAAAGTAGCTAGAGAATTAGCAAGACCAAAAGGAACCACTATGAACTCATGATTCCCAATATTTGGTACGACATATGGTCTTATAAATATATTCTTCCTTGATGCACACCTAATGATATCCTAATATCAAGTCAATCTTTCAAAATAGTGTTTCTCCCTTCACTTGATCAAAAAAATCATCAATCCACAACAAAGGATATTTTTTCTTGATAGTCACCTTGTTCAACTTCCTGTAATCAATGCACATCTTTCTTCTTCACAAACAACACTAGTGCACCCCAAGGTGATACACCTGGCCTTATGTATACCTTATTAAAGATTTACTTAAACTACCACTTCAATTCCACCAACTCTAGAGTCATCGTCTTGTAAGGTTCATTTGATGTTGGTGTTGCTCCCAACATCAACTCAATATAAAAGTCCACTTTCCTATGAGGAGGAAATTCTGAAATATCTACTAGAAACACATCCTGAAATTACTGCAAAACTAGATACCTATTAAGAACTTAAACATCCTCAAAAGCCTTCCCTTTATCACTATAAATATGGACTACAAACAGTACACATCACTATAAATATGGACTACAAACAGTACACATCCTTTCTTGCTACTACGATTTTCCTACATAGTTGTAACCATTCTCACTAATGTAGGATTCTTCTTACCTTGAAAAATTATCCTCTCTCCATCATCATTCAGGAACTCAATATCTATCATAACAATCCACTTTAGTCCTGTGAATGTGTTCCAATCCATGGCCAAAATCATATTGTATGAACCCAAAAGAATCACATTTAGATGTGCTAATGTAGACATACCATTCAGCTCAAATGCACAAAATCTCAACCAATATGAACTATTTTCTTGGTGATTGTCACCAGTTGAACCAACCAATATTATGAATGCACTTATTTATTCAAACAATGGTTATCTAACATGTCAGGGTTGATATAAATATAGTTAGATATAATGTCAATCAAAATGGAAACAACTCGATCACAAAGCTTACTGTTGGGCCGTTAATATGCCATTATTATTATCACTTTTGAACACTTATTCCACCCATTTCTACTATTCTTCATCATGTCATTTATTATAATTTATTATATAAATCCATTTTATGATGATTTATGCTTCTATGAATGAATATTATTTATTCTCCTTTTCTAATAAATTGATGATTATGCATGATTTTATCAATGATAGTTTTAATAAATCAGTTGTAACATTATTCACCATTTTTAGCCTCCAAGATAATTTCCAGATTGAAGATTTGATCATTAAAAGTGCCAACTCAGAAATTCGCTGGAATAAGAAGTGACGGTTTTGCGGTTGAGATTTCGAGAAAATGAAGCAGAATCTGGAAAATCCGAAACATGGATTTTGTCCAGAACGGACCCAATTAGCTTTAGCAAAGAACAGTTTGCCCAAATTCGGCTTGTACTGAGAGAAACGCAGGGTTCTTTGAGCATGATTTTCTCAGATTTGTTGTTGCGGCCGTCCTCCAAATCTCAGCTGCAAAGCCAAATTCGCCTTGTTCTTGTTGATCAAATGGTTAGAAGCAAACCAATTTTGTAATAGAAATCATGTTATACTTATCTTTATTGTAACTTCTCTCTGATCTCTCTCTATTTAAATGAAAACAGAGATCAGAGATGGGATGATTTGGAGATGATTTGGGGATGAAAAATGATGGAAAAATGATGAAGAATGATGGTGGATTATTCATGACAGGATAGGGATTGTTACATGCTATAATTCTCAAGCCTTTGCTGTTGTAATGATTCCACAATTTGCTGATTAATACATGATTTGGGAGTTGCTGTTCATTCTTTTCATTCTGAAGTAACCCAGCAGCGTCCGCTGGCGGCTAAGGGCCCAACCTCTGGTGGAGTACGCTGCTGCTGCTGTGTATCATATATTTACAATTGCTGCTGTGTGATGGTTTGATTTATTTCCTATTCTTTTGAATTGCATTATTTTACAGTTTCATGTTTTTATAGTGTGCTGTTAGAATATTTTATGGAATTATTTTATTGCATAAGTTGAGATTGAATTGTGTGGCTGTTCTTTTCCATCATAATAGAGATTATTATCCTTTTCAACTTATATTGTTATGCTGTTCATTTCAAATGTAAAGCTTCGCTGTTCATTTCAGATTGTTGGTTATTCGATTCCACTAATTAGAGTTTGCTGTTCAGATTTATTAAAGTATTCGCTGTTTGTAATTTTCTTTAATTATAAGTTTGTCATTCATTTACTTCAATGTTTAGTTTGGTTGATTCATTACAAGAGTGTTTTTAAAGAGTTTTCCTAGTTTACTTTCAATGGCAGCTTTAGTTTAATTTCTATTTCCTTTTAATTGCTTTAAAGCAGGACTCTCAACTGTAGAGAACATTGGTTATTGCTTCTTCGTTCCTAGATTGATTGTCTTGTTCCGGTTTGATTTCAATTGCATCAATATCCAGAGGAATGAGTTATTGCTACTGTATCCTCGATTGATGGTTGTTTCAGTGAATGATTTAGTTTAGAACATTTCAGTTTCTTGCTGTTCCAATTAGATTTTGTTTCCAGCTTTCATTTACTTTTGGATTTTAAGCACTATACTGCAAAACATTACTCTTGAGTAAATAGCCGCCTCAGACTGAGTACACTCTTGAAATAAAAAGTCGTCCCTGGGTTGACAATTAATGTGAAGGTAATTAGGAGTTAAAAAGACACCTTTTTATCGCTCCACATTTTGGCGTCGTTGCCAGGGAGAGTGTAGCCATTTCTAAAGAGTAGTGTGAATCTGATGAGTGCCTGCTAGGAGAGAATTGGGTATTAAAAACGGAAGGTAAGAACCTGCGTACGGAGCATGTAACAGCCCTGCTCACCCGCCCGCTTTCCGGCAGATTTGTTAATTTTTTGTGTAGAAATAGATGTTTGAATTTTTGTGTGAATGACTAGAAAAAATATAGAAATTTTTAAAAAACGAATCACATGATTTCACTCAAGTGGTGATGTAAGCACCACCCATTTCACTAACTAATTGATAGGAACATTTGAAGAAGGAGCCTCGAAGAAACACATGAAAAACATCTTATATTATGGTAAGAAATGGCTCATGTTTCTACTTTTGAATTTCCTATCAAAGATCTAGGAGGAGTGACACAAATGCACATAATTCCCCCATCTTTACCAAATTTTCATGGTTTAGCAAATGAAGATCCAGATACATTCTTATTTGAGTTCGAAATACTTTGTAGAGGATATGATTATCGTACTAATGATCAAAGATTGAAAGTGTTTCCTCTTACTCTAAAAGGAGCAGCGCTCCGATGGTTCATGAGCCTAGGTGGGAATTGCATCCAATCATGGGAGGACATGAAGAACATATTCTTGAAGAAGTACCAAGACTATTGCAAATCCAATGAAGATATTTTCGGTATAATACAAGGGGAAGATGAAAGTTTGGAGGATTATGTAGATCGATTTCATTATAACCTTCAAAAATCAAAGCATAAGCATTTGGAAAAGGAGATCTTAAAAACACTCCTTCTTAAAGGAATCAAAGATGAATTTTTAGAACTCTTAAATCTGATAGGAAAAGGTGATGTTTTTCAGTTATCATATGATGATGTTTGTGAGTCGTGCATAAGGTATTCAAGAGGAATCTCCAAGGCTGGTAAGAATTCTAGAGATGTTTGTTCTTTCTTTTCCAAATCTGCTACAAGAATAGGAGACATAAGAGCTGAAATCAATGATTTATTTGAAAATTTTAAAGTTGATTTTATTAGCTCTCTAAGTTCAAAATTGGACGTTTTGCACGTTCATAAAAATGAAGAATTTGATGAAGTGTTTTTCCCTCATGACCGAAAGGAGCAGCCCATAGATGGTTACTCTTCCTTATCTAGGATGGAAGTATCATATCAAAGAGGTGAGGAAGCTGCAACAAGGTCAATACCATGGAAATCATGGCCTACAGGTATGGTTCAAAACACTTCTTCTCCATTCTCTTACTTGCATAATCCATTATGGAATACTCATGTTCTAGGGCAGCCAAGTCAATTTCAATATAACCACCAATCTTATCTACAAGTTTGGCATGGTTCACCTTATGATTGCATGACTACTCTCCCTCATCTTGTAGCACAAGCACATTCTCCATATTCTCCACTAGCTCTTTCACAACATCCTACTTGCATATCAAATTTATCCACTCAACCCAACCAACCACATCATCACAATGCTCCATTCCATACACAATTTCCTGCTCAACTAATTTCACACCCTCACCACAATAAACCAGTACAACATGCTTACAATGTTGAACTGCAAAATTTACCCATCCTTCCCACCCATTCTATCTCACATGCACCAATGGAGAAAACTTACAATGAGATTCAGAATGTTTCAAATTCAAAAATTGTAGAAGTTATGGAAGAAAATGAGGTTTCTTTTAGTATGTCTCAACAAGTCATTTTAAAAGCTCAAGAACTTCATGATATGATGGCTATGGGAAATCAAGAAAGTAAAGGATATATTGAAGATTGGTTTCATTCCATCACTTGTTTGCAGCATCACTCTATACTTCAACAATTTTTGACAACATCTTTTCAAGGGAAGTTGGCTTCTCATACCCTAATTCTTATCAACATGCATTTTTCAAATTTGGGTATGTACATATTTGAAGCCTTATTTCGAAAATGGTTCCATTGGAAGTACTCCTATACATAGTCATATTCATATTTCAATCAAAGTAGGTTAGTGAAAAAATAAAATAAAATAAAATAAGAACATAAATAAATGCATTTTGTTTTTTTTTGTAAAAATAATTGTTTTTTTGTTGCAACACACTATCGAAATCAACATCGGTGATAAATATTTCAATTTATTTGTGTATGTAGATGAATCATAATAGAAATAATAAGTTCTACAAACACTCATTTTTCATTTTTATCACCAATTTGAAAAAATGTTTGAATATCATTTTTTTGGCTTGCAGGCTTGATGAACTTTCTGAAAAAAACAGTCGGGACAGTCATGTTTTGAGGGACCAAAAGTGAATATTTTTAAAACCTGTTTCTACCCTAGGTAGCCCTTGATGTCTACTTTCTAACCCAATTTGAATCAGTCAATTTGGATTTGAAACGAAAAAGTTAGAACCAAAACATTGACCGGATGTCTAGTGGGTAGCTCAGGAACAGAGTTGGGACAGTCAGTTTTTTGAGGCATAAATGTTTGAATTTTTAGAACCTGTTACTATGGTAGATTCCCCTATCAATATAGTTTACAATGCAATTGGAATCACTCATTTTCGATATCGTATGGGGAATTTATGATCAAAATACTGACTGTCTATCGTAAATCAGCACCCTTAAAACTATGTCTTTCTGGCTGTTCCTTACAGTATTTGACCTATCAATTCTTCTTGTCTTCAAAACCTGTTTCTATTGGAAATAAATAAATGAATCTAATTTCATTTCCAATTTGAATCATTCGAATCCGACATCAAACGAAAAAGTTACGCTTAAAACATTAACTGTTGATCTGAGCTGGGTAATTGAAAATGACTATGTTATGCAGGTTGTTCTAACTAAAATTGAAATATCATATCATTGAATTTCTAAAACATGTTGCTAATGGAGATAAAAATTTGAATTAGCTCTCATTTGGCTTTGGAATCACTCAATTTCGATGAAAAACAAAGAAGTTGTGATTAAAACACTGCTGGATAGCATGGTCGACCACTGCTCTCCCGCAGGTGACAAATAAATTTTACTTTGTTATTTTCTCAATGGATTTGTTATATAGAGTAACTACTTGTTGTTTTTTGCATCATTCTTGGATTAGGGGAGCCCGATCACCTCTCTTTCTCCATGATTTAATGTTTTATTGTAGGTAGACACTCGCTTTTTTGCAGGTCCTGGGAAAATAAAGAAGGTCAATTTATGGACGAGTGATTCTTGAAAAAAATTTTAACGAAACAAAGGAATTTCATCTAAGTCATTACCCAATGGATTCATAATAGAAGAAATGAAGAATTGATTTCGATTTGAAGATTCATGTCTTGTCACTGCTGCCAAAACATTCTTCAAAAAGATCATTTTTTTTTTACATAATATCATAGCTGTTGTAACTTAATTTACATATTGTTTTTAAATAAAATGTTGTTTCTTTTCTAATTTCTCTTATATTTTGTGTTTCAGGTGTTGCTTCATTCAAAGTGTAACTCATCCTCAGCATCAGTGTTGTGAACAGCGAATTTGTTTTTTTTGCATGTTTGCATTTTATGATTGTCCATTTTGCTGTTCCTTTCCGAATGGAACAGCACTTCTGCACTTTCACGTTTTGCTGTGCCTTTTCGAATGGAACAGCACTTCTGCACTTTTGATTTTTGCTGTTCCTTTTCCAAAGGAACGGCACTTGCGTTTCTGCTGTTCCTTTTCCAAAAGAACGACACTTTTAGTTTTTTCTGTTCCTTTTTCCAAAAGAACGACATTTGCATTTTCACACTTTTTTTGGTGTGTATTTTTGTTTTTTTTTTGTGTGCATTTCCTTTAAGGAACACCGCTTTTTGAGTGTTTTTGCTTTTCATTCAAAAGAGCAACACTTTGGGATTATTTTCGAGAGCAACCCTTCCTTCCTCTTGTGGGACTATTCCTAGTTCATCTCAACCACATTGTACTGATTCCCCTTGATGGCATGAAGTACACTATTTTTACGAGGACAAGAATTATAGATTCTATTGAAGCGAGTTAATATCATTCACGTTATGATCTTTAATAGGACAACTCCTTGATGATAGATTATTTTCAAAAGGGACACAATTATTTATATACTACTTTACTGCATTGTTTTCTGTTGAACATGATATTAATTGATCATCTTAATACCATGCTGGTTCCACCCTTCTGGATTATAATCTTCTTTGTCTGTAATAAATGAGATTATGGGTATATTTTTCTATTGACATGTTCAACTTCTTCCACCATCCCTGCTCTTAACGAGTACTGAGCCTCCCTCTTTTTATCATAAAATTGTGTAATAACAACAAAATTTTGTTCACAGATGGAGGATAGGGGGTCTCATTACGAGCCAGCCTACCATGTTCATAAGGTTGTAAGAAAGTGACATTCCCATTATGGCCACCATACCAGGGTTATGATCCATTGGATAGTCAAATTATCCTTGGAACAGGAGGTCTCATCACGAGCCGGCCTGATCACTTTTGCTACATCCCAGTGAATGGTAGTGTGGTTATCTGGTTACCACGCCAGCACACTGATCTCTTCTGTAGAACAGCACTGTAACTCACCATTTATAAATTGAGGATCCTGGCTCATATGGGTTAAAAAGCAACCCTGCCGAGGCTATGGACGCCTGCTGGCAGCAGCGGCTCTGCTTATGGTATTGAAGTTATATCTTATCGTCAATTATTATTATAATACCCTTTTCTTATTTTTTCTTTTTATCAGAGAAGTTATTTCCTTAACATTTTCCCTGTTTTGAACCTTTATGCATGAGAATTTTTTTTTATGATCAATCGCATCATTTTCAGCTAGAATACTGTCAGTAAAGCATTTTTTTTGGCATATTGTTGTCCTTTTTCTCTTTTTCATAACTTATCATCAATCCAAAGCGTCCTATCTTTTATTCATAACTATCTTTACACACTCTGCTCTCATTATAACCATAACTCTCGCTGTCCTATCATTGATATGTGTACTTTGCTTTATTTACTGCAATATTGTTCATTCCCTTGCCTTGCTCTCAGCACAACACCTCTCATATGCTTTATGGTCATGGAATTCCTTTTCCAATTGGAGGGGGAATGTATGCATTATGGGATTGCATGCGATATGATTACTGCACTCTGCCATCACTTGTTGATTTGCCAAAATATTAGTATTGCATGTATACATAAGTTTTTTTGATTGAAATTTTTGCATGCATCTTATCTATTGCTTACACTATGGATTCAAGAACATTGTATGCCAAATAGTGCTTTGTTTGTAGGAAAACAACAAGTATGGGCAGAATTCTATTCATAGCATGACCACACTATTGCACTTAACAGAAGAGGCTCGCGTACGTGAACAATTCTTCAGACATGATGTGCTTACCTGGATTCCACCTTTTGTATCACTTTCAGCACCAACTCTGCCTACATCAGCTTCAACAAATGCCAGTCCATATATGTCATTCCACATTTTTCTTTTTGGAGGTAAAACTTGAGGTAAAATAGCATAATTTTCTGATTTATTACGAATTTAGGAGAATTTACTGAAATCCATTTTGAGCATTATTTATCATCCTTCATTCCACATCTTTACCACTTCCTCTTTTTCAACGGCATATCATCTTTCAGTTTGGGGGAGTGTTGCTTTCATTCATTTCTTTCTTATGACTATGCCATTCATATTTTTTATCATCCATTGCTATTCTTATTCATTCTCAACACCTCCCTTATTCCATGTTGTTTTACACCAAGCATAGAATTCAACAGTTGGTAGCAACCACCTCTATTTGTTTTCTAGCATCGCATGAGGGCATGCTAATTTTTCAGAGAGGGGGAGGAATTGCTACGCATGATGGATGTTTTCAATTTTCTTTCTCATTTAAGGCATACAATTTCAGTGCAGAAATTGATTTCCATAATATTTTTAAAAACTATGAACTCAATTCTTGTGATTTTTGGAAAATGCAGACGTATCATTAATACAAACCCAGACAATTTCAAGAAATATTGGTTCATAAAATTTCGGAAATCATGCACTCTCAGCTACTGTCATTTTGTTTATATCTCATGATCCATGCATCAAAACAGTCTGATTTTTGGATCATAAAGGCATTCATATATTATAAATTTACTTGCCAAATTTCAACAAAAGCTGGTTTGTAGTTTTTGAGAAAATGGTTAATGAAGTTTGCTGTTACTTATACCATATTTTGTTGCAACTTGATATATACATATAGTTGAATGTCAATATAAAAATTGTTATGCCTTCATCAAGATTACTAAAAGTGAATATTCATTAATTAAGGAAGAATTCATTTGTTCTATCCATTTCATGAGCTGAGATGAACATATTTTTTATTGCTTGGTTAACACATGGGTTTTTGTCTTTGGGTTGCATGAGGACATGCAATATATTTAGTTTTCGTTGCATGAGGACATGCAACATATTGAGTGTGGGGGTATGTTGGGCCGTTAATATGTCATTATTATTATCACTTTTGAACACTTATTCCACCCATTTCTACTATTCTTCATCATGTCATTTATTATAATTTATTATATAAATCCATTTTATGATGATTTCTGCTTCTATGAATGAATATTATTTATTCTCCTTTATTTCTAATAAATTGATGATTATGCATGATTTTATCAATGATAGTTTTAATAAATCAGTTGTAACATTATTTACCATTTTTAGCCTCCAAGATAATTTCCAGATTGAAGATTTGATCATTAAAAGTGCCAACTCAGAAATTCGCTGGAATAAGAAGTGACGGTTTTGCGGTTGAGATTTCGAGCAAATGAAGTAGAATCTGGAAAATCTGGAACATGGGTTTTGTCCAGAACGGACCCAATTAACTTTAGCAAAGAACGATTTGCCGAAATTCGGCTTGTACTGAGAGAAACGCAGGGTTCTTTGAGCATGATTTTCTTAGATTTGTTGTTGCGGCCGTCCTCCAAATCTCAGCTGCAAAGCCAAATTCGCCTTGTTCTTGTTGATCAAATGGTTAGAAGCAAACCAATTTTGTAATATAAATCATGTTGTAGTTATCTCTATTGTAACTGCTCTCTGATCTCTCTCTATTTAAATGAAAATAGAGATCAGAGATGGGATGATTTGGAGATGATTTAGGGATGAAAAATGATGGAAAAATGATGAAGAATAATGGTGGATTATTCATGATAGGATAGGGATTGTTGCATGCTGTAATTCTCAAGCCTTTGCTATTGTAATGATTCCACAATTTGCTGATTAATACATGATTTGGGAGTTGATGTTCATTCTTTTCATTCTGAAGTAACCCAGCAGCGTCCGATGGCGGCTAAGGGCCCAGCCTCTGGTGGAGTACGCTACTGCTGCTGTGTATCATATATTTACAATTGCTGCTGTGTGATGGTTTGATTTATTTCCTATTCTTTTGAATTGCATTATTTTACAGTTTCATGTTTTTATAGTGTGTTGTTAGAATATTTTATGGAATTATTTTATTGCACAAGTTGAGATTGAATCGTGTGGTTGTTCTTTTCCATCATAACAGAGATTATTATCCTTTTCAACTTATATAGTTATGCTGTTCATTTCAAATGTAAAGCTTCGCTGTTCATTTCAGATTGTTGGTTATTCGATTCCACTAATTAGAGTTTGCTGTTCAGATTTATTAAATATGATTCGTTGTTTAATTCCTTTAATTATAAGTTTGCTGTCCATTTACTTCGGTGTTTATTTTGGTTGATTAATTGCAAGAGTTTGCTTTTAAGGAGTTTTCCTAGTTTACTTTCAATGGCAGCTTTAGTTTAATTTCTATTTCCTTTTAATTGCTTTAAAGCAGGACTCTCAACTGTAGGGAACATTGGTTATTGCTTCCTCGTTCCTAGATTGATTGTCTTGTTCCGGTTTGGTTTCAATTGCATCAATATCTAGAGGAATGAGTTATTGCTACTGTATCCTCGATTGATGGTTGTTTGAGTGAATGATTTAGTTTAGAACATTTCAGTTTCTTGTTGTTCCAATTAGATTTTGTTTCCAGCTTTCATTTACTTTTGCATTTTAAGCACTATACTGCAAAACATTACTCTTGAGTAAATAGCCGCCTCAGACTGAGTACACTCTTGAAATAAAAAGTCGTCCCTGGGTTGACAATTAATGTGAAGGTAATTAGGAGTTAAAAAGACACCTTTTTATCGCTCCACACTTACCTTCCTTATCAATAATGAATCCTTGATGATCATTATTCCTATTATCCATAGTTGCATAAATTCAAGGAATACTTTGTCAAACATCCCCCACTGTTTGTGCCTCCCAAGCACTATAAATATGAGGTATCCCACCCTGATGTTGTGGAAAATATCTCTTTCAATGCTCTCCACCACAAGTTCAACACTGCAAAGGATTATTTCCATCGCCCTTATTTTTCTCCTCGGGCTAAGACCCATGTCCTTTGTCAAATTCATTGAACTTCTTATACAACACTGCATTCTCATTGTTACCTGCATCCTAAGGTCTTCCTCACTTCTTATACTACTTTCCTTTAGTCTTATTATTACATTTCCAGGCACGCTTAGGATTAGACTTATGTGCGACTTCTCATAGCAATGCTTTAACTTCCCAATTACTTCCTCCAATGATCCGAAACACCCTCATCCCAAACTTACCCAAGCTTACTAGTCCACTGATGTAAATATGTGATGAAGAGTTACCAGGATATGATTCAACCTCCTATATCACCTTAAGGAAGTGGAATCGACATAACAAAACCTTTTTGACTTCCCTCAAGTGTTATAGGACCCCCATTGAGCTAAATCATGCTTGCAGGTGTGCAATCCCTGAGTTAACCCACTTTTTCACTCACCTAAACCCCCAGTCACATGCACAAAAATTCATCCATATGACTGACAGCCTTCAGTCACAGGCATAATTCCTGTAAGGGAGAGACTGCAGTATTTTTCAACCAATTTTTTGCCTGCGATTGCAATATTTGGCAATTTTTTCAGGGCTAAGACCCAGACCACATCCTAGAACATGATGAGACTTTACAAAACAATAAATGACACAAAGAAAAAAATTCTAACACAAAACTTGATTAAGGACTTGGCTTAACCAATCCTAACCATGACAGACATTCCGTCAAACACATCATGAACATGAAACGTATAGGTCATAAATACACATTTAAACTTAGGGATATTATACTTATCTAAGAATCATCAAGAAGGTTTGATGCCCTCTCATAACAGTTGTAATATTATCTATTAACTCATACATTCATTACCTTTTCATTTACTAACCAAAACATGATGAGATTCATAACTAGATTCTATTATAAAACCATGCTTATAACCAACATATAACCAATAGAATAATGATGAGAGAACAACCATTAAAATCACATAATAACAAGCTCATTTACTCATAAAATGCAAGAGGAAAAAGATCTCTTATTAACATATGAAAATTCCAACCATGTCAGGGAATTCCACGTACCACCCGACCATAGATTTGGCTAAACAAAACCTTTCTTTTAGCTAATCACCCATGTTCCATACTCTAAGCTTGAATGTGGGACTAAAAACAAAACCAATAGGGGCTTCCTCAGGTTTTACCATGTATCTTGCCATTATCGGTCAAGGGATTCCTAGTCCCAAACAATAAACATACACTACAAGGCTTTACTGCAATCCCACCATATACCGGTACAGGGATCAATAGGCTTATAAAAGCATGGATACCTATATATTTATCCACCTAAACCATGAGGTAATTGAATGTCTCCACCCTCAGGATTTACAGTGTATCCTTCCATTTAGCAGTTAAGGATTCCTAGGCCCAACAAGGGTATACAAAATCAAAATTTACTGCAATCCCACATTTATCAGTCCATGGATTCCTAGGCCTTTTGAATTTTCCTGTGACCACCCCACTCAGTTTCGAAGCCTTCCGGAAGTCCAGCTCAACCAAGAAAGAGAATCCCAACACACCATGGCTATCCAAAAATGGAAAGGCAAGGCTAAAAACCATTGTCACACCTATAAAAACCCATGCCAATGACAACAAGAGAACCAAATACACACATGCATATACCATTCATGCCAAAAATAGAAATGGAATCATACATGCAACTTGATACCTGTAAGTAATCCCGTTGTAGCACTTCATCGAACTTTTCCTTGCTTGATATTTTCTTCTCTTTCCTTTATTTCTCTTCCTTTTATTTCCTTGCTCTAATTTTAGAGTGATATAAGAATGCTCTATGTGCAAGGGTATGAGAGAGAGAGAGAGAATGTATAGAGAGCTCCAAAAATGAATTGAAAAAAACTAACACTGAAAAAAAATATGAACTAATCCTCATAAGCCTTTTTATTGATGATGCCTCTATTTTCTTCATTTTCCTATATTTTCCTTCAATTTCCTCTACACATGCATCTTGTGACCTTTCACCTTCCTTTTCTCCTAAATTCCTTTATTTTCATAAATAAAATGACAATAAATGCATATTTTCCTTTTCAAATTCTTTTCCATTGGCTTTGCCAATTTCCCCTTAGCCATAATAAACCAAATGAACACCCATTAAGATGATTTTCCAAAAATTTATGTTGGAATATGTGTCCCATGACCATGGTATTATTTTTCGTTTGTTAACTATATTACATGGAATTTTAACCCGAGGTTGTTACAGACCCCTCCCCCTTAGGGGAAAACTGTCCTCAATGTTAAATGACACCTATAACTAGCAAGTCCACCGATCACCAATACCTACTTCCCATAGAGATTTATAAATTATCTCGATGCAATATTTAAAATGAACAATCTGTTGAAAAACATATCCAACATGACAAAATAACAACAGGAAAACTATATTGATTATTAGAGCTTTATAACACAACTCATTGTGGTATTTACATCCATATACATATATACATATACCAAAACTACTTTTCCTCAATTGACAAACAATGAAGGATACATATCCCACACCTAATCAGCCATCTCCCATGTAGCTTCATCGGGCCCAAAGTGCTTCCACTACACTTTAATCTTCTATATTGCTTGGTTCCAGAGCATGAGCATATTTCTTTGTAAAATGCACTAATGTTCCAACTAGAATTATCCCTATGGTTCCACATGAAATACAGACCAATCAATAATATGATCAACATATTTCACATGCTTTTTAAGAAAGGAGACATGGAAAACATCATGGATTTTTATTTTTGGAGGCAGTGCATACATATGTAGGCCACTTGTCCAATCCTATCAAGGATCTCAAAAGGCCCGCAATACCAAGGTGTCAGCTTCGCACTAGACCCAATTCCCAAGGAGCTCTTCTTGGGTTTTATGTGCAAATACACATGCTCCCCAACTTAGAACTCCTTAAATTCTCTGTGATGATATGCATAACTTTTTTTTCTACCATTTTTTGCCTTTATATTCTTTTTGATAACCTACATTTCCTTTTCCATTTATTCCAACATGTTCAGTCCAATGAACACCTTGTTCACTAGATCATTCCAACTGATGCAAGTATTATAAATCTGGCCATAAAGTGCCTCAAACAAACTTATACTCGTGACTCCTAATACCCATTGGAATAAGAAAACTCAACCAATGGAAGATATGCTTCCCACTTCCATTGATGATGCATAACATACTTCCTCAACATGTCCTCCAAAATCATGTTGACCCTCTCTATCTATTCATATTTCTATGGATGATAAGTTGTACTAAAGTCAAACTTTGTACCCAAACCTGCAATAACTCTTTCTAGAACATGGAAGTGAACTTGGAATCTTTGTTTCACACAATCTTCTTCGAAACACCATCAAAACTCACTATATCTCTAATGAAGATCTGTGCTACCTCACTAGATGAATAAGTAGACTTCACTGGAATGAAGTGTGCTACCTTAGTCAACCTCTCCACCAAAACCATAAATGAATCATGTTGTCTAGAGCTCCTCAGAAAACCTATAATAAAATACATGCAAATGACCCACCATTTCCATTTTGGAATCAGAATTAACTGTAGTAACCCACCTAGATGTTTACATTGTGCTTTTATTTGTTAAAAATCCAAGCATTTAACCACAAACTCTTCCACTTCCTTCTTCAGTTTCGGCCAATAGTAGAACTGCCAATAGTAGAACTTCTTCACCTTTGTCTATGTTTTTTGATATCCTATATGACCTAAATGAAAATTAACATGAAATTCCCACAAGATAAGCTTCTTGTTCTCGTTGTTGTCTGACACATAGATCTTGTCCCTAAATATCAAAAAACCATTTTTCATGAGATGATAGTCCACATCATGTTCACATGTACCATGATTTAAGCTATGCCTAAGCTCCCTGTCACTATCATCTTACTATCCTTCTTGTAGTATTTGATCCTGTAAGTCTGTTACATATGAACTCACAGTGATTTACCTATATCCATCTTCTAAGTTCATATGCAACCTTTTTTTCCTTTTCCTTAATGTACCTAATCTCGAAATCAAATTCACTGATCACATCCAACCATCTAGCTTGCCTAACATTCAAATTTGGTTGATCAATAAGTATCTCAATCCACTGTGATCACTCATCAAGATGAATCATCTGCCAATAAGATAGTGCCTCCATATATTCAAAGCATGAATGATCATTTCCAACTCAAGATAATTCGTCACATAGTTCTTCTCATGCTCATTCATTTCCCTTGACTCATAATAGATCACATGTCCCTCCTGCATTGAGACTCCACCAAATCTTATCTTCCAAGCATGTGTGCATACCACGAACTCTTTTTTCGAATCTGCAATCTTTAGAATTAGAGCATTTTTCAACAGTTGTTTCAATTGCACAAAACGTGTTGCAAATTCCTCTATCCATTCAAATTTATTCCCTTTTCATTGCAATTATGTGATAGGATATGCAATCTGATAGAATTTAAAAATTAACCTCCTGTAGTAACCTGTGAACCCCATACATGACCTTACCTCATCCACATTCCTAGGATTTTCCCATTCCATGATAACCCTTATCTTTTTTGGATCCATTTTTATTCCTTCCTTGTAGACAACATGCCCCAAGTAATCTACCTCTATCTGAAAGAAACTACATTTTCTCATATTGGAATATAATGGATGCTCTCTTAGCAATATCAATATTGCTGCTAATTTTCTGACATGTTCCTCCTCATTTTTAGAATATATCAATATATCAAAAATTAATATAATAAAAAAAATTTCCAAATAAAGATGCAACACATTATTCATCAACCACATAAAATTAGCTAGATCATTAATAAAAAAAAAGGAACCACAACAAACTCATAATATCCATACTTGGTCTGGAAAGCAGTCCTATAAATATCCTCTTCTTTGGTATGTACCAAATGGTATCCTGATCACAGATTAATTTTTGATAACATTGTTTCTCCCTTCAATTGATCAAACAAGTCAGTAATCCTTCACAATGGTTTTTTTTTCTTGATCACCACCTTGTTCAAATTCCTGTAATTAGTAAAAAACCTAGGAGTACTGTAATATTCCAAAAATTTAGCCTTCAACCAAATGGAATATTATAGTTTGTTTTATCACTAGGTAGGTGAATAAGTGGGTGGGGAGGCCCATAAGTCTCCTTAGCAGCAATAAAACACTTCAAGTGTGAAAGGATACCTTTTTAGCAGCTAAATAAATCACCTCCAAGTGTGAACAGGGGTTGGATCATGTTGATTTGGTCAACTTTGACCAAGTCAACAATGTTGTTATGGAGGAGTGGAGATTAAATGAGGAATAACGCAGTTTTGGAGGGAGATTGATTTCATGAAGGAAATGACCTAATTGAGTGGGGCCAAGGGCAAGGAAGCTCATAATATATATAAGGAAGAGGATGGCAGCCATATGGGGTTATGTATTAGATTATTATTTTGTATATTGTCTATTTAGACTACTTTCATTCTTCAACTGTTTAGTTGATATTTCTGTGTTGTTTAGCACCGGGTGTTCTCGAGCGGGAATCCCACCTCTTTTCTTGAGAGGCTTCTGGGAAGAAAATTTCATTTCATTTCCGCATTCAGGTTTTCAGGTCAAGCTATAGCTTCTTCATTAGCGTAGTTTTTTGCAGGTTTTTAAGAAGCGTTCCAGATTATCCACAGTATTGATGAACATGTGTCGACGTTTTGAATCCCAACTGGGATCCATCCATCATCATTCTAATAAGTCCTGATGATGGAACCGCGTTGGGATTCGAAAAATAGACACATGTTCATCAATACTATGGATAATCCAGAAAGCTTCTTAAAAAATGATCACCACAGGAGTTTAAAAACCAAAATTTTTGTAGGTTATTATGTTGTGTTGCAGGGTGCAGCAGTCGAGGGTTTAGGAACCCACTTTCTGAGCTAGTTTCTCATTAGAGGAAGGATTCTTTCACTTAGGAGATCAATTTGGAGAGCTCTTGGACACATTTCAGATGTTTTGCACCAGGCCAACTATTTCCCATAATTTCCAGTGTTGTTCCAGCTAGGAATTGCATTATTTTCGAGGGCAACTTCAGTGAGGGATCTTATGGTTCCTTTGGAGTGTACTCCTACGATTGAAGGGTTCAACCCTTCATTAGAGGAGGTATTTGAGGGGATCCACATCATATCTACATTATTTCAGCCTTCTACACTCATGTGCTTCAATTTGCAGTGAATCTTCAGCCTTAGGGCTTTAGATCTCATCTTGTATAGGGTGTATTTCTGAAAACCCTTTCCGGGTTCTTTGTAGGAGTTTTTGTTAAGCCTGTATCTATATTGGGAATATTTTTTGAGGCATATAACAGCCCTACATATTTTTTACATTCCATTGCTGTAGCAGAGAATTTATAACTACACTGTAGCAGCTCTCCGGCATTTTTTATTGTGACAACAGCTCATGTTGGGAGTGATTACTTATGGGAGGCTTGTTCTTTCATTGTATTTGATGTATGCCTCACTATATTGTATTGATTTGCTGATCTTATACATGATTTTATGACTCCATATTAGTCTCCAATGTTTATGAGTTGATTTACACTGCTATTTCTGGTTTTGTGTTCATATATTGCTGCATTCTCCATTTGGGAATATTATAGTGGAATTAGAGTGTAATCTTGGCTCAGCCTGTGCATTCAGTCAATATTTCCCCATAAGTAGAAGATTCTCTCAAATAATAGGAGATTTACAGAGAAAAGAGAGACATGACTCCATTCATTGGAGGAAGGAAGGAAGAGCAGCTCTCAAAGCTTCTTTTTCAAACTATGCAGAGCATTCATGGAAATATCAAGAAGATGAGAAGGGAGATGTGTAAGGAATCTCCAAGAGAGTTTGAATCTAAAAAAAACTCTAGATTTTCACAAGATGAGGTTGAGCATGCAGCCACACACCATGTTTCACAGCGCATTATTATGCCCAAATTTACTATGAGAGAGAGGAAGAAAGAAGAAATGCCAAAGATGGGAACTCTTAGTGATTATCTGCAAGAATATGAATCTCAAACTAAGAGGTTCAAAGATCAAATAAACTTCCAATATTTTTGCAAGATCAAGGTGGAGAGGAGAAAGCAGCATGATAACGGTAGATTTTTTCTATCTACTTTTGATGGTTCACCTAAATGTTCAGCTAGAGCTTGGGTGGAGGAGCTAGACACCTAGTTGCAGCAGCATCAAGTTTCTGAAGATGAAGCCATCAAAGTATCAATGCTACATTTTGGAGGTAAGGCCTATGCTTGGTGGATATTTGAGTCCTTTTCTTTAAAAAATTCACATACATCTACTTATGCAAAGTTCACTAGGATACTAGTGGAAATGTTTGATGGAAAACATTCTGAAACATCTTTGGTGGAGCTAAACAAACCAAAACAAACCAAAATTTTGAAAGAATTGAAAGGACCTATAAACTCAACTCCATTTTAGAAAACTGTTGAAGAGGCTAACATGTTGCATAATACCTTGCTAGAAGCAAGATCTGTATCTCATACTTCTGGAAAAGAGGGCATGGAGATCCCTTTTTCAAAAGAGGATCCTCTTATTGAAAATTTTCCTATTCATATTGAAGAAGAAGAGAAGGCTGGGGGCAACAATGCAGTCTTATCTAAAGCATATCTAGCACATCATGCAGAGGAAGATGGAGCACTTTCTCCAACAAGAGGAATTCTTATATCATTGCAAGAAGTTCCAAAGGATCTCATATGTGAAGATCAAGGCACAATCCATGTACAACATATGCCACTATTGAATGATTGTGAAACCTTGCAGATGAAAGGAGGAGGTAAGGAGGATGACCAACATAATATCGTGAGGAGCACACACCCCTAGCTATTTCAAAATTTTGATGCACAGAAGAGGCAGATTGATTTGCGCAGTGAGGGTAGGGACAAATTTTTCCATTCATATGTGCAGTCTACTCTTGACATTGATGTCTCGCTGCATGGAGGCATTCCACCAGGGAGGCCACCAGATATAGAGCTGGTGAGAGACATCTTACCATTTGGTTCACCACTCTTAGATCCCAGAGGGGTGGATACTTTGGAGGGACCTATTACAGTGTAGAGAGTCTGGGGTAGACTCAAGGAGGAGGGAGACATTCTCCCATTTTCAGTAGTACCAACTCTCACTACATATTATGTTCTCACAGAAGATGTTGCAATGATGGAGGATGGAACCACCATGGTGCGAGGAAGATTCTCCATGGATTAGGAGAAACAAAGGGTACTTCCTTTGTGGAAGGAATCCTCCATGTATTGGAGTATATGGAGGCCACTCATGCTTACATTGGCCAAGATCAGGAGATTCTTTTTGTATGGTAGTTTCTCATGGGAAGCCAACTTCAAAATGCCAACACTTCTATTTGAGCATGAGAAACTGCATGGTGGGCATGGCAGCATTGTGGAGGATGAATTTGGCATGGGGAATGTCAAAGGAGAAGACAACAGCATGTGGGGAGCTTCACATTTCAGATCTTCAATGATGTCTCTTAGGAGGGTTGATCCATATTGGAGGTCTCAGCTTTTGGTAGAGTACTCCAATGATCTTGATGGTTGCATGATTCTTGATGACCCGAAGGGAGATGATAGATACATGGTGGATAATTAAGTCATCTATTCTTATGGCATAGTCTTCTTGAATAGAGTTTCTGAGCTCAAGAGGAAGCTTCTACATGAAGCACATGTGGACTTTCTTTCCATGCACTTTGATGCATTTCATTCTTTGATGGAGGAGTTCACTTGGGAGGGAATCCAACAGGACATATATCAGCATATAGAGAGATGCATAGCCTGGATGATGATGGAGAGGTTGTCACAACCACTTCCCTAATCATTGGAAGTGAGGGATAACTTACAGTTGAGCCATTTCATCTCAATGACCAAAGTACATAGTAGAGAAGGTACATTTTTGCATTATGATTTGTACTCCTTTACTTTATATGAGCAGCATGTTGTACCAAGGAGGATTATCCCTTCTTGTATATTGTATTCTAATGTACTTGAGGCCATTTTTAGCATTGATGTTGGCCATGCTATTGGTGGTTTGTGGGCGAGTCCACATGATTCTTGGTGTGCACCATTGGCACCACATGTTACTTTTATGATCCTATCTTGTAGGATGATTGTAGCAGCAAACAAGTGGCTGAAAGGACACTTGTTATTATTTGTTTTGAGGTAGGTAGGGGATGCATTGCACTAGTTCCATATGTGGAACTATGATACACCTCCCAGTTGTCATGTGGAAACTTGTTTTCATTTGTGTTTTCTTCCATATATGGATGGTGTTCTTATGTTTATGGGAAGATTTGATGGGAGAGTGGCACAATAGTTGAAGGTGCCCATTGGGAGTATGATTCTCCATACTTTATATATTGCATGTTTTATGAGAGACCATGGGAAAACCATGATTGCCACACTACATCTCTTTTATTCATGTGGGAGGAGCCATTTGTAGAACTTGAGTTCTTGGAGGAGGCACTTCGTGGATGTTTTGTTTGGTGGGGTGACTTGGCTCATTCTTAGAGGCCATAGTATTTTAGCCCAAGATCAGCAGAAGCCCCATACATACCATAAATGGAGAGTGAAACACCTTGGGTGGGAAAATTTAATCTCTCCATGTAGCCCCAATACATTGCATAAACCAGGGGTTGAGGATTTCTTTGATGAGCTACCTGGAATGGCTCACTTAATTTGGATGATAGCATGGGTATGGGAGACTCTCATTGGGAATGATATCCCCTATGTTTTTCATCACTCTTACCTTGATGAGGCCATTGCAAATCAAGAATGTTTCCACTTACACCTTCCACCTTTTCATGATGTGAGCCATTTGGTTTTTCATACTTGGAAGGAACCATTGGAGGACAGATTTATTGCAGATTATCTTGAGAAGTGGTGGGGACTATTGATGAGGAGGCCACAAGAGGAGGAGGGGAGGAATTTTTCTCTCTCTTATAGTTGCTTGAGGGCAAGAAACATTTTGGAGGGGAAGACTATAATATTCCAAAAATTTAGCCTTCAGCTAAATGGAATATTATAGTTTGTTTTATCACTAGGTAGGTGAATAAGTGGATGGGGAGGCCCATAAGTCTCCTTAGCAGTAATAAAACACTTCAAGTGTGAAAGGAGACCTTTTTATCAACTAAATAAATCACCTCCAAGTGTGGATAGGGGTTGTATCATGTTGATTCAGTCAACTTTGACCAAGTCAATAGCATTGTTATGGAGTGGAGATTAAATGAGGAATAATGCAGTTTTGGAGGGAGATTGATTTCATGAAGGAAATGACCTAATTGAGTGGGGCCAAGGGCAAGGAAGCTCATAATCTATATATGGAAGAGGATGGCAGCCATATGGGGTTATTTTTTAGATTATTATTTTGTATATGGTATGTTTACTCTACTTGCATTCTTCAATTGTTTAGTTGAGATTGCTGTGTTGTTTAGCACCGGGTGTTCCCAAGAAGGAACCCCACCTCTTTCCTTGAGAAGCCTCTGGGAAGAGAATTGAATTTCATTTCCACATTCAAGCTTTCAGGCCAAACTACAACTTCTTCATCAACACAATTTTTTCATGTTACTGTGTTGTGTTGCAGCATGCAGTAGTGGAGGGTTTAGGAACCCACTTTCTAAGCTAGTTTCTCATTGGAGGAAGGATTCCTTCACTTGGGAAATCAGTTTGGAGAGCTCTTGGACACATTTCAGATATTTGGCACCAGGCCAACTATTTCCCATCATTTCTAGCACTATTCCAGCTAGGAATTATGTTATTTTGGAGGGTAGCTTCAGTGAGGGATCTTATGGCTCCTTTGGAGTGTTATCCTATGATTGAATGGGTTATCCCTTCATTGAAGGAGGCATTTGATGGGATCTACATCAGGTATACATTATTTCAGCCTTCTACACTCATCTACTTTAGTTTGCAGTGAATCTTCAGCCTTAGGGATTTAGATCCCATCTTGTATAGGGTGTATTTCTGAAAACCCTTTCCGGGTTCTTTGTAGGAGTTTGTGTTAAGCCTACATCTATATTGGCCTTATCTTTTGAGGCATATAATAGCCCTACATATTTTTTAAATTCCATTGCTGTAGCAGATCATTTATAACTGCGCTATAGAAACTCTCCAAAATTTTGTATTGTGACAGCAGCTCATGTTGCGAGTGATTTCTTATAGGAGGCTTGTTCTTTCATTGTATTTGATGTATGCCTCACTATATTGTATTGAGTTTCTGATCTAATACATGATTTTATGACTCCATATTGGTCTCCAATATTTATGAGTTCATTTACACTGCTATTTCCAGTTTTTTGTTCATATATTGCTGCATTCCACATTTGGGAATAAGTGACAAGTACCATCCTTCTTATTCATAAACAACACCGGTGCACCCCAAGGCGACACACTTGACCTATTTTATCCATTTTCAAGCATGTACTTCAACTGCAAATCCAATTCTACTATCTCTAGAGTGCTCATCATGTTGTTGCCTTTTATGCCAGTGCTTCCCATAGTACCAACTCAATAGAAAATTCCACTTTCCTATTAGGCGAAAAATCTGAAATCTCTGCAAGGAACACATTCTGAGACTGTTGAAAATTGGGTACCTATTCAAGACCTCTACATCCTCAACATCCTTACCTTTATCACTAGATATATGCATTGCAAATAACACACACCCTTTCCTGAAACTATTCTTTGTCGGTATAGCTATAACCATTCTAGCTTATCTTACCTTCTTCTTACCATGTAAGATTATTTGAATCTCCATTTTCATCCAAGCACTCAATATCCTTTTCATATCATTCCACCTCGGTCCTATGAAGATACAACCAATCCATACCCAATATTATATTTTCGGATCCCAATGGAAGTACATTTAGATGCGCTCATGTAGGCATACCATTTAGATCAAATGCACAAGCTCTTAACTAATGATAATGATGGAATATTTTATTTGTACTTGTAGCCAACTGCCCTAACAAAACTTCTACATGTACTTCTTTATTTAAACCACACTTATATACCAGGCCAGGGTTAACATAACTATAATTAGACCCAAGTTCAAAGTAAATATAAACAACTTGATCACAAATCTTATTGTGCATCTCAATAATAAATGTCTGATGATTTGTCTGTCTGTTATCTAATGTTGCATGGATCCTAGAATTCCCTATCCAACATCTCATTTTTTTTTGCTTCCTGTGCACTGTAGATCTAAGGCCTACCACCCTGATATGATAGAAAACCATACTTGAGATGCTCCTAGCCACATATCCAACACTGCAATTGTCCTTTACCATCACCTCTATTATGTTTCCCTCCAAGTTGTCAGCCATGTCCATTTCCAGTCACATTAAACTTCTTGTAAGGATCAACATTCTCTTTCTCACCTATATCCTGATGTATCGTTCTCTTTGGCTGAAATTTACCTTTATTTTTGTCTTTCCCTTTCCAACCCTACTGAAACTTTATCTTATGCTTCGATTTCTCATATTAGTGCTTCGAATTTCTAATGAATTATTCAAGAAATTGAGGCTCACCATACTCAATCTGATCTTTAAATGTTAATGATAATGAACTGACAAATATTTGAACTTTGGAATTCTCATCCTTAAGATACATTACATACCTCAATATCTCTAGGAACTTAGTTGTGTACTTCTCATATGTCATCTATCCCATATTTAGCTCATAGATCTCCTTGGCCTTTTTCTCGTATTACCTTTCTGTCAAATAGTTCTTCCTAAAAAGTCTCTTGAATTCATGCCAACTCAACTTCCCTGTCCTGATGTATCTGACCCACTTCACATATTCCCAATAGATTCATACTTTCCCTTTGAGGATGAATATAGCTACAATGTACTTCATGTTATTTATGTAATCATGCAACTCAAATAAATTCTTCATCCCAAGTAACCATTCCTCTGCATCTTCGGGCTTCTTTCAATCTCCATCAAATGTAGGTGACTTGGCTTTCTTGAACTTATCATGAAAATATCCCCTGTAGTTCCTCCTGTACTAATGATAATGATGACGACCATGATACCTATCTAAACTAGTAATATATTAGAGCCTATATCCATCACCTCTCCTATCTCGTGTATCCAATAACCTTCCATCTTTGACTGTGTCCTCTCTATCCAACCTGTGACCACCACGAGACCTACTTCCATATTCCTGATTCTTCCTTTACTCATATCCATAACTTATCTGTGGTTATCCCTCTCTCTGGAAATTCAAAAAACTTTGATGAATTACTTCATTTACCTCTAATTGTATCTCCTATTCCCTAGAAAGTCTCTCCTATGATTGAATGATCTTATCATTGTCTTCTTTGCAACTCCTTATTATAACCTTCAAAATCCTCAACGTATTTTCTATATGAGGGGAGTACTCATCCTATGTTTTCTCCTCTAACCTATAGGGAGAGTCTCGAGAACTGTAATCTATTATTTTTTATTCATCCTTGCCTTCTGTCTCCTACAAGCATACCATGAGAGATAAACCAAATATAAAAAAAATCAACATACCTCAATATAGTTCAGGTGAGGATATCTTGTTTGAAATATCAACCAGGTTAGCACAATAAATGTATAATAATAATCACGTCAACATACCAACACCATGGATGAAAACACAAACTACATATAATGACCTTATGCATGGCAATCATAACTATAACACTACATGGATATTCATCCATATATACATTGACATTCATAACAAATAGATATATAGCCTAAAAGAAATCATGACAAAATCACCTCAACAACAACATCATCAACTTCTACATGAAAACACAATGATAACAATGACCATAACCATGCTTACATAACAAGCACATATACAAACTTCATGCATGCAAGACAAACATATTCCTCCCATCGAGTCCAAGAGTTGAACCATGCTCTAATACCACACTATAACACCCTCCTCCCACACTTGCCCAATCTTACCAATCCACCGGGGTAAATATGTGATGAAGATTTACTAGGATATGATTCAACCTCCTAGATCACCTTAAGGAACTAGAATCGACAAAAAAAAAAACCTTACTAACTTCCCTCAAGTGCTACAGTACCCCTAAGAGCTAACTCACCCTTCCAGGTGTCCAATCCCTAAGTTAAACTACTTTTTCACTCAACTAAACCCCCAGTCGCATGCACAATCCTGCATCCATGTGACTTAAAGCCTCCAGTCGTTGTAGAAAATCTACCAATGGGATTCAATCTGATCTTGTAATGTACTAAAACAATATATTCAATCCTTCCTACAATTTGTGAAAACAAAACACAATCGCAAAATCACATATAAGAAAGAGAAAGAAATTATCAATCACACAACACAATATATATCTAGGGAAAATAACTGCTCAAAACCCCTCTATATCTATATTGCATATCATCAAGATCATGAAGCAATAGAATGATTTATCTCTCAAGATAACTTATGCACTCTGCTAACTGTTTCACACTAATCCTGCTAGAACGTGGCTTGCAACCTAAGCAAAATTGTTCAAGTATTTATCCTCTTGCCTTACACCGCTTACCCAACCTTCCTTGTTACACCATTTTTTGGTCATATAACCCTTTACTATTAGATGGACCTAAGTACACCATGTAAGACCAATTTTACCCTAAGTAAAATTGTTTTCACTATGAAAAATAACTTAGTAAACCACATTTATTAAGTTGTTTAAAACAGGAAACCCCATGAGGAAATATTAAATAAATCCACAATTTTTTTATTTTCCTCAAAGAATAATTAGTTAAACATCAGTTTAATTAATATTCATGGTCATATTTAACCCAAAACAGGAAAATAAATTAGATAAATCATTATTTATCTTATTATTTTCTAGGAATAATTATTTAAACCTTATTTAAATAATATTCCTTGTTAAATGTGACTAAATAATTTATAAATAATTAAATAAATCATTATTTATTTGATTATTTCTCAACCACATCCTTAAGATAATAAATAAATCATTTATTTATTTATTATTTACAAATAAATGGATTTGACCAAAGTCAAATTCCTTTTCCCTCCAACAAATATAATAAAATATTCCATAAAAGTTGGATATAGAATTAGTTAATAATATTTTAATTATGCACCAATATCTAGAATAACTCAATATTTTGTTATAAATAGAAGGGTTTTTTCCATTCACTCACTACCTTTTGTTGCCTAAAGATCACTTTGGATCTATACTTTTGGTCTAACTTTGATCCACAATCATTTTCATATTTTGCTACCATTTTTCTTATGAGCTCCCTTTAAATTCCATCTTGTCTGGGTTTTCTACACCATCAAGAGAGATATTTTATATCTGAAGTGTTAAGGACGTACAAGAACCCATCCCATTGAGGGGGACTAGTAACATCTTTCTATGTTCCCTTTCCAGGTGTCAAAAAATACAAAAATTCTTTAAAACAATATTTTCTTGTCTATTGGATGCATGGAGAAACTCTTGATTTTATTTACTGCTTAATGTCTTTAATTGCATAGATCTAGATTTTGCAGCATTTATCTTGGTCAACTAATTGCAGATCTAAAGATATTGGCAGCCATCTTTGTTGTTAGGGCTATTTTTTATGCCCCACTAAAGTGAGAATTTTTCATACGCTTGTGATTAAGATTCATATTAACATTACTTACACATTATTAGGCGAATTGAGCCCCTACTAATTAGGAAATTCCAACTTAATGATTGCCCAATCCATCAAGGCCTTATCTATGACCTCATCCATAACTTGTACAATTTTCTAATATTACAACTAATAGATCTCCTCCCTTTAAACTCTGTCTCAACTAGGCCTTCCTTAGAACTAACATGCAACAACTATTTATCGTGAATTATGAGTTAACTGATTAATCACTACTTGTGAATTAAAACATATTTAATTCACTGGACCTATCACTAGCTCATCTCTCAGTTATAACTAGTTAAATTGATTTTAACTCAAATACTTGAGTTAACTAATTACAACTCACAAATAACTTTAATTGGACCCCCTAAAATCTTGGGAGAACTCTACATGCCTCCTCTTTGACCTCCAACTCGAATTTACTAACCTAACTAAGTCTTCATGACTTAGTTAAATCATACAAGTTGTCATGAGATGAAATTAGAAATTTTCTTCTAATTTAATTAAGGGAAAATTAAATTAGAAGCCTCATATGGTACCATTTCTAGGTGCTATTTTTTGGTTTCAATTTTTGGATTCCATTTTGAATGTTTCTTGTTTCCAATTTCAACACTCCCTCCCAAAAAGAAAGGAATTCAATATATCCTGGTTTAGTGCCTTTGGAATTTTCTGCATGCTACACTTCTCTAGTGTTTTTTGCTCTTGAAAATCTTGAAACTGAATAGCCTCCAAAGAAAAAAATCGAATCAGTATGATAGATCTGTCATCAGAGTCTCTGACGGCTATCTATTAGTGCATTTTTTATTAAAATCTCTACGTTGTTGCTAACTCTCCATTTGTGCCCTCTACACTGCTGCAAACTCTAATATGCACTCCAGTATCTAACATCTGTCACTCTGATTTTTGTTTTCCTGACATATAACTGCATCAATATTTTTGATCCTTCCTGCAACTTTGTACTATGGGTTGACTTGATCCTTCCCCATAGCTAGGTCTAATCCATGAGACACACCATCTCAATTGATCCTGCCCTCTTCCCATCTGGCTCAAAATTCCCCCCTACTAGAGGTCTCTGCTTGATTGGATGCCTCCAGTCAGTGTCCTCTCTAATTATCCAATTTTGGTTACTTCACAACCTTCTGAGACTGCTTCTAAGGTTGCATGTTGAGAGGTAATTTGTGCTACCTCTCAACCACCAAGTCACTAACCTCTGCTTTTCTCCTCAAAGCTTTGCACACATCCTCTACCTCAACAAAATACAGGTTCTTGACTCTTAGACCGACCTATTTCACCAGTCCCGTGGTGATGTGTCTAAGGAACACCTTTCCTTTTATAAATATAATGTCATAACCACAGTTTTCCAATACCGCTACAGAGAAAAAATTATTCATTAGTCCTGTAACATACAAAACTTATGTCAATCTAAGACGGGATCCATAATCCCTCTCAAAGGTAACTATAACTATGTTGGTTGCACTATACCTCCCTATAAAAATTATACAAAAAATAAGTATATCAATGGATTCAATCCGATCATGCGATTTACTAAAGAAAGATATTGAATCCTTCTACAAATCAATTGCGGAAAATAAACATGATAACCAATCACAAAAAGTAAAGAAAGGAGCAAATCAAATCACGACACATATATTTTCCCAGGGAAACCTTACTGCTTAAAATCCCTCTATCTTCTATTGTATATTCACCAAGGAATCATGTAACAATTACAATGCCCTCTTCTCACAACAGTCTCCTGCACTCTGCTAATCATCTCACATTGATCCAGACAAAATCGGGCACGCACTTAGCCAATTATCAGCCTATCTTTTAGCCTGCCTTTCTCATGCAATTCATGAGGAATGCAATCCCTATTCCTTGGTAATTTAAGCCTTTCTCAACTATGCTAGTATCATGGAAAATCCTATGGTGTTTTAACTGCATCCAGGCATTTTGCTAATAATACAACTGATAGTCAACTTCCCTTTAACCTCTGTCTCAATTGGGTCTCCACTGGAACTGGTGTGCATGCAACTATCAATAGTAAATCATTAGTTGCATGTAAGATCACTGCATGTGAATTAAATATGATTTGATTCACTTGATATCTCACTAGTGCAACAAACAATTTCAACTAGTTCAACTGACTTTAACTCAATTAACTAAGTTAATTGATTTCTCATGCATTAAAATCATGCACTTAACTACAACTTGAACTCTAAAACACATATAATCACTCTGCATGCCTCACCAACCACCCTCAACTCAAAATTCATGAGATAACTGAGTCTATCACACTCAGTTAACTACTACAAGTGTTTTTGAGATAAGATTGCAATTTATTGTCCAATTTAATTAAGGGATAATTAAATTGGACACATTTCCAAATTATTAAATAAATTGGTTTGCACACTAATGTATCGCTAGGACCCATCACTACATGACTTGTGGTCCCACACTAGTGTGTGTGCTGTCATGTTGTTTCTGGATGCCAATTTCACTGTTTCTTGTTGCAAATTTCAAAACTCCATCTCAACAAGAAAAGAATCAATCTGTCCCAATCTGGTACCTTGGGATTTCCTTGCATGCGCACATGCACCTCTTGCATGCAACATGTAACTCTTGCATGCAACATGCAACACTTCTCTAGTGTTGTTCGCACATGCAACACTTCTGAAACTGAATAGCCTAAAAACAACTAAATCAGTATAATGCATATGTCATCAGAGTCTTATGACTGCTACTAGCTACTACACATGTCTACTGGACTCTCTGCATTGTTGACATCTACATCCATGCACTCTGCAATGCTTCCAACTCTGATTTGCGCTCCAATATCCGACACTTGTCACTCTGATTTCTATATTCCTGCCACATCTGACTGCATCAATCTAACTAGTCCTGCTACTGCTATACTATGGGCTCCTCATAGCCAGGTTCGATCCATGAGACACACCATCTCAATGAACCCTACCCAATTTCTCCTTGGGATTAATTCTGCACATTGCCCCACCTCACACTTGGAGGTATAGCTACATGCACTTCCTCTACCCATCTAGCTTGAAATTTCCCCCTCCTGGAGGTCTCTTATTGAGTGGTTTCTACCACTCCATGATCCTCATCTTGTGGATTCTCCACATCTTGAGGTTCATCCTTTGGAACCAATAGTTCCTCTTCTACATGCAAATCAAGCTCCCTCTCAAGGGACAATCGCATGGCTTTCTCACACTTCCCCATGGTACATCCCTTGCATGTGTCTATCTATGCAAGAGTACCCTTTGGAAGCCCTGTAGAAATATTCTACATGACCTTCAAAACTCTGTGATCTATATGGCCCAAATCTCTTGTGCCATAACTCACCCTCATCTCGACACACCACTTTGTCTAATTTACCCATCAATGTTGTGCAGCCATCTACATCAAGTTTATAGATATTCTTCACATGAATCCAAATATTCTTGGCTTGTTATGTGGCTTTATGTCCAAGGAAATCTTTCCCTTCACTAAAAACCACATCATAACCTCTATCCTCCAACATTGCGACTGAAACTAAATTCTTTTTCAAGCCGGTACATGCATTACATCTGTAGAAAATTTTCTGAATAATGAAGATTTATCCACTAAGATTATCCTGGTAACACACTAATTCAAATTCATGCATAACACATAACCTCTTCTACAATTGATCATCAATATGCGGAAATAGAAATAGTCGCATGCGCACATAAACACAATATGTAATGGGGAAAGCTTATAGCTGAAAACCCCCAGCTATTTTGCATATTATAATGGAAGAGAACATGTAACAATACATAGCACAATACTCCTCACAATTACTTAGTACTATCTCCAAAAGTTACACACAAACTAGCTCAGTTTTGAACAAGTCACGGGTTCAAAACTCATCCACTATTTGCCTGCCTCTACTGCGCAATCCAAGTTGGTGTAATGAGAGATCCAAGTTTGAATCCCACTGGCTTGATCTGCGCAATCCTCATTGTCAATCTCCTCCAATGCTTGTGCAAATCTCATGCACAACTAATGTCACAACTAATAGCAAACTCACCCTTTCATCTACCTCTTCCACTGGTCTTCACTGAACTGTCCATGCACTGCAGTCAACTGATGTGTTATTTAGTTGAATAATGAGTTAATATTTAGTGAATTAAATAATATTTAATTCACCTCACTCATATCTAGTGTATTAGCCAGTTAAACTAAACACAACTAGTTCAACTAAGTTAACCTGAACACAACTCCACCAACTGTCTCATCAACTCCACCAAACTCCGCCACTTGAGTTCTAACTGAAGTCAACCATGCATGAGCTCACCAAACCCCTAGGAATAGCATAATTCCTTTTTCAGATGCATGGGCCACATCCGTAGCTCCAACTGAAGTGCTGCAAGAGGATAAACTGAAGTTTATAGTCCAAATATTATTAAGGGTAAATAATATTTGACTGTTCTATTTTTAGACAGGCAGTCTAAAAATAGACTTCGACCTATATGTCTAAAAATAGAGGTCCATATATTTTTTACCAACTCGACCAATCATCCAAGAATAGCATACTGCAACTCCTAGACCATGCTCCATATGTCTAAAAATAGACATAGTCTAAAAATAGACTTTGCGCCAAAAATAGCCTGCGGGCCCACTTAGTGAAGGCGACTTCATTTCACTAAGCTCCATCATCTTGCTGCATTTTCAACACTCCCTCTTAGCAAGATATGGATTATCTGCAACCCCTATCCTACCTCTGTGGAATTCGAACTTGCTCCTGGTGAGCGCCTTCGTCAGGATGTCGGCATCCTGATCCTCCGTGGGAACATATGAAAGCATCATGATTCTCCGCTAAACACAATCTCTGATATGATGGTACCTGATGTCGATGTGTTTGGATCTATCATGAAATACTGGATTAGTCGAGAGTTTAATGCAACTCTGGTTATCACAGTAGATCACTGTAGGCTCCAAATGCAACCTGAACAATCCAACGAGGATCTTCCTCATCCAAATAGCCTCGCATGCAGCCAAGCTTGCTGCCATGTACTCGGCCTCTGCTGAACTTAGTGCCACGGATCTCTGCTTCCTGCTGTACCAGGAAACTGCTGTCGACCCAATGCTGAAAACTCCTCCAGATGTGCTCTTCCGGTCCGTTGGACTCCCTGCCCAATCTGCATCAGTGAAGCCAGAAAGCTTCGCTCCATCCTCCTGTCTGTACCATAGACCATATCCCGATGTGCATCTAATATAGCGCAATACATGCTTGCCTACCTTCCAAAAGAGCTTGGTAGGCTTAACCATAGCTTGCGAAAGCTGGTTAACTGCATAGCATATATCGGGTCGTGTATTGACCAGATACATAAGCGACCCCACCAACTGTCGATAGACAGTGGCATCCACTACCTCCGCTGAAGTAGCATCCTCCTTCCTCCAACCACCCGGAAGAGGAGTGTCAACAGGCTTGCAGCCTTGCATGTTGAACCTCTCCAGAATCTCCCGGGCATACTTGCCCTGAGAAACAAACAGTCCTCCGCTGCGTTGCCAAATCTCCAATCCCAGGAAATAATGAAGGATGCCCAAGTCCTTCATCTCAAACTCTCGTGCAAGATCCTTCTTGCATGAAAGTATCAACTGCTCATCGCCAGTCAAAATCAGATCATCTACATACAGTACGATGATCAACAGCTTCCCCTCCACCACAATCTGGTACAGGTTAGGATCCGCCTCACTCTTGGATAATCCAAGCCCGGTGAAGTAGCTGTCTATCCGAGTGTACCAAGCACGAGGTGCTTGCTTCAGCCCGTACAGTGCTCTCTTGAGTCGGCACACATGCGACTCACTGCTGAAGATCTCGAAACCTTCAGGCTTCTCTATGTACACCTCCTCCTCAATGACTCCGTTGAGGAACGCAGTCTTCACATCCATCTGATGGATGTGCCATCCCATCTGCGCTGAGAGAGCTAGGATCGTACGTATGGAAGAGTACCTTGCGACAGGTGCAAAGGTCTCCTCATAATCGATCCCCTCGATCTGTGAGAAGCCACGGGAAACAAATCTTGCCTTGTACTTCTCCACACTCCCGTCAGCCGCCTACTTCACTTTGTAGATCCATCGCGAACCCACCACTGATTTCCCCTCCGGTCGCGGGACAATCTCCCATGCACTGTTTCTGACAATCGAATCATACTCTTCCACCATGGCATCTACCCATGCGAGGTCCTCCACAGCTTCCTCGAAAGAGGATGGCTTTGTCACGACACATTTGCTCACAAGAGCCATGTATCCAGTGTACCAGTCCGGTGACTGTCTCTGTCTGCGCTGTGTTGTAGGTGGTCCTACAACCTTCTCTGCATCTCGAGCCAGTCGCTCAACTTCTGTAGTGCACTTGCGCCCTCTGATGGTTGGCACTGCATGAGTGGTTTCTTCCACTCCATGAACTTCCTCTTGTGGCTGATCCACATCCAAAAGCTCCTCGTTAGGAACTAATAGCTCCTCTTCTGCATGCAAGTGTGGCTCCCTCTCAAGCGAACACTTCATGGCTTTCTCCTCCTAAAATTTGATATCCCGTAGCACAACAGTCTTGTGACTATCTGGCAAATACACATGATAGTTGTGGGGAATATCAGTATACCCCACAAATATCACAACCTCTGCGATCGGATCCAGCTTCTTTCTGGCGTCCTTCGTCACATGCATGTAGACAGGTGAGCCAAAAATCCTCAAATGAGAAATTTCAGGCCTCTTGACAGAAAACGCCTCCTCCGGTGTACTCATTCCAAGTATCTTGTGAGGACAACGGTTTTGCACATACACTGCAGTATTGCATGCCTCAGCCCACAAGTGAAGGGGTAGGCCTTGATCATGTAACATCACCCGTGCAGCACCCACGATCGTTCTGTTCTTCCGCTCAGCAACCCCATTCTGCTGTGGGTTATGGGGTGCGATGAGCTCGCTCTGAATCCCTTCTGCGCTGCAAAAGTCCTTGAATTTAGCAGAGATGAATTCACCACCATTGTCACTCCTAAGAGCCTTCACATGCTTCCCTGATTCCTTCTCAACCAGTGCCTTGAATTCACAGAACTTTGAATATGTCTCGCTCTTCTTCTGCATGAAGAATATCCAGCACTTCTGAGAGAAATCATCAACAAAGATCACATAGTACTTGTGCTTTGCTGTCGAAGCTACTGAGAAAGGACCACACACGTTTGTGTGAACTCTCTCAAGGATCGTCGTGGCGCGACTATCCTTCTCGTGAAAGGTGTCTTTCACATATTTTCCCAAGGTACACCCCTTGCACTGATATGAGTGTGCAAGAGTGCCCTTAAGAAGCCCAGTAGAAATCTGCTGCAGTATCTTCAAAGCTCCATGGTGAAGGTGGCCCAATCTCTAGTGCCACAACTCGTCATCATCCCGGCTCACCACTTCTCCCGCCTTGCATGCCATTGTTGCGCAGCCATCTACTTGCAACTCATAAAGGTTCTTGACTCGAACCCCTATCTTTCGGGTCTCACCAGTAGTCTTACTGCGCAGGAAGGCTTTTCCTTCGCTGAAGACCACATCATACCCCTTGTCTTCCAACATCGCCACAGAGATCAGGTTCTTCATCAATCCTGGAACATGCAAAAGTTCCTTACATATGAAAGGTTTACTAGACTCCCTCTCAAAGTAAATGGTACCGATACCAGTCGCACTGTATCTACCATCATCGCCCATCTCGATGTGCACTCCAAGATCTTTTTCCTCCAGATCTGAAAACAGATCTCGATCTCTGGTCATGTGAAATGATGCACCACTATCCAAGAACCATACTGATCCCATCACACTTGAAACCAAGCATGCGATCAGTGAAAAATCCAGTTCAAATTGAGAAGCCAATGCCTCTCCCGCTGCAGATCCAGCAACCTTCTTATTTTTCTTCTTCTGCGGACAATTTGTGGCATAGTGTCCGTGCTGGTGACGGTGAAAACACTTCACCTTGGACATGTCTTGCTTCTTTCCTTTCGCACCAGACTGAGAAGCTTTCTTGCTCTTCCCCTTCTTTGCTTTGCTTTGACCAAAGCGCAATTTTCTTCATGAGATGCCTTTGATGAAGATCCGTCCCTGGTAGTCCGCCTGATCTCCTCTTGCATGAGATCCGACCACAGTCGCTCCCATCCCGACAACTTCTCCCAACCATTGACAGAGTTCTGATAGGAATGCCAACTCTTCGGAAGACCAAGGAGAACCAGGTCCACCAAGTCCTCATCATCGACAGTCACCCCCACGCTTCCCAGCTCATCTCTGCATTGAGTGAACTTCGTGAGGTACTTGGCAATACTGTCGCCTTTCTCCATCTTAATGTTTATGAGTTTATCCTTGAGCGCCAGCTTCCTCTGGTCGCTCTTGCTCTGGAATATATTTGTCAATGCTTTCCACATCAAATATGGAGAAGCTTTTCCATGCAGGCTGGATACAATGTGATCCTTCACGCCCTCCAACAAAATCCTTCGACATTTCGCCATCTTCTTTTGCCAAGCCTCAACTTCAGTAGGATCAGTAGGCTTTTGGACATCCATATCTACGAACTCCTTCAGCCCATTATCATCTAATACCGCCTCCATCTGGTCTTTCCATGCAACATAATTCGAAACTCGAGTCGCAAACCGTTGAAAGACATTTCAACTTCGGCACCAAGAAAAAAATCTGCTGCAAAATTCGAATTCCAAGCTCAAAACTCAACTGCTTCTGGATCTGTGAGAACAAATTATTTCTAGCACAGAGATCGACTGTAAGGGCATTTACTGGATATATCGCCTTTGAAAAGAAAGGATGGATCCGAAGGCTACAGCAGATTCTGGGACTACGTCTCTGAGAATAATTGTAATCACTGCAATAGATCCTAATGATTGATTCGCTCCGATACCATGTAGAAATTTGCTGAATAATGAATATTTATCCACCGAGATTATCCTGATCACATATCAATTCGAATTCATATGTAACACATAATCTCTTCTACTCATATCATCACACATGCAGAAATAAAACAAGCAGTATGCGATCAAAACATCATCAAAACATCACACACATTACACAGTATGTATGGGGAAAGATTATAGCTGAAAACCCCCAGCTATTGTATATTATAATGGAAGAGAAAACATGTAACAATCTCAGTACAATACTCCTCACAAGTACTCAGTACTGTCTCCAATAGTTACACACAAACTAGCTTGGTTTTGAACAAGTCACAGGTTCAAAACTCATCCACTATTTTCCTGCCTCTACTGCGCAATACAAGTTGGTGTAATGAGAGATCCAAGTTCGAATCCCACTGGCTTGATTTGCGCAATCCTCATTAGCAATCTCCTCCAATGCTTGGGCAAATCTCATGCACAACTAATGTCACAACTAATAGCAAACTCACCCTTTCATCTACCTCTTCCACTGGTCTTCAGGCTTGTCCATGCACGGTCAGGCGATGTGTTCTTTAGTTGAATAATGATTTAATATTTAGTGAATTAAATAATATTTAATTTACCCCACTCATCTCTAGTGTATTATCCAGTTAAACTAAAGACAACTAGTTCAACTAAGTTAACCCGAACACAACTCCATCAACTCCTCAATCAACTCCACCAAAACTCTGCCACATGAGTCTAACTGAAGTCAACCATGCATTAGGTCAACCAAACCCCTAGGAATAGCATAATTCCTTTGTCATCTGCATGGGCCACATCCGTAGCTCAAACTGAAGTGCTGCAAGAGGATAAACTGAAGTTTATAGTCCAAATATTATTAAGGGTTAATAATATTTGACTGTTCTATTTTTAGCCCGGCAGTCTAAAAATAGAAACCGCCCAATGTCTAAAAATAGAGGTCCATCTATTTTTACCAACTCGACCAATCATCCAAGAATAGCATACTGCAACTCCTAGACCATGCTCCATATGTCTAAAAATAGACATAGTCTAAAAATAGACTTTACGCCAAAAATAGCCTGCGAGCCCACTTAGTGAAGGCGACTTCATTTCACTAAGCTCCATCATCTTGTTGCATTTTCAACAAAATCTTTCAATAAGAAGGGTTTACCTGACTATCTCTAGAAGGTAACTGTACCAATCCCAGTAGCATTATATCTCATGTCATCACCCATTTCTATGTGCATCTAGAGGTCCTTCTCCTCCAAGCTACTGAAAAGTTCTTTGTCCCCCGTCATGTGGAAATATGCACCACTATCCATGTACCACACTGATCCCATCGCACTTGACACCATGCATGTAGTGAGTGAGAAGTCCAACTCAAATTGCGAGGCCAAATCCTCACCAACTATAGATCCTGAAGCATTCTTGTTCTTCTTATTTTTTGGACAGTTAGTGGCATAATGTCCATGCTCATGGTAGTGAAAACATTTCACTCTAGACATGTCACGCTCCTTTCCTTCTTCGTCAGACTCAGATTTGGAATAGGATTTATTTCCCTTCCCCTTCTTTGCCTTACTAGCCAAGGCACAATTTTCTTCATCATTTTTCTTAGATGAAGATCCATCCCTGGTATTCTGCCTGAATTCTTCTTGCACCAAATTTGACCAAAGTAGTTCCCAATTTGGCAGCTTCTCCCTCACATTGACAGAGTCCTGATAACTATGCCAACTCTTGGGAAGGCCTAGAAGACCTAGGCTCACCAATTCATCATCCGCGATAGTAATTATGACGCTCCCAAGCTCATCTCGACATTAGACAAACTTGGTTAAATATTTCGGAATAGTGTCGCCTTTCTCCATTTTGAGTTTCCTGAGCTTTTCCTTCAGTGCCAATTTTATATTATCACTACTACTCTGAAACACATCTCTCAAAGCCTTCCACATTGCATATGGAGTCACTTTTCCATGTATACTTGAGATAATGTGGTCTTGTTTCCCTCCAATAAGATCGTCCTTGCCCTTGCGACCTTCTTTTGCCAAGCATCAAGATTTGCGGCATTTGCTGCAGCGGGTTTGGGAATGTCATTATCAATAAATTGTTTCAACCCATTGTCCTCTAGTACTGCCTCAATCCTGTCTTTCCATGTAATATAATTGGAACTACCCTCGAATGCATACTCCATTTTCAAGCCCTTGAAATCCATTTCGATCCTGATCTGCATGTCGCACCAAGAATATTTTTACAAAATCGAATTATATTCAGTCACAAACTCAATTTCTTATCCACTATAGTGATTTCCTATGCTCTGATACCATGTAGAAATTATACAAACAATATGTATATCAATGGATTCAATCCAATCATGCGATCTACTAAAGCAAGATACTAAATCCTTCTACAAATCAATTGTGGAAAATAAACATGATAGCCAATCACAATAAGTAAAGAAAGAAGCAAATAAAATCACAAAACAGATATTTTCCCGAGGAAAACTTACTGCTCAAAACCCCTCTTTCTTCTATTGTATATTCACCAAGGAATCGTGAAACAATTAAAATGCACTCTTCTCAGAAGAGTCTTCTGCACTCTGTTAATCATCTCACACTGATCCAGAAAAAATCACGCCAACACTTAGCCAATTCTCAACATGTCTTCAGCTTGCCTTAAAAATTCAATCCCTATTCCTTGGGAATTTCTGTGTTTCTCAACTGTGTTAGTATCATGGGAAATCCTGTGGTGTTTTAACTGCATCTGGATAGTTTGCTAGTAATACAACTGATATTCAACTTCCCTTTAACCTTTGTCTCAACTGGGTCTCCACTGGAACTGACATGCATGCATATATTAATAGTAAATCATTAGTTGCATGATAGATCACTGCATGTGAGTTAAATTTTATTTAATTCACTTGATCTCTGACTAGTACAACTAACAATTACGACTATTTCAACGGACTTTAACTCAATTAACTGAGTTAACTGATTTCTCATGCATTAAACTCATGCACTTAACTGCAACTTGAACTCTAAAACACATATAATCACTTTGCATGCCTCACCAACCACCCTCAATTCGAAATGCATGAGATAATTGAGTCTATCACACTCATTTAACTATTACAAGTGTTAATGAGATAAGATTACAATTTACTGTCCAATTTAATTAAGGGATAATTAAATTAGACACATTTCCAAATTATTAAATAACTTGGTTTGCACACTAATGTATCTCTAGGGCCAATCACTACATGACTTGTGGTCCCACACTAGTGTGCATGCTGTCATGTTGTTTATGGATGCCAATTTCATTGTTTCTTGTTGCAAATTTCAACACTCCTGTTAGTATGAATCTTAATCACAAGTGTACGAAAAAAGACCACTTCATCTGTGCATAACAAACAACCCTAACAGAAAAGATGGCTGCCAATATCTTTATATCTACAATTAGGTGACCAAGATAAATGTTGCAAAAATGTAGATCTACGCATTAAAAGACATTAAGCAGTAAATAAAAAACAAGAGTTGCTCCATGCATCCAATAGACAAGACAAGAATATGTTGAATGAATTTTCTAGTAATGACACCTGGGAGGAAAACATAGAAGGATGTTACCAGCTCTCCTCAATGGGATGGGTTCTTGTAAGTCCTCAACACTTCAGATCTAAAATCCCTCTCTCTTGATGGTATAGAAAACCTAGACAAAAATGGAGCTCAAAGGGACCCCACAAGAAAAAAGATAGAAAAATATGAAAATGATGGTGGATCAAAGTCAGACCAAAAGTATAGATCCCGAGTGATCTTTACGCAACAAAAGGTAGTGAAGAATGGAAAAAACCTTCTATTTATAACAAAATATTGAGTTAGTCTAGATATTGGTGCATAATTAAAATATTATTAACCAAATCAAGATCCAACTTTTATGGAATATTTTATTATATTTGTTGGAGGTTAAAATAATTTGACTTGGGCCAAATCCCTTTATTTGTAAATAATAAATAAATAAGTGATTTATTTATTATTTTAAGGATGTGGTTTTGTAATAATAAAATAAATAATGATTTATTTAATTATTTATGAATGAATTAGTCAAATTTAACAAGGAATATTATTTAAATAAGGTTTAAATAATTATTCCTGGAAAATAATAAGATAAATAGTGATTTATCTAATTAATTTTCTTGTTTTGGGTTAAATATGACCAGGAAAATTAATTAAACTATTGTTTAACTAATTATTCCTTGAGTAAAATCAAACAAATGTAGATTTATTTAACATTTCCTCGTGGGGTTTTCTGTTTAGACCATAAACAACTTAATAAATGTGATTTACTAAGTTATTTTCATAGTGAAAGCAATTTTACTTAGGGTAAAATTGGTCTTACATGGTGTACTTAGGTCCATATAATACTAACAGGTTATATGACCAAAAAATGGTGTAACAAGTTGCCCCCCAACGTGCAAGTGTTAGGAGCTAATCATATGACCAAAGTATGTTGTAAGAACTCAATCACTAGACACCGAAGGGGAAGTCAGAGAGAGAGAAATATAAGGTATACCAAAGCGCTATAGGACTAGACCCTGAGGAGGCGAGACTTACAGGTGTGAAAAGTCTCTTTTATGAGTGATTACCTATGCTATTGGTGGTTGGGGAGGCATACCTATGCCCGCCGAGACAAAGTACAAAGAATAATGCATCCAATAAACAAGGGACTGAACTATATAGTACATGCTGGCATAAACATGAGCTAGAAAAAATATGATAATGAATCCCACATACATATTGTGCCTGGGATAACAGCGAAGAATTATACAATAATATCTGAGTAAATGAGATATAAATACAACCCAAATGCACCTGTAAATAGGAAAAGGCTCTGAAAATCTAACTGATGCATGCAAACAAAAAGGCGCTGCAAGTGGATGAGGCCGAAATCATCAAATATATGGAGCTGCATCAAAGGCTGTAATGAAGAGGTCATCCGGGCATGTGGGGGGCTACCTGTAGGGCCATCCCCTCATGAGGGCTGAAACATCTCACACACACCCGGGAATCATTGGTCCAATCTATTGCATCACTGAACCATCAAGTATACGGATCTCGATCATGCTGTAAGGAGCTGGAGCTAAGAAGAAATCAAGTCAAAGGGCTGTAAGGATTCCTTTTTTCTGATCCGAGGAACCAAAAAAGAGTGAAGCTGGAACCAAGGTATACTTCCCTCTATACTTGTTTTCTGGAATGAATTATCCGATGTTGACAGAAGAAGGTTTGCCATAGGTGAGGCATTAAGGGATCCTCAACTAAGGCACGAGAGAAAATAGTATAGTGACTGACAGAATGAAACTATGGATGATGATGAAATGGCGGGGTACTGAGTAGTAGATGAACGAATTCCCTTTTTAGAGCATAAAGGGCGTGGATGACCTAGCAGCGACTGACACAATATCATGATGGATAGGGGAAAGTGAGACTAGAGGCCATAATGTGCAACACAAGAGAGGAACCAAGCAATGAAGGATGGAGCACTATAGCAGGATACAAAGGGACTCAAGATAGACTCCATGAATGTGATGATAACTAAACTCAGATGCTCTAAACAAGGGAAAATCGATGATGCTGCCACACAGTAAAGGTCCAATGGGGACTAAAAAGAAATGAGTACAAGATGGTAACTCACGACGAAAATTGACATGATCATGGACGAGTATAAAGGCAAAGTGGTGCCCCAATCACAAGTGTTGCAAGTGAAGAAATTCGATTTTTGTGAGTGGTGAAGTGACCCTTCATGGAAAAAATGTGTCTTGGTGAAGTATCAAATCACGAAAAACTAAAAGATACCCATTTGAGGGCTTGGTGAAAGCTTTCCAATGGTACAAACGATTTGTCAAACTGAGCTACGGTGTGGTCGCAGCCGGTGAAAGAAAAATCAAGGGTTTATCTTTTAGTAATGCATTTTCCCTCCAAATTCACTCATTTTCATGTGGAGCTGTGGTGAATGTAGAGAGGAGAGAAGGCCCTAAATCTTGCAGTGAGCGTAGCAGACAAACCGATTGTTGGAATCAAGATCCGTCAGTTGTAGGTAAGAGGCCTAACCCTATTCTTTCATTTCAGTGGATTGAAAGTTCAGTTTAGGACCCTAGAGCTCAGTAACAAACCCTTTATCATTGTCACGATCGGGTGACACTTTTTGGGGAAAAAACTACCACCTGGGTAGCAGGTTTTGGGCAAAACATTGTGCCCTGTCCCAGAATTAGGCCTGAAGTGTGCGACCTGACAGAGAGGGGTTTTTCTATGTCATTTTTTGGATGAGAAATAGGTTTTTATATTTGGATACAATATTTCCTATATGTACACTAACAAATATGATGGTTTTGTGCAGGTATGGCAGAATTACAGATCAACTGGAGAGAGAGAGACTTGGGCACATTACGGTCAGAGATCCAAAAGGATCACGGTGTCCACAGTGCATTGGCCAGGTTTGGGGTTCTGAAGTTTGTGGAGAACTCTCTGATGAGAGATGGAGAGCCCTTATTGGCCTGGATTGTCAGCTATTGGGATTTGGACCAGGTATTTATAGTGCAGGGGCATCGGATCGAGTTGATGGTCTAGGATATATATTTCCTGACTGGTCTTCCACCACTTGGGATGGTTAGGAATACTCATCCAATGTTACCGCGAGGGTAGAACATCATGGAGTTCATAGAGCACCATTTTCGACCAGCTCTCCATGTCAAAGGGAAACAGACACCCATCGGGGATCTAGAGAGGTTAGAGACCCATGCTATGGCCGCAGTGGTGTTGCGGATCCTGGGCAACCAGGCACTCCACCAAATCACTGGAGGGCCGATGATGCTTGTGGAGAGTGTGTTGAGTGGGACCTACTATGGGTGGGCCCAGATGATGTTGTCATTGTTTAAACAACCGTTGTCGCTATGCAAGTGGCAAGTGAACTATGACTGTGCATATGGTACAGTTTTGTTCTCGCTCTTCTTCGAGAAGATCTGGAAACTTTGACCTCGCATATAGCTCCAATATGGGGGCCCGAGAGAGCCTAGGATGCAGCGGTGGGTGCTACTACTGTGTAGAGGAGGAGGTGGGGCAGTCAGACGAGTGTTTCGACCCAATTTCTTTGCTCATTGGGATCATATGCCATTGTACATAGACGACTATCTGTATAGTGGGATGAGTTATCGTGGGGACCCGAACTTGCCACTACTGCTTGGTCGAGTATGGGGGGCTGATGGTAAGTAAAAAATTTATAATCTTTTATGTGCATTGTAAAGTTTCAGAATAATGTATATGGTACTGATTCCTTCACTTTTGGTATGCAGATATAGCACTGGTAAAACTGGGTGGATATATGGGACAGCCTGCAGTATCAGGAGCTGCAGGACCTAGTGGATCATGGGCACCACAAAATGAGGATGCAACAACCCTCCTGGAGGACATCCATCGTAGATGTGAGAGGCTTCTGATCGATGTTTCAGAGCGCAGCTGGAAAGACTTAGAGAACTAGTACATAGAGCCATGTATTGGTCTACCCACAGAATGGCGAGGGGTCATGTGGCGCATGGCGATGGCCGGATAGGGAATGCATGATATACGAGCTGTGGGAGCAGAGCCATTGGCACAGGATCCTCCAGATAGTGATTAGTGTGTAGGGGCAGGTGGTGCCCCCAGTTTTGATTTTTTGTAACATGCCATGGGAATTTCATATGTATCAGAGTAGATGGACTCTAAAACATTTTATACGAAACATATTATGGATATGCATAATTTTGATGGTTTTATGCTATTATCTTGTGTTAAATGCGTGTGCTAAATGCCAATCTAAAATATTGTTTACAATGCTATCTACATAGCGATTTTGTGCTCTAGGTGCATGACTGAATGTAATGATTTCAAATTCATGCATCAAAATCTTCACTCGTAAATATCTTCTAAAAAGGATAGGATTATGCACACGATAGACACCATTCAATTGCATGAAAAGAAGTAGGTAATCTAAATGAACATGAAGGTGGAGGATGCGATGGGAAAGGGCATCGGCTAATAAACCTCTCACTGCATCATATTTGGCCTAATTATTGGTAGCAGTACCAATGCAGACACCATTCGAGAGAACAAGTGAACGCAAGGGGGTAAACATGGCCCAACCTACTGAGGCTTGATTCCCGAAGTAGCAACTTGCACCATCGACATAACCGAAATAAGGTGTGGATGGGAGGTCCATCTGAAAAGTTCCTCAAGAGAAAAAATGGGAGGAGGATGAACAATGTTGGAAGCCTGAGTGCAAAGTAGAAACCGAACAAGCACTACGAGAGGGAGTGATTTGGGTAGGATGTTGACTACCCACACACCAATGGTTAGGTGGAGTGTGGGAGCTACCAAAGTTGTAGCTTGTGCTTAGGCCATGAAAGTCACCATAGAGACGAATGGTGCCATCCCACTTATGGGCAAGAAAGATGAAGTCAGGGGTGGACAACGCTTTCATGATGTCATAATCACAATAGAAGATGGAGTGACTAGAGGAACAGAGACCACGTGATGCGGCAAAGCTACCTGAGTCATCATCATGAGAATAAAGGTTCACATGCACATCGTCATGGGAGATGACAGAAAAACAAGCAGATAAGGGATCCACAGATGTTGAGCCCCGGGTGATCGTTGAAGGGAGGTCGAGCGAAAAAACAAGGGAAGATTCAGAGGAAGCTTCCACCGAGGGTCTCATGGATGATGAAAGGTATAGTATGGTGGCCGCAGGCTCTGTCATCTCGACATCAGGAGGGGGAATGTCAATGGGAGCAGCTAAATCCTCAAGCTGGCTCGTAGCATACTGCGCAAGTACGAGAAAGGCGGATTGGTTCTGTTCAACCTCGTACTCCCGAACTACCTCTAAACAGGCGCGGTAATGCATAAGGCAGGAAAAATGGTGGGAAAAATGGCCATGGATATCACACAAAACACAAGGTTGGTTGGTGTGAATAGTATTAGGGTTCTTGGCTGTAGTCGAGGAAGAAATAGAGGCTTCAGGGACCGTAGACTCAGGAAACGCGACATTAACCATGGGCTTGATACAGGGCAACTCATGATAGGTATGGGTGGCATGACCGATGACATCACACAAAACACAAGGCTTTGGAGGCAGAGGAGGAGTAGGGTCAGTCGGGGTAGCCTTGTCTTTTAATTCCCTCTTGCGAGCTTTTCCCTTCTTACCTGAAGTGGTTGCAACAAGAGAGGGTTCCTGTTGAGGTTGTTGAGGCACTGTAGCAGCGGGAGAAGTCATGGGGACCAATTGAACTAGGGTAAAAGAAAGATAAGGTTTGGGTTGACCAGGCGGGGTAGTGGCTGGGGGATCAAGGTACCAGATGGGACCCCCCAGGGTCAGTTTGGGAAGAGATAGAGTAGCCATGACAGGTACTGAGTACACTCCAGGAGGGGGAGCTAGGAATGATATCTGACTGGAGGGGTAATGGCCAGCCAGGATGGCTCCAAGATGGTTAAGTCCTGGAGGAACCATTCCAGGAGGGTAGAGAGGTTCATGGATACCAGCTGTAGGTGAAGGGCCAAGAGGAGGGGGTCCAAAAGTCTGAATCGAAGGGCTAGGAGTAGGCTCCGGAGGGTGAGGATACTGAATATTTGAAGTGAGCCACTTGAGGGAAGCCCAAGATGATTGCATCATGCAAACATTTTATGAGCTGGGATCAGAGATAGGAGGAGGAAGACCAGGGAATGTGCCAAGAAAAGAGGAACCTTTTTATACTCCGAGTGAGACGATTTTCTTATTGGCCACTGAAGAGATGATGGACTCACGGGAGGTCTGAGACTTCGGTTCGTAATATGTCAACTAGTCAATGGTGACTATCTTTCTGTCATGGGGGAAGGACATATTATAGTGAACCATAGATGGGACAGCAGACATCGCATAGGTGTAGTTATGACCCAATAGAATGTTGTAATCTAAAGGGGCATCAATGAATTCTATGTCAACGCAAACAGTCTTGCCCGCAAGAGTGATAGGACAATCACAGCATAGGCCAATGGGCTGGGAGGCATGGCCATCCCACACTCTAAGAGTGATCGTGGAAGGATCCAACCCAGGTGATCCGAGTTTCTTCCAAACCGAGGAAAAAATCACACAGGTGGATGCCCCCTCATCAATGATACACCGAGAAACGTTGGCGTTCCAGATATTGATTGGATTTGGAAGGCAATGAAAGCAGGAAGAGGAGGATGTTTTGATCCACACCACTCGACCATAGATTGGGTAGAACCAAATATTTCTTTCATCCAATCACCCATGTGGAACCAAATATTTATTTCTTCTAGTCGAGGGTGTCATATCCAAACTCTATGTTCTACTGGAGGTCCTTATCCTCCAAGTCACTGAAGAGATACTTATTCCCTGTCATATGGAACGAGGAACTGTTGTATAGATACCACATGCATCCCATTAGAGTGTTGGCCATGCATGAAATGAGTGTAAAATCAAGCTCAAACTGTGAAGCTAGCACTTCACCTGCTGCAATTGCAGGCTACTTCTTTTTTGCCTTCTTCTATGGAAAATTCGAGGCATAGTTCCCATGCTTGTGACAGTGAAAACACTTGATATTGAAAAAGTCTCTCTTTCCCTCTTCACCTTAGGACTTATTTCCCTTGTCTTTCTCTCCTTTCTAACTAATTCAAAATATTCTTCTTTTTCTTTGCCAGAAGTCTCGTCTCTGGTGCTCCACCTGATCTCTTATATTACCAAGTCAGACCACAAACGTTCCTAGTCTGGTAGCTTCTCCCTCCCATTCATTGAGTCCTAGTAACTATGCCAACTCTTTGGAAGGCCTAGAAGATATAGGCTCACCAAATCATCATGGGATACTGTCACACAAACACTTCCAATACCATATCAACATTGAGTGAACTTCTTCTAGTATTTTTGTATCGTCTCTCCTTCCTCCATCTTGATATTTCTGAGCTTGTCCTTCTATGCCAACTTCTTGTGGTCACTGATATTCTGAAAAAAATCTATCAAGCCCTTGCACATAGCATATGGGGTCACCTTCCCATGGAAACTCGAGACAATTTGATCTTGAACTCCCTCTAACAAGATCCTTCTCGCCTTTGCTACCTTCTTCTTTTATGCATCAAGAATTTGATCATATGCTGCTATGGGCTTGGAAATATCACTATCTATGAATTCCTTCAGTCTTTTTTCCTTGAGCACTGCCTCCATCATGTCCTTCCATGCTATGTAATTCAAATTTCCCTGAAGGGCATATTTGAGTCTAAAGGCATTGAAATACATCTTGATCTATTGCTAGATCCTAAAGAATAAATCTACAAATTTGAATACCTGTTTAAAAAAAAACTTAATTTCTTCTCTTCTATTGTGATTCCTGGAACTCTGATACCATGTATAAAATCTTCCAATTAGATTCAATTTTATTTTATAATGTACTAAAACAAGATACTAAATCCTTCCTACAATTTTTGGAAATAAAACATGATCACTCAATCACATATAATCAAGAGAAATAAATTATCAATCACACAACACAATATGTATCTAGAGAAAGAACTACTAAAAAATGCTCTATCTCTATATTTCACATGGTCAAGATCATGAAACAATATAATGCTTTCTCTCTCAAGAGAACTTCTGCACTCTCTTAACTATATCACACTGATCCTACTCGAATATTTCTTACAATATAAGAAAAATAGGTCAATTATTTAACCTCTTTCTTTCCACTGTCTACCCAACCTTCATTATGCATTCTTGGGATAATTGATCCCCTATTAATTGGGAAATTCACAATTAATATGTTAGGTACCTATATTACTAGTGTAGTCCCTTATTGTTGTTAGTGAAGCTCCCTTATTGTTATTGGTGTACCCCTCTCGCCCCATATTGTTATTATTGTGCCCCATAAAAGCCACTATTTTTATTGTTGTTCCCTTACATTATTATTTTTAGGTTGGCTAGGATTATATTGTGACCCCATGGACTCCTATATATAGAAAGGAGGTTTTGTCATTTGTATCATCCAATAATTTTTCATTTATGTATTGTAAAGGATGTTACCCCCTCAAAGTGGTTGATTTATAAGGCATTGATATCTCTTTTATTCTTTTTTGGAGCTTGTTTCACAACATTTGGTATCAAAGCTTTGGATTCTATGGTTTTTCTACTTCAAACAAGTCATCATGGAATTTTTGCTATAACTTGTTTTCTACAAAGGTTCAGAAGCTACAAAAAAAACCCATTTATGAAGAAATCCTTAGGAACCCCATGTAAAAAATTTAGATCTTGGTTCATAATATTTTATGAGATATTACCTGTGGAAGTTAGGGTTTTTGCAGGCTTCTGAATTTCATCTCAAAGAGGTGACCTTGGGAAAAATGTCATAACTCTATCTCTGAGCATCAGATTGGAATTCTGTAAAAAAGTGGCCGAAAGTACAAGGATTTTAGCTTTCTTTGTATCAATTTCAGAGCCGAAGGAGGAAACAGTGACACCTAGCACGCCTTACAAGTTCACTCTACTGAGCCAGTCCATAATTAGGCCATTGTGGGATATTGGGCATAACTTTGTCTTGAAGAATCAAAATCAGGTCTAGCCTATGGCATTGTAAAGAGGACTAAGAGGGATAGTAACGAATAGAAATATAATCTTGAGGATCCGAAATAACATAGATAAATCAGGTTCAATATAGACCTACTAAAAGGAAAGAAAAAGTTGTGTATTGTTTAAACAAGTTTGCATAACATTTGTTTGAAAAATCAGTTTGAAGTGATTCCAAGGGCATATTGAAGCATAGATATCAATGTTGAGTTATATAATTCCTCCAAAAAATAATTCCACACCCATTAAGCCCCCAGAAAGCTCTACTATGAGGCATGAAGAGGAATAATTGTAGTATGATATATCAAAATTACAGTATCAAGTGCAACAATTTTTTATCTTACAAAGAGCAATAAAAGATGACATAGATGGTTTAAAAGCATAAATGAAGGCTAAGTTGGATTGTTTGAAGGATAAAATTAAAGCTAATATGGATGATAAATTATTGGAAGATCACATCGAGCATCAACAACAAGTTCTCCAACTCTCAAAGGATAACCTAACTTTGATGCAAAATCGAATGAAACAACAGGAAGATGAACATCGCAGTGAAAGAAGTTCTAAAGCAGTCACAGAAACAAGAACTCGAAAACTACAAAATATTTCAATTTCAGAGTATCTCAGCAAGTGGAAGAACTTACCCATTGAAGATTCTATATGGGAGGATGAGAATTTTATATAGAAGCATCAATAAATAATCAAGTGTTGAGGACAAAACTGGTTTGAAGGAAAGGGGCGTGTTAGGTCCCTATATTACTAGTGTATTCCCTTATTGTTGTTAGTGTAGCTCCCTTATTATTATTTTTGTGCCCCTGTAGCCCCCATATTGTTATTATTGTGCCCCATAAAAGCCACTATTTTTTATTTTTGTGCCCTTACATTATTATTGTTAGGACGACTAGGATTATATTGTGACCCCATGGACTCCTATATATAGAAAGGAGGTTTTATCATCCAAGAATTTTTCATTTATGTAATGTAAAGGAGGTTTCCTCCTCAAAGTGGCTGATTTCTAAGGCTTTGATCTTTATTTTCTTCTATTTTTGGACCTCGTTTCATAACATAATGATTGTGAAATCCTTCAAGGCCTTCCTGATGACCTCATGCATGACCTGTACAATTTTCTAATAGTACAACTGATAGGTCGCTTCCCTTTAACCTCTCTCTCAACTAGGCCTTACTTAGAAATGACATGCAACAACTATTTATAGAAAATTATCAGTTAACTGATTGATCACTACTTGTGAATTAAGTCATATTTAATTCAATGGACCTATCACTAGCTCATCTCTCAGTTAGAACTAGTTAAACTGATTTTAACTCAATTAATTGAGTTAAGTAATTAAAATTTACAAAAAACTTTAACTAGACCCCCTAAACTCTTGGGATAACTCTAAATTCCTCCTCTTTGACCTCTAACTCGAATTTACTAAGCTAACTAATTCTTTATGACTCACTTAACTAATACAAATTTTCATGAGATGAAATTGCAATTTTTATTCAAATTTAATTAAGGGAAATTAAATTAGAAGCCTCATATGGTACCATTTATGGGTTCCATTTTCTAGTTTCCATTTCTCATTTCCATTTTCAATGTTTATTGTTGCTAATTTCAATAGTAACATGCATAATTCTTGCAAGGGAGAGACTGCAGTTTTTTTCAGCCAGTTTTGTGCCTACGACTATGAGATTCGAGCCACTTTTTCAGGGATAGGATCCAAACCACTGCACATAACTTGATGAGACTTTCTAGAACAATAAATGCCATAAAGAAAAATATTCTAAAATAAAACTTGATCAAGGAATTTTCCTAACCAATCCTAGACATCATAGACATTCCATCAAACACATCATGAACATGAAATGCACAGGTCATAAATACACATTTGAACATAGGGATATTATACTTATCTGAGAATCATCAAGAAGCTTTGATGCCCTCTCATAATAACTGAAATTCCATCTATTAGGTCATGCATTGATTACATTTTAATTTACTAACCAAAACATGATGAGAGCCATAACTAGAGTCTATCATAAAACCAGGCTTATAACCACCAGAATAATAATGATATAATAGTTATTAAAATCACATATTAACAAACACATTTACTCATAAAATGCAAGAGGAAAAAGAGTTATTTTTAACATATGAAAAATCCAACCAAGTCAGGGACTTCCATGTACCACTCGACCATAGATTGGGTAGAACCAAATATTTCTTTCATCCAATCACCCACGTGCTATATTCCAAACATGAATGTGGGATTGACAACAAAACTGACCAAGGCTTCCTCAGGCTTTATCGTGTATTGAACCATTACAGGTGAAGGGATTCTTAGGACCAAAACCCTCATCTATACAACCATGATTTACCCTGTATCCCACCATTAATGGTCAAGGGATTCCTAGCCCCAAAAATTAACATACACTACCAGTTTTTACCGCAATCCAACCATATACTGGTCTAGGGATCACTAGGCCTATAAAAAGTGTTTGACATGGGATCCCCTCGAAGAAATCAATATAGAATCTCTACAGATCAAGAAGCGGAGTGTGCAACACGAACTCCATTTTGATTCTTAGGGGCTTTGGGGTGGGTCAAAGCCCCTTATTATGTAATGTAATGGGAATATTTTGTGAACATTGAACTCCACCCATGGTTTTGGACCATGGTATTGTAAATTCAAAATCTATATGAGCCTAGATAGAATTCATAGAAAGAGAGGTTTTGGAATGATATATCTAATGAAATGCATTTGGATATAAGACTATTTTGAGTCAGAGTTTGTGTTTTGGTTAGGGGAAAGGCTTCTGCAACTAATTGTGCATAGACCATAGCAATTCTGCAGCTATGTGCATAGATCCCTGTAGCTGAGTGCGCAGGGTGAAAGTGAATGTATGAGAAAGATTTGAATGTGATTAAAATACCATTGAAGATAGATATGAGTTTTTGTTGATATGTTTTACTTTACTATTATTTATGCTTATATGTACTAAGTAAGGGTTCTGATCTATAAGTGCATAGTGAACTCTGGTTTATGATTATTTATGTTGCTTTATGTATGATTAAGAAAGATCACATAGTTTGGTAGTAAGTTCAACAAATGTGTTAATAAGCACTTGTATAATTAGTAGATCAAACCTGCGAAGCTCTGTCAAGGAGGAAAACCCGTAAAGCCACAATCCATTTTCCCTTTAGATGCAAAAACCTGGTTCTATCATCCCCCTATATTGCCTCGGATGGGACTTCAGTCTGCGTAAGCAAATTTTTGCCGAAAGCGCCTATAATAATAGGTTTTGATGGTTCATGTAGCCACATTTGAACCTGGGTCTAGGCCCAATCAAGCCAAAAAATGTTTATGTTGTCTGGATATCATTATGGACAACATAATAACCAACACAGTGGCAACCACAATGACCAAAATAATGGTAAATCTGAAATTGAACCTCTTTGGAGCATGAGATTTGATAGTTCTTGTGGTAAAACTAGTTCAGGAGGAGCTGTTTGGGTGCACAACACTGAGAATAACCATGTAGAGGGCCACTCATATAAGCTGAACTTCCAATGTACAAAAGAATATGAGGCACTCATTCTAGGGCTACAATTACTCAAGAAATTAGGATCCAAAAGGATCTTTGTCCATGGGGATTCTGAGCTAGTCATTAGGCAGATTAATGGAGAATATTCAGCTAAGCATCCTAGATTAAGAGCATATAGGAATGATTCCCTTGACCTCCTAAAAACATTCCAAGAATATGATCTTACCTTTTTCCCAAGGAATCAAAATATCCTTTCCAATGGTCTAGCATTTGCAGCTAGTACTTGTCAAAAACCTCATCATAATAAACAATACACAATACAATTCAAATATAGACCAGCAGCCCCTAATAATATAAAATATTGGCAATTTTTTAAAGCTGACAAACAGATTGAATATTTCCTGCAGTCCAGAAATGATTTTGAAATTCCCAATTCAGACTCAGATCATGAGGAAGACTCCACTATTGAGGAACAGACATACAAAAAAGAACCCCCTAATGAGGCTGATATAAATCTATTAGAAGAAGGACACCCACATGAGACTGAACTGTGTGCAGATCTAGAAAAAGAAGACTTTGAAGTGCTGCAATTAAGGGATAATACCTTGCCAAAAGGACTTGTCCCTCTTGAAGAACTATTTGATTTTAATGATGTTGCTAAGAAGCCTAAGATGGAATCCACTGAAGCAAATGTAGAAGAGTGAAATATAGGCAGTGAGCAAGAGCCAAAAATGATAAAACTGTCAAAGACACTGCAAACACCTATAAAACATAAATACATTGAGCTATTCAAATAATTCAGTGATGTTTTTTCTTGGAGCTATGAAGACTTGAAGTCCTATTATACTAATATCATTCAACACAAGGTTCCTCTCAAAGAGAACCAAAATCCCTTTAAGCAGAAATTACACAGAATAAATCATGTCCAACTACCACTGGTTGAGAAAGAAATAAAGAAAATTTATGATGCTGGAATAATAATCCCTCTCAAATACTCAATATGGGCATCAAATCTTGTATCAGTGAGGAAGAAGACAGGTGAAATTAGGCTATGTCTAGACTTCATAAATTTAAACAAAGCCTCCCTAAAGGAAAACTACCCTTTACCTAAAATGGATCACATATTGCAAAAGGTAGTAGGCTCCAAAAGAATATCTCTGTTAGATGGCTTTTCAAGGTACAATCAGGTTCTGGTACATCCACATGATCAAGACAAGATAGCTTTCAGCACACCCTGGGGCACCTTCATGTATGTTAAAATTCCTTTTCAGTTAATGAATGTTGGAGCTACTTTCCAAAGAGAAATGGATATTTATTTCTCAAAAGAAATAGGCCACTTCATTGTGATATACCTTGATGACATCACAATATACCCAAAAAATAATGAAGAACACCTAGCTCATTTGAGAAAGGTCTTTGAAAAGTGCAAAAATTATGGCCTTTCTTTGAATCCCAAGAAAAATTTGTTTGGCCTTCAAGAAGGGAATATTTTAGGCCACATCCTATCTAAAGAAGGGATCAAGATTGACCCTAATAGGATTGATCGAATATTGCAAATCAATCACCCAAGGAACATCAAAGAGCTATAATATTTCATTGGAAAGATAAATTTCTTGAGAAATTTCATACCAAACATTGCAGAACTCCTAAGAAATATTACTAACATGCTCAAAAGAGAAATAGGAATCAAATGGACCATAGAAGCAAGGAAATATTTTGACTTGGTGAAGAAAGCTTTTACACAAGCACTAGTTCTGATCAGCCTTGACTTCACCAAAGATTTCTTCAGTTTCTCCTTTGCATCAGAACATACAGTTGTTGTTGTCCTATTACAGAAAAATATAGAAGGACAGGAGAAACCCATAGCATTTTTCAGCAAGGAACTAAGAGATGCACCTCTGAAATATAATATCATGGAAAAACTGGCTTTTTCCTTGATCAAAGCACTAAAATATTTCAGATTCTACATTCTACACTCACATATCATTGCATTTGTGCCTCATATAGTGGTTAAAGACATACTTACACAATATCTTGATGGCAAAAGAGGTAAGTGGATTATTGTTATCTTAGAATATGATTTGGACAGCAATCCTACCAAGCTAATCAAGGGACAAGGTCTGGCTAAACTCATGGGTAAAACAAATTTTCAAGCACTAGATATCAATATGATTCACTCATTGGGCAAACAAGAGGAGCTGGCGACTCCACCTATTGAGGAAGCATTTCTGAACTCACCCTGGTATACTTATATATTATATGTGCTTTTTAATCTAAATTTTCCTCCTGGTTTGTCCAGGAAAAAGGCCAGATTCTTGAAACTAAAGGCTGAAAATTTCTGCATCTTGGATAAAGTTTTATATTGAAAAAATTATGGTGGTGTATTTCTTAAATGTTTTCTAGAATAAGATGTAGATAGGATCATGCATGAATTTCATGAAGGAGAATGTGGAGGCCACCTCTATTGGAAAACCACTATTAATGAGATCCTTAGGGTTGGTTACTATTGGCCTACCCTCTTCCAAGACATCCAAAAAATGGTAATTTCCCGCCATAAATGCCAAATCTTTGAGGGTAAAAGAAAACTATTGCCTTTGGCATTACATCCTATCTCTATTGAAGCTCCTTTTCAACAATGGGTTCTTGATTTTATTGGAGAAATCCACCCTGCCTCCTCTGCCCAGCATAAATGGATCCTCACTACAACTACCTATTTTACAAATTGGATAGAAGGCATCCCTTCCAGGACTTCCACAGACTCAGTGATTATCAAATTCCTTGAAAACAATATTCTATCTAGATTTGGTTGTCTTAGGAAAATCATTACTGACAATGTTGTTGCTTTTAGATCCAAAAAAATGGTGGATTTTTGCCACAAATATCACATCACTTTGGGTCACTCAACATATTATTACCCTCAAGGCAATGGGTTGGTTGAATCCTCAAACAAAATCTTAGTGAACATCATAAAAAATTTGCTAGAAGAGAACAAGAAATCATGGAACATCAAACTAGTACATGCACTATGGGAAGATAGGCTAAAAAATAAGAAATAAATTGATATGTCTCCCTATCAGCTGGTCTATGGAACATATGTAGTCTTCCCTACAAGCTTGGGAGTACCAGTAATGAATCTCATTAAAAAGGTGTAGTTTGAAGAAAATGACATAGAAAGGAGAATAAACCAAACTCTTTAGCTGCAGCAAACTAGAGAAGAAGTATACAACAAAACACACATGGTACAGGAAAACATCAAGAAGCTCTTTGACAAGAGGACTAAGGAAAATGATTTCAGCATTGGAGACAAAGTGCTGAAGTGTGATTCAAGGAGAGAGGACAAAGGCAAGCATGGAAAATTTGATAATCTATGGAAAGGTACATACATCATCCATTCTACAAGAGCTAACAACGCATTTTCTTACAAGAAATGGATGGAACAAAAAAATTTCGGGGTCCTGTCAATGGCAGGATGTTCAAGCATTACTTCAGTTGAAAATTTTTCTCAGTTTTAAGTTTCTTCATTGTATATAACATTGATGAAACTAAAATATTAGAAAATTTGATACAAAAAAAAAAGGAAGAACGGAGGGCAGATAAAAAGAAAATTTAAAGCCCCATACAAAAAAACAAATATTTCTGAAAGTGTGCAAGTCCAAATGCCACTACTTTGAAAAATAAGTCTTGTTCAAAACATACAACCTAATCATGATTGAACAAGTTTTTGAATTTTTGTTGATAAGTTAGAAATGAAGCTTTTCCAAACTATTTAAACTTGGCTTATCAATACGTTGATATGAAAATATATTGGTTCCAAAGCATAAATCTGAACCAATAAGTGAATTAAGGGATGATTGATAAATGAAAGATTCAAGAACAAAACCCTTGATTTAGTTTACTTTTTGAAAAATAACATTGTGTGCATCTTGTCCAAAATGCCACAATCCATGACAGTCAAACTACTTATTCTTGATTCAGTCATGTTTTAAATTTCATGTTGATAGTTAGTGAATAAAAATCTGTCAAACCATTTAATCTTGACAGACAAGTAGTTAGGTAGAGAAATAAAAGAGCTCATCATTCTAATCTGAGCCTTTGAAAGATATAAGGGTAGAAATAGATAGTTTTTTCTTTCAAAAGAAAATGATATCAAGGGTTTGCTAGTCAAAATGCACCCAAATGAAGAAAACATGTTAGAATAGAATGATGGGTAGGAAAAATTACTTGGAAGGAAGCATGACGCTTAAATTCTAAAAGATCAAGTCACAAAAGTTGCAACAAATCAGCATTAAAAAATGGAAAATCAGCCAAGCACATAAGGCACTAATCCACACAATCCAGAGATGTGAAATCTGAGGTTCTTGACAAATCATAAAGGAGCTACCCTCCTCAGCTAGAGCCATTGTTATCCTCCTGTATTGACAGTATCACTAGATGACTGTGGATTTTCTACAAAGTGATGAAAATAAACATTCCCTGGCTATCATTTTATTTTCAGAAATCTCACTGCCTTCATTATCTTCATTTAACCTATTCACTATCTCTCACTTTACCTATTTAGATCACTCTTTTACTCTGAAAGTTCCATGTTTGGCCTTGATCCCCTATTTTTACCCTTTTACCCTTCCTAAAAACCCCATTTTCCTCATTAAAAAAACCCTCCCCTTCATTCATTTCCCTTCTTCCCTCAAAAAAATGTAAAAAACCATTTTTTACATTGTTTTAAGACTAAAATTATATCATTTGGAACCCACTCTTTTTAATTAAACCTTGTTTATATTAAAAAGACCCGATCCCATTTTATAAACCCCCGACACCCCTGATATGCTTTAAAGCCCCCGCTCTAAAGCTTTCACCCCCCCCCCCCCCAATGGCCATATAACCATGGCCCACCGTTATACATTAAGCACCCCCACCTTAACCTACCCTAGGCCCCACACTATAAATAACCCTACCATTTCGTATAAGCCCATGCACCATGCGATAAACCCCGTACCACCTTCTCACCCATGGAAAAACCATCGACCCCTTACGAATGTTTCAAAGCCCCGTGCCTTTGCAATAAGCCCCCGATCCTCTGTGTTAACCCCTGCAGCTTTTCCAAAGACCCGATAGGCCATAAACAAATGCAAAAGTCCCGCAAGTTTTAAATTAATAATTGTTTTTAAATTGTGTAGGTGACCAAGGGATGAGAAAACGCATAATTTTCTTTTCTAAGTCCTAAAAATGTTCAAAAAAAAATATCTGGGTGGTGATCCAAAATCTTTGTTTATCAAAAGGATTAGAAGCACATGATTGAACAGAGGCAGCAAATATTCTTCAGACATATTAAAGGAAAATGAAGAGATTATACTGTAGAAGCGCAGGCACAGATGAAGACAAATGTAAGAGAACAGAGTCAAAAAGTTCACTGTGGCAATAAAAGGTGAAGGGAATAAATGTTTAAATCGAATGTTAAAGATGAAATACATGATTAGAAGACAAAGGTTAAGACAAAGCACTGATAAGGAAGTAGATCAAATAGTGAGATAAAGAAATAGATGACAGTGACAGTAAATGAGAAAACGGTTAAAAAATACAGATGAAGACATTTTATAGTTTAAAATGCAAAACCAAGTTTAAAGATAAATCAGAGGTTAAAGGAAAAACCAAAAGAAAATCAAACAAAGGAAGACAGATCCGAATGATAAGGCCACTCAACCTTTACTTCTTCAAAACACATTGGCCACCTACAGCCTAGTTTTAATTTAATAAGCTACGTTAGTTAATGCTTTCAGTCAAATATATTTTAAGCGACTCAACAGTTACTGTAAAAGTTAATGAAAAACTAGAAAGTCAAAAATATTCTAAAGTTAGCTTAGCAGTTAAGTTAAAATTCATTATTACATCAAGTTAGTCAGTGATATTTTGTCTTAGGCATTGCACGGTCTCTAAGGTCAAGATTACATTTACTCTGTAATAACTACAACTTGAAACCCTATATTAGGATCACCTCCTCATCTGCAAATAAATACTGCATGTATTGTTAATTATTATTGGTGGTTAGTTGGTAGGTTGGTTGGTTAGTTGGCTGAGCTGCTAGACTAGATTTTGATCAGACTATGAGTTGCAAAGATCATTGCACTGGAGTATTGTAATTGTTTTGGGCATCAGTAATATATGCATGTTCACAGGATTATTGAGATATGTTAATGGTGATGTTATCCTTCTTTGTCAATATTTCTCTTCTGTTTTCCATATTGTCCATCTTTTCGCTGATAAAAGAACATAAATTTTAGATTAATATATGTTGTCTTGGCACCTTAATTCTATCTGCTTCTTTCATATTAATGTTTTCTTTTTCAAGGTCTGATTAGAGAATTCAGGGGTGTCCTGCTCTTTCGTTCCATCTAGCTTGTTGGCTTGAAGTTTACTTAGTAGAGTTTGGCCAAAGGAATTTATGGTTTGCCCTGCTCTTTGGTTTTTCTTAAACTATTATTTTAAAGGTTTTATTTGAAGTTTGATTAAATAATTTAGGGGTGTCCTGCTCTTTAGTTTCACTGATTGTTATTTTGAATGTTTTCTTTGTCTGAAAGTAATAGCTAGAGAATTTAGGGGTGTCCTACTCTCTAGGATTGTTCGATTGTTGTCTTAAGGTTTACTTAGTAGAGTCTAGCTCAAGAAATTTATGGTTTGCCTTGCTCTTTAGTTCCTCTTAAATTGTTACCTTAAAAGGATTTTCTTGTTGAAGTATAGTTAAAGGATTCTTAATTTCCCTTTAGTTTTACTGATTTCACAACTTGCTGTCATTTCATATTTCATCTACTATAAAAATATCCACTTGATATAGTTATATTGCCCTATGAAAACCTTTTCAGAGTTGATGTACAATTAAATCCTTTTATTACTCCATAGCCTCATGGATTAATGCTTCTCTCAGTCTATCTATTCAACCAAAATGATCAATCAATTAATCAAGCAATCAAATCAATCAAAACAAGACAAGAGGTCCTAGAACTTCATAACTAGCCTAAAATCAGAAAACATAAACACAAATATATATCATCTTTATCACAAACATAGAGAGAACCCTCTCTAAGCCCAAGAAAGCTAGGTCCTTGGACTCCAAAGCGGTCTGATGTGGTTCCCTGCAGATTTGTTTTTTCAAATCTTGCAAATCATGGGGCTCCAACACCTACAAGTTCATTGAATTTTGACACAGCAGAGCAACTAAATCAGGTGGCCCGCTGGAAGAATACAAAGTTGAATCTTCTCATGCTATCACTGAAGACTTTAGATGAGTTCCACCAGGGCATTGATGAGGAATTGAAAATCATAGAACAACACGCCCTCATGATCATTCAAGATGTTAAGAAGGAAAGGAATAGCATGGCTCCTAAAAATCATATGGCTATCCAAGAATGCAAGACTCACATAGCACAAAGTCAGAAGCTGGAGGAAGCCATCTCTAAGACTTGCAGCAAGCTACCAATGCTCCAAATTCAGGCTGTTGTTGCACCAAAAGAAAAATTGGTCAAGCTTGCCACAAAAATTAGGGACTCTAAAGCCAAAGTTGATGAAGTGTGCATGGAAATTCATATGAAAATCCTCAAGTTATAGATGCAATTGTAGCCTACCACTCCGCCAGAGGTCTAGGAGCAGCATGGAACAGAGCTAAAAGCTACCATAGGACATATTCAGTCCCACAAATAGGAGTGTGCATGCCAAGAGGTGGTGGATCCACCTTTTATTTGATTTTTTTTCTCTTTTATTTTTTTTCTTTTTCTTTTTTTTTCTTTTTTATTGCATGCAAAGTAAACTTGCAGTTCTTTTTTTTTTCTGTGAATTGAGTTCACCCTTGGTTACCCCTTGGCACTCCTTTTCCTCTATTAAAACGAGCTGCTTACTGCCCACTTTCTCATGAATTCCTTTTTAATTTTGTCTTGTTCCTTTTCTTGGTGGAAAAAGTGAGACTAGTTGCTAGATAAGGCTGAGATTACTCTGCTACTAATTTTGGCTATATAAAAAAACATTTCTTCTCACACTTTTTAATGTTTTATTAGGCTTAAATGTATTCGAAGAAAGGGTTAGATGATTGCATACTTTTTAATGTTTTATTAAGCTTAAATAAATTCGAAGAAGGGGTTAGATGATTGTTGCAATCTGCTTGAGGTCCTTTGGAGCTTCTAAGAAAATGAAGAGGAAGTCCAAGTTTGACTACCTTTGACTAAAGTGTTGACCAAAATTTCTTTTTGTGCCAACTCGCTATTTTCTACTTGCAACGGTTGGAGAGAATCTGTATTCATTAGAGAGAGATACATGGAGAAATGCATTTTTTTTGTTAAGACCTATTAGTAGCCTCAATGAGGTTTTCCACTAGTAGGTCTTCCTCGGCGCCTCAAAGGAGGCTTTCACCTAGGATATTATATATATATATATATATATATATATATATATATATACTAGGATCTTGTAATGTTCCCAAATTTTCATGTAATGTTCCAAATCATGTACTTGCTGCTCCATCGGGAATATCTTGAGATATTCCAAAATTCCAGCTTCAAGAGTATTAAAAATCAACACTAAACTATTTCATAGATTGACTGTAGGGGAATTTACTAGATATTTCACCTTCACAAGGAAGGATGAGATCCAGAGGCTACCTGGTCCACTAGTAGTCTCTGCTAATAGAACTTGTCAAAAGTTAATATTTACCTTCAAGGAATTTCTGCAATGCCTCCCATTGGAACGTTGTATAAGGAAATACTTGTAAATAAAATGTTGTGTAGTATTGGGGTCCTCTTATACATATAATATGGAATCTAAATGCAGAAACAGAGCTGAAACAAATAGATCTAGGTGGGTTAAACAGACCTCCCCAACCTAGGTACATCATAAAACAACTCAAAGAGAGAGCTACAGAAATATGTAGATATGAATCTGAAACTCTGCAATTCTGAATATATCAAAAGAGGGAAATGGTACATCCAAAATTATATTATGATTTCAGAATTAATATACAAGAAATAATTGAGGGGACAAGCCTCTCAAACCTCTAGAACCATACTCCAATGAATATACAATGAAATTCCAGAGTTGCTGCAACTACACAGAATGCCGGAAGACCATGAATGTGTAGTCTCTAAGAGTGAAGCAGCTGCTGAATATGTATAGAATGGAAATGTGGATGAAAGATACAATAAAATGGCCCAAGAGAGGAAATATGGGCTCAATATGGGATTTCTAGCCAATCTCAGGGAGATTGCTAGAAATGCCGGATAAAATACAATAGTGACAAACAAATTGTCACTGCAACTGAAAAAAATGAATATGAGGCTATGGCTAATCTGAAACGATGATGCCCTCCTCTGATAATTCCCTCAAGAAAAAATAGGCTGATCCCCTTTACTCAAAATCACTCCTCCTGATGAGCACAGGAATCTCCCCCAACACTGCCCCCATGAAATAATGCAGTTTCTCTCATGGACTGCACTGTGAGAGATGGTGAGAGTGTGGCTTGATGCCACTAATCTGAAATTCAGCCCAAGATTCTTCTCTGCTGCTCCTCCAAAGGAAATATCATCCTCCACTAAAAAAACAATCCAAGAAAGGCTCTAAGAGTTCCTCTACTGTTGCCCCTGCGACACAGCACTATTCTGCTACGGAAATAAGGCTGCAACTGAAGGAGTGAGCTTGTCCAAATGTTGGGATGAGGAAATTCAGCTCAAATCCTCTCCTCCCTTGAGGAATAGGTGGGGGATTCCTGATCAGGAACACCTCCAGTGCTCAAGAGCACTGCAATCCTGCTAAACAGCCCCCATGTGCAAGTCCTTGGCTTCACCACGAAATTTTTGAATCAAAACATGAAAAAATGAGCTGCTATCTTCTCTCTTACGAATAAAATGAACTCTCTCTCACCATAGGTCCCACAATTAGGGTTTCCATTCACTTTTGAATGCTTTCCCTCCAAAAACTACATTGTCTTCTAAGGCAAGCCACCCCTCTAAGGCAATGCTGTTGACTTGGTCAAAGATGGCCAACTCAAGGTGATCCTCATCATGTTCACACCATTAGGTGTTTATTTCAGCTGCTTATTTATCCTCCTTCCTCGTGAGTTTTATTTCTCTATCACCAAGGGGTTAAGGGGTCTCCTTACCCATTTTATTAAGCAAAAATAAAATATGCCACTATAATGTTCCATTTTGGCTTGAGGCTAAAATTGGGAACATTACAGTCCTCCCCTCCCACATGTTGCTTGTCCCCAAGAAAATGCATAGAGAGAACAAAAATTTCTCCCCCTTTTTTTCTTGTGGCCTCCTCATCAACAATCTCCACCGCTGCTCAAGATATGCTGCAATAAAAATGTCCTCCAATGCCTCCTCCCAAGTATGCAAACCGGAATGGTGCATCTTAGGGAAAGATAGAAGGTGTAGGTGGAAATCTCCTTGCTGTGTCATGGCCTTCTTAAGGTGGGAGTGATGACATGCATGGGAAAATATAATCCTACTAATGATCCCCTCATCCATGCTATCATCCAAATGGAAATCTTGCCTCCAGCTCTGTGCAATGTAATGGGGCTGAATGGAGATTTTTGCCGCTTCATCCCAGTAATCTCGTCTCTCCCTCTGTAGTAAATATGGGATTTCCTCTATCCTTGGGCTGAAATGGTATGGCCTCCAAGAGTGGCCCAAGCTACCCCATCAAAATATTCATCCATGAAATGCCTCTTCAAATTCTCCAAGTGGTTTTCCCCACAAGAAGAGAAGAGTAATAATATGGAAATCATGGTTTTCCCATGGTATCTCCTGCAATATAGAACATGTGTAATGGGGATAATAGTGCTCCCAATGGGTTTTCCCAACATATAAGTCACTCTCCAAATAGTGCTCCCTATGAATAAATAAGCATCAGCAATACAAGGTGGCATAATACAATGAAAGCAAACTGTCACAAGACAACTAGAGAGTGGGTCACTGCTCCTCTCGTGGGACCAATGTAGTGAGCCTCTTGCCTACATAAAAAGTATACATAGCAAGTGCTTTCTCAGCCACTTTTTTTCTTCCACACACATCTCAAAATATATGAACATGAAAATATAAATGGGTGCCAATGGTGCACACCAAGGAGCATGTGGCTCCCTCCAAAAACCACCATAAGAATGGTCCATTCTTCTGCTACAAAAGTCTACAAATACATCCTTGTACATTATGCAAGAAGGAACAAATATTCTTTACTCATCATGCTACTCAATCAAGGAAGGAAATTACAATACAAAATGTGAGATTATACCTTCTCCAATTTGTACTTGAACTCTTGAGCTGAAATGGCCCAACTGAGAATTTCCCTCTACCTCCAATGAGTAGGGAAGTGGCTATGAGGTTCTCTCCACCATAATCAAGCAGGATATGCATCTCTCCCTATGCTGATAGATGCCATGATGAATGCCCTCCCAAGTGAACTCCTCTAGCTAATCAAAGTATACATCCAAGTGCATAACTAGGAAGCCCTGATCTATCCTCCTCATAGACAGTGCTGTTGTTTTGCATTATGGTGCTCCCCTCACGCTGCTTCCTGCTAATTTGACATTCCCCATGCCAAATTCATCCTCCAAGTTTTTTTCGTGCCCATCATGCAGCTGCTCATGCTCAAATAGAAATAAGGACCTCTGAAAATGAGCTTCCCATGAGAGACTATCACCTCCAAAGAATCTCTCGATCCTGGCCAATGTAAGCATGAGTGGCCTCCATCTTTTGCAATGCATGAAAGGGTCCTTCCTCAAAGGAAGAATCCTCTGTTCGTCCAAATCCTTGGAGCATCCATCCTCCATTATGAATATGCTATCCTCCAACCATGCAACAAACTCTATCAGCATAGTAAGACTGATGAAGATGGGTGAGAAAGTATATCTCTCCTCCTTGATTTTACCTCAAACCCTTTGTGCTGTGTTGGATCCCTCTAGTGTCTCCACCCCTCCGGAATCTATGAGTGGTGAACCAAATGGAATGATGCCTCTCATCAACTCTAAATAAAGTGGCTTCCTAGGTGGAAAGCCCCCATAAAGTGAGACATCATGCTCTGAAATAGATTGCATGTACGAGTGGAATAATTTGTCCCTCTCTACTCTGTGCAGTGCAGTCTCCTTCCTTTGTGTAGAAAGTTTCTGAAATGGATATGGGTGAATTCACATCATCCCTCCATGCTGATCCTTCTCTTCCCCTTCCATCTCACAATCCCCAGCAAATTATACATAGGGCTCCGGAATTGTGCCTTCGTTCCCACACGTAAAAATATTTGGAACTCCCTGCAAAGATACAAGGGCTCCTCTAGTGGAAGCAATAGCTCCCTTCTCACCTCCCTGTGGTGATGGATGTCCTCCCAGTGTGATAGTGTTGTTGGTTCCTTCTAGTGCATGCAAAGTGTTTGTGTTTATGTCACAATGAGTTTCACCAAGTTCCTCCATCAAACCCTTAGTGAATGCTTCATGTGTTTTTGCATTTTCATGGCAATGTAAAATGGGACTTTCAAACCAACAAACATGAGCCATACCTTTAAGTTGTAGTGCTGCTCCTCCAATGGCCTCATCTCCTTCCTCTATTACCCTTGCAAATGGACAAAGGACTACGTTTTGGATCTACATGTGTGACTGAATGCTCACACCCATCATGACAAAACTAGGGTTTGCTCCATCCATGACCCTTTTCAGAAAATCTTCCCACTGTTCCCTTTCATCAATATTTTCAATGATGTCCTCAATGGTCTGGAAAAGAAGAAGGGAAACCTCCTCTTCCATCATTCCTCTTTCCTTATAGCCTTTGTAAATCTCTTCTCCTTGGAGAGAAGCTCCTCTTTCTTATAGAATTAGATATTGAGCACAGGCTAAGCCAAGATCATGCTCTGATACCACTGTAACATTCCAAATCAGGAACTTTCTGCTCCATCAGGAATATCTTGAGATATTCCAAAATTCCAGCTTCAGGAGTATTAACAATCAACACTGAACTATATCAGAGATTGATTGTAGGGGAATTTACTAGATATGTCACCTTCACAAGGAAGGATGAGATCCAAAGGCTACCTGGCCCACTAGCAGACTCTACCAATAGAACTTTTCAAAAGCTAATATTTCCCTTCAAGGAATTTCTGCAATGCCTCCCATGGGAATGTTGTATAAGGAAATACTTGCAAATAAAACGTTGTGTAGTGCTAGGGTCCTCTTATACATATAATATGGAGTCTAAATGCAGAAAGAGATCTGAAACAAATAGATCTAGGTGGGTTAAACAAACCTCCCCAACCTAGGTATATCATAAAATAGCTCAAAGAGAGAGCTACAACAATATGTAGACATGAATATGAAACTCTGCAATTTTGAATATATCAAACAAGGGAAATGGTACAGCCAACATTATATTATGATTTCAGCATTAATATACAAGAAATAATTGAGGGCACAAGCCTCTCAAACCTCTAGAACCATACTCCAATGAATATACAATGAAATGTCGGAGTTGTTGCAACTACACAGAATGCCAGAAGACCATGACTGTGCAATCTCTAAGAGTGAAGAAAATACTGAATATGTATAGAATGGAAATTTGGCTGAAATATACAATAAAATGGCCCAAGAGAGGAAAAATGGGCTCAATATGGGATTTCTAGCCAATCTCAGGGAGATTGCTATAAATATCGGATAAAATACAATAGTGACAAAAAAATTGTCACTGCAACTAAAAAAAATGAATATGAGGCTATGGCTGATCTGAAATGATGATGCCCTCCTCTGATAATGCCCTCAAGGAAAAAGGGGTTGATCCCCTTTACTCAAAAGCACTCCTCCTGATGAGCACAAGAATCTCCCCCACACTGCCCCCATGAAATAACGCGGTTTTTCTCATGGACTACGCTGTGAGAGATGGTGAGATTGTGGCCTGATGCCAATAATCTGAAATTCATCCCAAGAGTCTTCTCTGTAGCTCCTCCAAAGGAAATATCATCCTCCAATGAAAAATCAATCCAAGAAAGTCTCTAAGAGTTCCTCTACTGCTGCCCCTGCAACACAACACTATTATGCTATAGAAATAATACTGCAACTGAAGGAGTGAGCTTGGAAAAATTCTGGGATGAGGAAATGCAGCTCAAATCCTCTCCTCTCTTGAGGAAGAGGTGGGGGATTCCCGACCGGGAACACCCCCAGTGCTCAAGAGCACTACAATCCTGCTAAACAGCCCGGATGTGCAAGTCCTTGGCTTCACCAAGAAATTTTTGAATCAAAACATGAAAAAATGAGTTGTTATATTTTCTCTTATGAAGCAAATGAACTCTCTCTCGCCATAGGTCCCACAATTAGGGTTTCCATTCAATTTTGAATGTTTTTTGTCCAAAAACTACGTTTTCTTCTAAAGCAAGCCACCCCTCTAAGGCAGTGCTATCGACTTGGTCAAAGATGGCCAACTCAAGGTGATCCTCATCATGTTCACACCATTAGGTGTTTATTTCAGCTGCTTATTTATCCTCCTTCCTCATAAGGAGTGTTATTTCTCTATCACCAAGGGGTTAAGGGGTCTCCTTACCCATTTTATTAAGAAAAAATAAAATATGCCACTATAATGTTCCATTTTGGCTTGAGGCTAAAATTTCGAACATTACATTTCACATGGTATTTGCAATATTAGAGTTCTTAATTTTCTTAATTAATTAAGTAAATAAAAGGGTGGAGGGACCCACAAACCTCAAAGATGAATAAAATCGACTTTTAATGTGTGTATCTAGATACTCTAGATCTAGATCTAAAATCATGGAGTAATGGAGTAGCTCCATTAATGGAGATCATGTCTCATTTATGAGATAGATTATGGAGGATGAAACAGTAAAATAAGATCATGGATCTTATATGTAAAATCATGAGAATATTTGATAAGGTCAACTGCGATCATAGTGCATTCAAAGAAGATCATAGAGCACTTATGATAAGTTAGTGGAGGAAGTGATGCATTTAATGCACACATGATGGAGAGGGTGATCGCCCCATATGAACATGATGGAGGACATGGAGAAACAACGCAGTCAACCATGGAGACTTATGTCCACATGTATAGCGCAATTTTGGACTGGGCCTAGGCTATGTAAGGCTCATATCTATATAATGAAGGTGAAGGCACAATGGAAGGCATGATTTGGATTAATCATTTCTTGATCTGTTTAGATCTATATTTTTCTTAGGACATTTCTATGTATTCTTGAGATATTTTGCTAAGATTGCAGTGCTGTTTGGCATAGGGTGTTCCCGAGTAGGAATCCCTCCTCTTTCATTGAGTAGCGCTTGAAAGAGGGTTGTACTACATTCCTTATCAGGCATTGGTGCCATCTTCAGGAGGTTGTTTCTAGCATTCAGCTAAGAAACTGGTGGAGGATTCATCCTAAAAACAATTTCTTCACATTCAGTCTTCCAGGAGCAGTAGATCTATATTTGGAATTCAGGCTATTGGGTTTTACCTCCATGCAATAGTATTCCCTTCAAGGATTGCGTAGTCCAGTCCTGTAGATCTATTGGAGGAAGGAATTTTCCAGTATTTCAGCTGGAAATCCTATGAGAGATCATCTCCTCACATTGGATCTATTGTTTCCATCACTTAGGATATGATTTGACATATATAGCAGTAGGCTATCGAGCCTCCCTCTCTTACAGTGTAGTTTTCTGAAGCTGTTGTTCATCCAACAACTATTTTCAGTGGAGGATATTGGACGAGCTAGATCTTGAGCTTTTAGCCTAAGGATCTAGAGAAGTGATCAACCCTTCCTGCATACATCTAATTGTGCATCATTGCAGCCATCATATCATCAGATCTAGCTTTAGATCTACATACCGAGAAATATATATGTGAAGTCCTAAGAGGGTGGTTTTCTTATATTGACAGATCTGAGAAACCCTTTTTGGGTTATCTTGGGTATCATCATAGAGCCCCGATCTCTATTTTCAGCATCATCGGAGCTCCCATTCTGCCTAGATCTGAATTTCTATCTTTCAGGAAGTTGCAGTCCCAATAGTTGTAGTAGGGACAATGTAGTCTACCTTCCAACATTTCAGTATTTACGCAGTCCCTCTTGTGGAATCATTGTAGGGTCATTCCAGGCCATCCCTTTAGCTTGAGTGTTTCATATTTTGAGCACTGTTGTACTTAATTTTTCATCTCCTAGATAATAAAATGGCTCAGCTATTTATATGCATTTTGATGTGTATTTATATTTATTTTTAATTTTTTGCAGTCCTCATATTGTGTTTTATTATTACTGAATTCTCCCCTTTTGGGACATTACAGTGGTATTAGAGCATGATCTTTGGCTCAGCTTGCGGACACTTCATCTTTTGCATCAAAAGAAGAAGCAGATAGATGAGATCTATCATGAAGGAGGATTGTGGTTTTTCAACTCCTCTATTTAGATCCATGCAAGATCTCTCCAAATAGGTCAATCAAATGAAGAGGGAAAAGCAAAAGGAGGATCCAAGAAGAAGATTTGATGAGGAAGTTCCAAGCACTTCCTATCAACAAGAAAGAAAACTAGAGAATCATAGATCTCCTCACAGATATACTATACCCACTTTCTTTGAAGAAAGTGAATGGTATAGAAATAAAGAAAGAAGAAAACCTGAGACTCTTGAGACTCTCAGTCTATATCTTGAAGAGTACAGAGCACAGTCTAGAGAATTCAAAGAGAGTCTAACACTCCAAGAATTCTTCGAACTCAAAGAAGAAATAATATCCTATAGCATCAATAGAAGAAAGAGGCATAATAGATTTTATTTGCCTACATTTGATGGATCTTCCTCAAGCACTGTTAAGGCTTGGAGGAAAGAGTTAGATACATTTTTCATGCTACATCCTGTGGCTGAAAAAGAGGTTGTCTAGATTGCAACACTACATCTTTATGGTGAAGCCAATGATTGGTGGTTTGGTCACATGGAGCATGCAAAGGTGACTAAATATTCAGATTTATTTCACAAGTTGAGGAAGAATTTTGATGTGATAAAACCAGAGATGTGTCACAAAGATACATTTCCTAAGAAACAAAGGAGGATGTCAATATTGTCACTATGGAAAAAGAGTCACTACATTCACCACCAACTGCAGAAGCACTTGCATCCGGAGAGGAGACACTTGAAATTTTGCAAGATAGTCTTGAGCTCTTGACACATAGAGTCCCATGCATTATTCAGGATATGGATGAGGAAGAGGAGGTAGATTCCAGCACGGGTACACTTGAGGAAGAGTAGCCATCACACTTACCAGCAGTTGGAGACACCATTGTCCCAGTTAGAGGAACTCTTGTGTTCTTGCAAGAGGTTCCCACACATAAATTGATCCAAGGTATGCATGCACTTTCATCTCATATTGTTTCAGTAGATCTTATTGAAACTTATGGGGACATGCCATCGGGGCCAATGCTAACCAAGGGTTAGAAAAAAATGTTGATTTGAAGCAACAACATATTACAGCACAGAGGAACCTTGATCTAATCAAGGAGGAGATGAAGAGCTATCCCAGTTCATCATTTTTGAGTTACATTCAACCCTTTGAGTTGAAGTGTAGAATTTTAGAAAATGGGATGAGCATGATCCTATGTATAATGACTGGCTATGAGATCAGCATTATGCCCTGCTTTGAGACAACATATGTATTCCCATGTAGATCTATAGCGCTGTCACTTAGTAGCAATGATAATGAAGGGGACCCATTATTCTTGGAGAATTTTAAAGGTAGCTTCACTCATGAAACAATGGAGGTTAAGATGATAAATGGTAGACATCTTGAGATGAAGAATCTTTTCTCCTTTCTAGTTGACACTTTCTCAATGAGCATCTCACAGCTCAAAGAGAAACTTCTACCTATATCAGATCCAAAACCTCATTGGTTTTGGAGGGCCATTGATCAAAAGAAGGTCTCATTAAGGGATCTCATTGGAGGTGCACTTCAACTTTTCATGGAGTGCAAACTTCTTCATCAGTTTGGGGAGGATTGTATTCTACAAAGGGAGGATACCATGTTTATGCAATACATCATTCATCATCCACATTGGGATGAGTGGGTGAGAATGATAAGTAAGGGGTTGCATGACCACTTAAAAATATATGACATGGGCTATCAAGAAGCTTGGTTACGTTGGTTTCTCTTGGGTGAGTTTGGTTACTACCCAAAGGCTCCTATTTGTTTGATCCATGCCTTGAAACACACTCATGTAATGAAGAAGGAGGCATGGCTGCGATCTCTGCTCTTGGGTGAGTATGGTTACCACCCAATAGCTCATACTTTTCTAATTCATGCCTTGTGTATCAATTATAGAATGCATAAAAATAAGGCATGTTCAATTTGGTTGTCCATAGGAGATTTTGGCCATCACATGACATCTCCAATGTCTATGTTTTTTATGTTTTGTAAAACTTGGCATAATACTCTCATGCTATGTATTGATGGTGTTTGCTTGTATTGGGCTGATGTGACATTCCACATGTCTATCAGTATGTTTTTACTCCATGATTCACATGAGGAGGAGAGAAAGCAGCAAGATCTCTTGTTTCTTTGGTTTCTTTTGGGGGAGTTTGGCTTATCCATCTTGCATGGGGAAGATGGAGGATGGCAGCAAAGGGCCTTACTCTAGTGGCTAATATTTGGAGAATATGGTTTGACACTTTGGTACACCCATATGTCTCTATTTCTTCTTTTGCATAATGTTGGAATGATTCTTGGAACCAACAAGGTCAACAGTGCTAAGGATGAGGGAAATATACTTCATAAAACATGGGATGAATAAATGCTTTGTGAGATGGGACTTTTCCTTTTTGAGAAGAACTACTTTGTTTTATGTATCTCATGTATTGATGATGATTTTGGACATCATATGGTTGTCACTTAGTACCTCATGGTGAAAGGAGGACATCTAACCATACAGTTGGAGGTCATTCTATGCAATTTTGAGAGAAAAATTTGGAACCAAACATGCATGTCACATTGCAGCAAATGGAGGAGGCCTTCCTTATGTGGATGCCATTTGGAAGGGAATGGATGGATTTGCATCTAATTTTTCAGTTGCTTCAGGACAAGAAAAATTTTTCTAGGGAGGACTGTAATATTCCCAAATTTTCACATGATATTTGGAATATTAGAGTTCTTAATTTTCTTAATTAATTAAGTAAATAAAAGGGTGGAGGGACCCACAAACATCAAAGATGAATAAAATCCACTTTTAATGTGTGTATGTGGATATTCTAGATCTAGATCTAAAATCATGGAGTAGTAGAGCAGCTCCATTAATGGAGATCATGTCTCATTTATGATATAGATTATGGAGGATGAAACAGTCAAATAAGATCATGGATCTTAAATGTAAAATCATGAGGATATTTGATAAGGTCCAATGAGATCATAGTGCATTCAAAGAACATCATAGAGCACTTATGATAAGTTAGTGGAGGAAGTGATGCATTTAATGCACACATGATGGAGAGGGTGATCACCCCATATGAACATAATGGAGGACATGGAGAAACAACGCAATAAACCATGGAGACTTATGTCCACATGTACAACATAGTTTTGGAGTGGGCCTAGGCTATGGAAGGCTCATATCTATATAATGAAGGTGAAGGCACAATGTAAGGCATGATTTGGATTATTCATTTCTTGATTTGTTTAGATCTAGATTTGTCTTAGGACATTTCTATGCATTCTTGAGCTGTTTAGCTAAGATTGCAGCACTTTTTAGCACATGGTGTTCCCGAGCGGGAATCCCTCCTCTTTCATTGAGTAGATCTTGAAAGAGGGTTGTACTACATTCCTTATCAGGCATTGGTGCCATCTTTAGGAGGTTGTTTCTAGCATTCAACTAGGAAACCTGTGGAGGATTCATCCTACCACTTTGGTCTTCATATTCAGTCTTCCAGGAGCAGCAAACCTATATCTGGCATTCAGGCCATTGGGTTTTACCTCCATGAAGCAATAGTCCCTTCAAGGATTGCGCAGTCCACTTCTGTAGATCTATTCTAGGAAGGAAGTTTCCAGTATTTCAGCTGGAAATCTTGTGAGGGATCATATCCTCACATTGGATCTATTGTTTCCATCACTCAGGAGCTAATTTGACATATCTAGAAATAGGATATTGAGCCTCCCTCTCTTACAGTGTAGTTTTCTGAAGCTGTTGTTCATCCAGTCGCTATTTTTAGTGGAGGAGATTGGAGGAGCTAGATCTTGAGCTTTTAGCCTAAGGATGTAGAGAAGGGATCAACCTTTCTTTGCACAGATCTGATTGTGCATCATTGCAACCATCATATCATCAGACCTAGCTTCAGATCAACATACCCAACAATATATATGCAAAGCCCTAAGAGGGTGGCTTTCTTATATTGAAATATCTGAGAAACCCTTTCTGGGTTATCTTGGGTATCGATCATAGAGCCCAGATCTCTGTTTTCAGCATCATCAAAGCTCCCATTCTTCCTAGATCTGACTTTATATCTTTCAGGCAGTTGGAGTCCCAATAGTTGTAGCAGGGATAGTGCATTTTACCTTCCATCAGTTCAGCAGTTATGCATTCCCTCTTGTGGGATCAGTGTAGGGTCATTCTAGGCCATCCCTTTGGCTTGAGTGTTTCATATTTTAAGCGCTATTGTACTTTCTTTTTCATCTGCTCTATAATAAAATGGCTTAGCTATTTTTGTGCATTATTATGTGTATTTTTATTTTTTTTCACCCCAATGACTACCTCATGGAGGTTTTCAATCAATGAGCCAATCTCAGATGCCTCAAAAAAAATTTCATATAAGATTTTAGTCTTTCCCTTTTTTTTCTTTTATTTTTCTTTTTTTTCACTTTCCTACTCTACTTGAAAAAAACGAAAGCTTTTTCAAGTATAGGAATACTTCCAATGGATCCATGTACACATCAAGATGACAAAGAAAATCATGTGCACACTTGGAATACATGCTTTGACATGTACCTAAATATGAGAAATGAATTGCTTTGATTGGGATTGTATCAAGTACTGTTGGAGAAGAGTGTGTTATTGCAACTTAATGTATGTTTTGAACCATATGTCAATATAGTTGGTGTTAGGAATCTGTAATTTTAGTAGATTGGTGAGACCAAAACTGCAGAAGCAACATTATTTCAACCAACTTTGGGATTCTAGAATCTAGCCCTCCTGAATCTGGAGAGGGATCTCTCCAATAAGTGCAAAGATGGATTTGTCTTTGAAATTTGGGGTAATGATATTACGCTAGTTATGAAGGCCAAGGGTTTTGTTTGTTTTTTGGATGGTTGAGCATGAATATTACTTGAGGGGAAAGTTCTAAATGCAAAACAGTTTCAAAGGTGAGAAGTTGCAAGTGAATAGAACAGCTTAGGCTAAAAAGATAGATATAACGCTGGTTTTTAGTCCATTGGGCTATGGAGTCATAACAGGGCTTTAATTGAACAACAACATCAAGAGTGATCCAAGGGGAAAGTCATCTACATCACAAGATTATTGAGATTATAATGATGGAATGGAAACAATAAAGTGTTGGAGATGGTGGAAACTGATAAAAATTTCACAAAGGATTTATAGTCAGTCCAAAAAAGAAAAGCCTCTTAATTAATTGTTTAAAACCAACCAAGTGCAGGGCTAACCATTGACTTCTTGGGCAAGTTTGTATTAAAGCAGCTTAATTGACAAACAATCCCGTAATCCACATAATTACCTTCAGAAAGTATGAAAAAATATAAGAGAAACAAAGTGTAACTTAAGATCAGATAAAGTACTTTTAAACCTAGTCTGCTTTCAGTTAACACCAAGGGAAACTTTCAGAATCTGCCTTTGGAGAAAAGAAGCTAGAAACAGGGAAAACCATCACTTTTCTAGTCTAACTTTAAGAAGCAAATAAGGAAAATAACTTTCAAGAACAATGTTTAAAGCAAACAGTAGGACGAGGGAACTCCAGAATTCCTAACTGCTTAAACTATATTAAATCATTCTTAAATAAACAAATTGGAGGAAAACATTGAGATAAATATTTTCAGTCAGAGAAGGTTACCGATATACAGCAGGTCCTAACTCTATAAATGTTGTTCTTTATCAAAGAATAGTGAACAATATGACATACATAGAAGGAAAATAATAACAAAGAGAGGGGCACTTCACCAATGATATAGACCAGGATCCCAAGAAACAACTTGTTATTGATGTCAAACCAGTTACAGTACTCAGGTCCAATGTTTCAGTTCAACAATCATCTTCACTATTCAGCTTAACTAATCTATCACAAGCAGAGCTCCAAGGGCCAGTGAACACTATTTACAATCAGAAGTTTAAGCTCAAATATATTTCAAATTTCTACAACCAACCCCTCACTCATCTTCTGCAATAGTATATATAGAAGAATGAGGAGGTGAGATCTGATAAAAGATCTCCAATTACAATTAATACAGATTTAATGGCTTCTTGGCCTTTGAGGGGCTCAATGAAGAAACTTACATACATATCCTCTGTATTAAATGATTTACATAAATATTTAAGCTCGGTGGGAGCTTTTGTTGACCTTTGAGGCTCTGTGTGGCATCGAAGTAACTCTGCAGATGTTTGCCATTAATTTCCTTGGCAGAGTTTCCTCTTTGGCTGCGTTTTGAGACAAATATCTGATCCCGATCAATAAATTCGGCCTCTTATTGAATACTTTGAGGCACAGGTGACGTCATGGTAGCTAGAGGGATCAATTTGCCTCAATTTTTGGCGATGGAGGGTTTCCTGTCGATAAAACACTTCATATTTTCTTTAAACTATGTTTTAAATCGGGGATTAGAATTTTGATAAACATTCTGAGCCGTGATCCCCGCGAAATATGTCTTCCATCCTCTGTTCTGATAAATTTTGGTCTTCGTCACTGATACTCTCTGACTGCGCCCGATTCATGGTTTTTCTGATATACAGGGCTATGTAGGGGCGATATGGCATCAATGCCTGAAGAAACACTGATGAAACGTGTTTTTAACACCCTGTGATGATTTTCTTTGGTGAATCAAAGGCAGGAAGATCATCATCCTCTGCCTTCGAATTTTCTTCAAAGATGGCGAGAAAACCATTTAAACCCTGCAAAATACAAACAAATATTAAAAAATCTTGCATATATAGGTTTATTGTTGCGGAGGACACGTGGAGGAAGCATGGCCGTCGAATGGCATCATCCAATGGTCAGGATTGATCGCGAGAAGGCGTAGTGAGGGAGGAAGAAAAATTTGAATCAGGGTCGTCGATCACGCAGAGATCAACGGTCGGGAGTGGGAAATGGAAAGTCAAAATGGGAAATGCTGACTGGGTGACGAAAATGGGCGATGAAATATGAACCGTCAATCTGCAGATCAAATCGACGGCGGAAATTAACTGGATGTTGCACCATAGCCCGGTTAACTGTCGGGCATCTTCGGTGAGCGATAGTCGTTGGATGGCCCACCCCAGATCGGACGGTGTACAGCGATATCGCGCGGGGTCCACGTCTGAATGTTAACGTGCGATGGACGGCAGTTTTATGAACAGTGCCCAGGCCACGCGTCAACCGATGAGTGGAATCGCTGGTGATTGGGAAAAAACCGCCCTCGCCCAAAGGCTGTGCGATGAATACCGCGCGGTTTTGAAATTGTTAGTGGATGGCAGGGACCACAGGAGAGATGGACTCCACACCGTTTGATCTTCAGATCAGATCGATGGTGCGGAACGATTTAAAAATGGAACCAGCGGAAATGTTATAAAATAATAAAGCCGACGATTTTTAATATATAACCAAGGTTTTAAACTTTGGTCGGGAAATATTTTATTTGAAGCGGATAAGCGCCTGTTTGCGGGGCTGTGGGGCACATGGGAGATAATAAGACTGGAGGCTTATGAAGAAAGGGGCTTAAGACTTAGCCTGAGGGGGCTTAAGTCCACACCATAAAAATGTGATTTTTATGGTTTTTGAATGATTTTCAAAGGGTTATAGGGGTTCCGATAAGGCAAAAAAGGATTTTTCAAACCTTATCAAAGGGTTTTGATGAAGGGGAAAGGGAAAAATCATGAAAATAAGAGATTTTTCATGGGAGATGAAAGGGTTAAAAACTGAGGTTATTTTGGAAAAAGAGGAAAAGGAAAAAGGTGTTTGCAGCAGTATTCTGGCTTGGAAAACAACAGGATTTCTAAATGTAAAATGGGAACAACAATGAAGTTTTGGACAGAGGATAGGCATGAGGCCTTCAAGAGTCTTCAAGAGCCAACACTTTTTAGTAATAAAATTTGTTCCTTGAAGGCTCAAAAAAAAAGGTTTTTAGACAGCATTTGGTATAACAAATTTTATAGCTGGCTAACAGTGGCTCCACTTGAGGATGATGCCTTCTTGAAGGCATCAAGAACTTCAGACTTGAATTCTCTGGGAGGCTGACCTGTGCCACATCCATTATTTTCTCTGGGAGGCTGACCTATGCCTGATCCATTGGGCTACTTTTCTTTGACTAAACGATCTTCTTTTGAAAACATATTAATAGCCATAAAAACAACGGTTCTTTTATTAACAAGCTTTCTACCTACCCAATCCTACCGATCTAGCATTTTTTCTTCATTAGAGTGCACTTGGATTGGCAAACTCTTTTAAAACATTTTATTCTTTTGAAAGAATAAAACTAATCTAATTCTACTCCTTATTTCTCCCCGAACTCAAATTAAACAGTTGATTTCATATGCTTCTCTACCTATTCTACTATCTGTTGGGATTAAACTGTCCAACAGATTTTTATTCTCTAAATTCTACAACAGAAATTGAAAAGCACTCAAGTCAGGATTGAACAGTCTAACTTGATGTTGGTCCATGGCATAAAGACAAGCTTCACATAGACATTTATTTTGCAGAAAATTAAATCAAAATGGAAGGCTTAAGATCTGAAAGTTTCTCATCATGGCCGTCTCTTTTTACAACTCTGTTTTGAATTTGTTTGAGTTGTTTTCCTTTGTTCTCTGGTTTAGCTTTTGAGTTGATTTGAACCATATTTACATATTTTTTGAGTCAAGAATTTTGAATTAGTTTCGAGTCATTTTCTTTTTGAAACCCTAGGTTCATATTTTGATCTTGTTTGTACCTTTAATTTCTATCCTAATCTATCTACTGATAAGACAAGATTAAACAGTTTGGCAAATTGAATTCACTATCCTATCAGCAGATAATTTAAAAATAATTAGTCAATATTAGGCTGTTTTACTAACTAGAAGTGTGTTCTTCAGGAGTGGCATTTGAGCTTGCACACTTTCATATTTGTTTCTCTTTTTTGGTATGGGGCTATACCTTTCTTGTTTTCACAATCTGCCCTCTTTTCTTTCTTTTCATTGTTTTTGTATTTTTGCTTTTTATAACTTTGAAAGCAATGGTGGATGAAATATTTATAATGGAAAAAAGATAAAAGGCTCCAAAACATATCATGGATTAAGAGAAGTAATGTTTAAGCATCCTTCCATTGACAGGACCTCCAAACAATTCTGCTCCATTCAACTTTTGTAAAAAATAGGCATTGTTACCAGCAAATGAATGAATAGAGTAAGGGCCAAGCCATAAGTTGTCAAATTTTCCATGCTTGCCCTTGTCTTCCCTTCTTGAGTCCCACTTTAAAACTTTGTCCCCAATTTTGAAATTTTTGGCATTTGTTCTTCTGTCAAAAAGCTTTTTGATACTGTCCTGCTTCTGTAATGCTTTATTGTAAACCTCCTCTCTGGTTTGCTGAAGATGAATGGTCTGATTTATTCTTATGATCATGTCATTTTATTCAGTTTGTAACTCTTGAATAAAATTCATCACTGGAACACCAAGGCTGTTTGGAAAAATTGCATCAGTACCATACACAAGCTAAAAAGGTGACATACCAATAGATTTCTTCAAAGTCAATCTGTCAGCCCAAAGTGCATGGACCAGCTTTGTGTGCCAAGACCTTTTGTTGTCCTCCAATAGTTTCTTGATTATGTTCACTAAAATTTTGTTTGAGGATTCTGAAAGTCCATTACCTTGAAGGTAATAGGCTGTGGAATGCCCCAATGTTATCTAATATCTGTGACAGAACTCAACCATCTTCTTTGATCCAAATTATGTTGCATTATCAGTGATAATCTTGGTAGGACAGCCAAATCTAGAGAGAATGTTAGTCTCAATGAATTTTATAATAACAGAGTCATTGGCTTGCCTACAAGGAATGGATTCTATCCATTTAGTGAAGTAGTTTGTGGCAGTAAGAATCCATCTATGTTGGGCAGAAGATGGTGGATGGATTTCTCCTATGAAGTCAAGTCCCCACTGTTGAAATGGGGCTTCAACAGTAATTGGATGTAGAGGCAAGGGTATCAGTTTTCTTTTGCCTTCAAAAAGTTGACATTTGTGATAGGCTATGATAATCTTGTGTATATCATGAAAAAGAGTAGGCCAATAGAAACCAACCCTCAAAATTTTGTTGGATGTTTCCTCCAGTATAAATTACCTCCACACTCTCCTTCATGGAACTGGTATTTAACCTTCTCTGCATAAAACTCAGGCAAAAATTTAAGCAATACCCCACTTTCATTTTTCCAATAAAGACATCTATCTATAATGCAATAGTTTACAACTTTAAATTTGAGGAATCTTGCCTTTGTTTTTGTCAAACCAGGAGGTGTATTCAAATTAAGTAAAACATAAACAATATCAGCATACCAAGAGAAATTCATAAAATGGTCTTCAACAATGGGAGTTGAGACTTCCTCTTGATCATCTAAAGCATTAATCATATTAATATAAAGAACTTCAAAATTGGATTCAGCCATTAATCTAGCTAGACCTTGGCCTTTGATGAGTTTAGTGGGTTTTATCTCTAAATCATATTCAAGGATAACAGCAATCCACTTACCTCTCTTACCATCTGGGTCCTGTGTTAGAATGTCTTTCACAACTAAGTTTGGGACAAAGGCAATGATGTGTGAGTGAAAAATGTACACCCTAAAGTCTTTCAAAGCTTTAACCAAAGCAAAAGCTTGCTTCTCCATAATGTTATACTTCAAAGGGGCATCCCTCAATGCCTTACTAAAGAATGCAATAGGCTGCTCTTGTCCTTGTGGATTTTTCTGTAGAAGGACAACAGCTGTGGTATGTTCTAATGCAAATGAAAAAATATAAAAATCCTTTGAAAAATCAGGACTTATAAGAATCAGCGTTTTGGTTAATGCTTGATTCACCAGCTCAAAGGACTTCTTTGCTTCCAAGGTCCATTTTACCCCTTGCTCCTTCTTTAACATGTTTGTGATATTCCTAAGGAGCTCAGCCAAGTTGGGGATGAACCTTCTCAAAAAGTTAATCTTTCCAATCAAATATTGAAACTCTTTGATGTTCCGAGGATGGGATATTTGCAATATGGCCTCAATCCTCTTTGGATATATATTTATACCCTCCTCAGAAATAATGTGCCCAAGAAGTTTACCTTCTTGGAGACCGAAAAGTGTCTTCTTAGGGTTTAAAGATATTCCAAAATTTCTGCATTTCTCGAAAAATTTCCTCAAATGTTCTAAGTGCTCTTCATCTATTTTTGAAAACATAGTGACATCATCAAGGTATATAATGATGAAGAAACCCAGTTCTTCCGAGAATGCTATGTCCATGGCTCTTTGAAAAGTTGCTCTAACATTCATTAGACCAAAGGGCATTTTCACATACATGAAGGTGCCCCATGGTGTACTAAAGGTTGTCTTCAATTGATCAGCAGGGTGAACTAAGATCTGATTGTACCCTGAATAGCCATCCAGCAAAGAAATTCTTCTAGACCCTACCACCCTTTGTAAAATATGGTCCATCTTAGGTAAAGGGTAGTTGTATTTCAATGAAGCTTTGTTTAAGTCTCTAAAGTCTATAAAAAGCCTGATTTCTCCAGTTTTCTTCCTAACTGACACCACATTAGACACCCATTCAGAATATCTAATAGGGACAATAATACCAGCTTCATACATTTTCATGATCTCCTTCTGAACCAAAGGCAACTGAAAAGGGTTTATTCCGCGCAGTTTCTTTTTGAATGGTTTTTGGTTTCTTTGAGGGGAATTTTGTATTGTATTATTTCATTGTCATATGATTTAAGATCTTCGTAACTCCATGCAAAAACATCAGAAAAATCATTAAACAGCTCTATGTATTTGAGTTTAATGTGAGCTGGTAAAGTCTTAGACAGTTTAATCATCATAGGTTTAATTTTACTGCCTATATTACACTCTTCCACTTCAGTCTCTACAGATTCCAGTCTTGGTTTATTTGCCACATCATTAAAATCAAACAACTCTTCTAAAGGTGCCAGACCTCTTGGAAAACTTTCATCTTTAGAATGCAGAGTTTCTAACTCCTCTGTTTCTAACTTTGCATTCAATTTTGTCTTATTATTTTTTAGTTTGCTAGCCAGAATATTAATACTGACGAGCTCAGGAGATGGCTCTTATTCACTAAGAAAATTTTCTTCACTGCAGTCTGTTTCATAGTCTGAGTCCGAACTGTGTAGTTCGAATTCATTTCTGAATTGCATGAAGTCTTCTATTTGTTTGTCATTGTCAAATACCTCCCAATGTTTCTCATTATCAGGCACATCTGGTCTAAATTTTATCTAGGTTGTGCAGTCTTTGGTGCTATTTGGCGTTAAGCATGTTCTAGCTGCAAAGGCTAAATTGTGGCCACAATATTTCTTTTTCTTGGGACAAAAAACAATTTGGATTCCTCGAATGTTTTCAAAAGTTCCATGACATCGTTTCGGTAGGCTCTAAGTCTGGGATGATTTGCGTTATATTCCCCATTGAATTGCCTAATGACTAACTCTGAATCCCCATACACATTGATTCTTCTGGCTCCTAACTTTTTCAATAGGTGTAAGACTAAGAGAAGGGATTCATATTCTGCTATGTTATTGGAACACTGAAAGTTTAATTTGCAGGAAATACTTTCTGTGTGGTTGTTTTCAGTGTTAGTAATCCAGACACCTTCACCAGCATTGTTCTTAGTGCATGACCCATCAAAATACATACTCCACGGAGGACTGTTTTCGGTTTCATCCTGGTTACAGTCCTCTTCAACTAACCTGCTCAAGGGTTGTTGTGGAATCTCCGCACTTAGTTGTATTTGTTTTGATTCCCCAAGATTTTCGTTTATTTGAAGGTTGTTTTCTTGATTGTGAATGTTCAAAAGTAATGGACACCTAACTTGAAGCTCAAGACCTCCAATTGGTTTGCTACTGTTTTTAAATGCAACAAATTGTTTTGACACTTCTGCATTGTGTTCCTCTTCTTCCCTATCAGCCATTAATCCTATTAAAGTGACTTGTTCACCAATTGTTTCATCATTAAACATAATAAAAGAATCAAGGCCTGTATTTACAGAATACAGGGGAGAGTTTTGTGGTTTGTCTTGACTTGTAACTGTGAATTGCATATGGGACTCCCTGTAAAGTCTTCTATTCTGATTGAAAACAGGGATATTCACATAGGTCATTTCCATTTGTATAGTCCCCTATAACTTAGCCCCCCAATATATTGATAGTAACATTCCATACTTTGGGGGCACATCAGCCACAACAATATCCATGACTAAACATTTGGCTGGAATTTGGGCTAAATTAACACAGAGGTATTTGATTAATCCTAAACATTTTACTCTACTGGAATCAAAGGAGTAAAGGTCTTTGTATTTTCTGGTGATTTCTAGACCCAGGCTCTCCATTACAGCTTTTGGCATTAAATTATGAGAAGCCCCGGAATCATGCATAGCGTTGTGCAAAATTTTGTCGTGAATGTTTAAACTCACATAAAAGGGAGGAACAAGTCCCTCTTGATATCTACCTTCAATATTAGGACCAAAAATCAGCTCGGGCTGGTCATCATTAAGATTGACTGTGTCCTCATTTTCTTCTATTTTTAAAGCCTTCAAAATTTGGGTCCTATATACATGTTGGGTAGCTAACTCTATCAGGGGAACAGAGATTTTGATTTTTGAAATTTCCTGCTCCAAGATTTAAAGGAATTTGACTCTTTAAAGTGCTGGTCTCAACCTTATTAGCTATCACTCTATCAGCAATATCAGCGTGCTGATTTGTCCTATTTACATTTGACAAAATTGTTTTCATAGGAGTACTAGCTGAAGTGTTAGTACTACTAATGTCTGCACTATGTTTTTCATTGTTTTGAGTGTCTTTTTCTTTACCATAATTTACAGCCACTGTTTTATCCTTTTGTTTGAAAATTTTAGGCTTGGTTACAGTGTTTTTTTGTGAATATTTGTCAGAGGTTTTGTTGTTGGGAGTTTTCTGACTGGTTTTTCTTCTAAGGTCATATCCTTTTTTAGATTCTATGATGACATTTTCCATGTCTTGATAATAATTTTCATCATCATCTCTTCTGTCATCATAAGGTGTGTATATACCTTGTTTTCTATCATAATGGATCTCAAATTCATCATTATCCACCCCCAGCATGTTGATATCATCGTCCTCTATTATCTCATCTGTTTCCTCAACCTCACTTACATAGTTTTGATGAAAGGGAGGAGTGATCTGCTGATCATCTTCCCTGGGTCTGTTTGGAGGTTCATTCCTTCTAAAATTATGGTTTTGGTTCTGGTTTTTGTTTTGAGGAGCATTTTGGTTTTGACTGGCTTGTCCTCTCTTAATTATGCTCATCTCTTTCATCATCTCTTCCATCATTTTCTCCATTTTTGAGTTGGAAGTAGAGGGTGTAGATTCCTCTCTAAAGGACACTCTCTTTTCATTTTTCATTCTTGCTCTATTTTCCATTAAGTTGACTTCCACAGAGAGAGCACCCTTTTGCATATCTTCAAGATTTGTAAAATCTCTCTCTCTCAGCTAATAGGCCATCTCAGGGTCAAACCCTTCAGCAAACTTGTTTAGAGCTGAGCCCTGTGGAGGTTTTAGTTATGGGGAAAGTGCATTATACACAATATTGAATCTAGTGTAATAAGCTTTCACACTTTCCCCGATGTTTCTATGGAGGCTCTTGTAGTCAGAAAGGACTTGGAGAGGATTCTTCTTTACTTCCCATCTATTTAAGAATGTTTTATGGAAGGCTTGGAGATAATTAATACTATTGGGGGCTAGACCTTTAAACCATTTTCTTACTTCTCCCCCAAAACTCTGAGAAAATAACCTAAGCTTGATAGAATCATCATCAATTTCATTTCTGTCAAAGTAGTCATTCATCTTATCCACACGTTGTGATGCAGTTGTAACATTACTAGCATCATACAATGGAATTTTGGACTGATATTCCTGTGGAAGATTGACTAATGGTGCAGGAAGGACTAAGGGAGCATACCATGTTGCCATGATATGTGGTGGGGGTGGATTTACAAGAGGTGGATTAAAAAAAGGGAAAGTGGGCTGAAGTGGAGTGGTTTGAACAGTGGATGTAGGGTGAGCAGAAGTGGATGGACCAAGAATAGATTGTTGAGCTGATCTTGGATGAGAGGCAGCTAGGTTGTAAAGGAAATGTAAATTAGGAGGTGTTGTTTCTCTGCTACCAAGATGTTCACTTGTTTCGGGAGAAGAAGGTGAAGACTCAGAATCTAACTGATCTAAATCACCAAGATACCTAGTTCTAAAAGGATTCACTAAGTCAATTTGTGATTTTTGCAGAGCTGAAAGATTTTCAGGACCTGAATTAGCTCTCAAGGGTGATCTGAAAACAGTTGAAAATTTAATCCTAGGAGACTTCCTAAGAATACTTTCTGGGTTATCAACTATCTCAGGTGGATCAGGGTCAGGATAGGCTCTAGTATGAATCTTTCTAGGAGCCACTATGCTATGTTTTTCAGACCCAAATAAACAAGAAAAATTCAACCAGGTATGACAATATTTGAGAGGTTAACTAATCTGTTTACACAAATTTTAATCCTACAGTCCTCTAACTAAGTTTCAAAGATATTACAATGATAATTGTTCTTCCCAGTGGAGTCTTAAGGTCTGTTAAGGATTGTCGAGTCGCCAAGTGGAAGTTTTTAGCTCTTTTTAGAGGTAAAAGGTTTTATGTTCCACCACCATATTTATTGAATACCAATCTGAAATATTTTTAGGTTTTCTGAGTTCTTTTTCAATTGTGTGGTTTCTAAGAATATCCTAACTTTGTTCAAAACTTTGCTACGGTTAAGACACAAAGACAATCTACTCTTATGGCTAAGCCAGCTAATTTTTCAAGGTTAGATAAAGGCTTAAGAGAATCCTAGGGTTTACCTAGTTTTTCACTGATTCAAACAAGTTTTATCGTGATTAGCATTTCTTGGTAGTGCTTGAAAAATCTACTTTCTACTCACAAAGTTTTATGAAGTGTTTAAGGGAAGTAGTTCCCCAGTGGAGTCACCAGAAATGTTAGGAATCTGTAATTTTAGCAGATTGGTGAGACTAAAACTACAGAAGCAACATTATTTCAACCAACTTTGGGATTCTAGGATCTAGCCCTCCTGAATTCGGAGAGGGATCTCTCCAATAAGTGCAAAGATGGATTTGTCTTTGAAATTTGGGGTAATGATATTAGGCTAGTTATGAAGGCCAAGGATTTTGTTTTTTTTTTTGGATGGTTGAGCATGAATATTACTTGAGGGGAAAGTTCTAAATGCAAAACAATTTCAAAGGTGAGAAGTTGCAAGTGAATAGAACATCTTAGGCTAAAAATATAGATATAATGTTGGTTTTTAGTCCATTGGGCTATGGATTCATAACAGGGCTTTAATTGAACAACAACATCAAGAGTGATTCAAGGGGCAAGTCATCTACATCACAAGATTATTGAGATTATAATGATGGAATGGAAACAATAAAGTGTTGGAGATGGTGGAAACTGATAATAATTTCACAAAGGATTTATAGTCAGTCCAAACAAGAAAAGCCTCTTAAGTAACTGTTTAAAACCAACCAAGTGCAGGGCTAACCATTGACTTCTTGGGAAAGTTTGTATTAAAGTATCTTAATTGACAAACAATTCAGTAATCCACATAATTACCTTCAGAAAGTATGAAAAAATATAAGAGAAACAAAGTGTAACTTAATATCAGATAAAGTACTTTTAAACCTAGTCTGCTTTCAGTTAACACCAAGGGAAACTTTCAGAATCTGCCTTTGGAGAAAAGAAGCTAGAAACAGGGCAAACCATCACTTTTCTAGTCTATTTTAATAAGCAAATAAGGAAAATAACTTTCAAGAAAAATGTTTAAAGAAAACAGTAGGACGAGGGAACTCCAACATTCCTAATTTCTTAAACTGTATTAAATCATTCTTAAATAAACAAATTGGAGGAAAACATTGAGATAAAGCTTTTCAGTCAGAGAAGGTTACTGATATACATTAGGTCCTAACTCTATAAATGTTGTTCTTTATCAGAGAATAGTGAACAATATAACATACATAGAAGTAAAACAATAACAAAGAGAGGGGCACTTCACCAATGATATAGACCAGGATTCCAAGAAACAACTTGTTATTGATGTCAAACCAGTTACAGTACTCAGGTCCAATGTTTCAGTTCTGCAATCATCTTCACTATTCAGCCTAACTAATCTATCACAACCAGAGCTCCAAGGGCCAGTGAACACTATTTACAATCAGATGTTTAAGCTCAAATATATTTCAAAGTTATACAACCAACCCCTCACTCATCTTCTGCAGTAGTATATATAGAAGAATGAGGAGGTGAGATCTGATAAAAGATCTCCAATTACAATTAATATAGATTTAATGGCTTCTTGGCCTTTGAGGGGCTCAATGAAGAAACTTACATACATATCTTCTGTATTAAATGATTTAAATAAATATTTAAGCTCAGTGGGAGCTTTTGTTGACCTTTGAGGCTCTGTGTGGTGTCGAAGTAACTCTGCAGATGTTTGCCATTAATTTCCTTGATAGAGTTTCCTCTTTGGCTATGTTTTGAGACAAATATCTGATCCCGAACAATAAATTCGGCCTCTAATTGAATACTTTAAGGCACAGGTGGCATCGTGGTAGCTAGAGGGATCAATTTGCCTCAATTTGTGGCGGGGGAGGGTTTCCTGTCAATAAAAAACTTCAGATTTTCTTTAAACTCTGTTTTAAATTGAGGATTAGGATTTTGATAAAAATTCTTAGCCGTGATCCCCGCGAAATATGTCTTCCATCCTCTGTTCTGATAAATTTTGGTCTTCATCACTGATACTATCTGACTGCGCCCGATTCATGGTTTTTCTAATATACAGGGCTGCGCAGGGGCGATATGGCATCAATGCCTGAAGAAACACTGATGAAACGTGTTTTTAACACCCTGTGATGATTTTCTTTGGTGAATCGAAGGCAGGAAGATCGTCATCCTCTGCCTTCGAATTTTCTTCGAAGATGGCGAGAAAACCATTTAAACCCTGCAAAATACAAACAAATATTAAAAAATCATGCATATATAGGTTTATTTCTGCGGAGGACACATGAAGGAAGCATGGTCGTCGGATGGCATCATCCAATGGTCAGGATTGATCAGGAGAAGAAGTAGTGAGGGTGGAAGAAAAATTTGAATCAGAGTCGTCGATCGCGCAGAGATCGACGGTCGAGAGTGGGAAATGGAAAGTCAAAACGGGAAATGTTGACTGGGCGACAGAAATGGGTGATCAAATATGAACCATCGATTTGCAGATCAGATCGACGGCGGAAATTAATTGGATGCCACACCATAGCCCGGTTAACTGTCGGGCATCTTCGGTGAGCGATAGCCATTGGATGGCTCACCCCAGATTGAACGGTGTACAACGATATCGCGCGAGGTCCACGTCCGAATGTTAACACGTGATGGACGGTGGTTTTATGAACAGTGCCCAGGCCACGCGTCAACCGATGAGTGGAATCGTTGGCGATCGGGAAAAAACTGCCCTTGCCCAAAGGCAGTGCGATGAATACCGCACGGTTTTGAAATTGTTAGTGGATGGCGGGGACCACAGGAGAGATGGACTCCACAACGTTCGATCTTTAGATTAGATCGACGGTGTGGAACGATTTAAAAATGGAACCGGCGGAAATGTTATAAAATAGTAAAGCCGACGATTTTTAATATATAACCAAGGTTTTAAACTTTGGTCGGGAAATATTTTATTTGAAGCGGATAGGCGCCTGTCTATGGGGCCGTGGGGCACATGGGAGATAATAATACTGGAGGCTTATGAAGAAAGGGGCTACTTAGCCCGAGGGGGCTTAAGTCCACACCATAAAAAATGTGATTTTTATGGTTTTTGAATGATTTTCAAAAGGTTAGAGGGGTTCCGATAAGGCAAAAAAGGAGTTTTCAAACCTTATCAAAGGGTTTTGATGAAGGGTAAAGGGAAAAATCATGAAAATAAGGGATTTTTCATGGGAGATGAAAGGGTTAAAAACTGAGGTTAGTTTTGGCAAAAGGGGAAAAGGAAAAAGGTGTTTGCAGCAGTATTCTGGCTTGGAAAACAACAGTATTTCTAAGTGTAAAATGGGAACAGCAGTGAAGTTTTGGACAGAGGATAGGCATGAGGCCTTCAAGAGTCTTCAAGAGCCAACAATTTTTAGTAATAAAATCTATTCCTTGTAGGCTCAAAAAAAATATATTTAGCCAGCATTTGGTATAACAAATTTTATAGCTGGCTAACAGTTGGGATGCCCCAAGTCCACTTGCTGAGTTGGATCACCTTGGAAGTCCTATTCTATTATGACATTCAAATATTCCTCTTTTAGCTAATTTTTTTCTTGAAAACATGGAGGAAATGCTGGTAAACATGAGGAAACTTTCTCAACATTTGATTCTAAAGTCAGCTCTTCATCAAGTGCAACCCTTGATCTTTTGATCTCTTCATTTGGAGCTTCTTCTTCTTGATGTTGTCCTTCAATGATATTGAGAAAATCTCTTCTTTGCAATACCTTTCTTGAACTAAGATGCATACCATTTAGATCAATAGGATATGTTTGGTAGTGTTGCACCTCAACATTGTAAGTGGGTTGAGATACTTCATGGTGTGGGTTTGGAAACAGTGGTAAAGGTAGTTGAGTGGGGCTAGATATATGAGATGGATGTTGTTGAGGCTATGATTGTGGTGGAGGTGGATGGTAGGGATAGCATTGAGTTGGGTATGGAGGATATGGAGGGAAATATTGAGGATATTGTGGATTTTCCCAATAAGGATCTTGCCAACCATGTTGCCAATATTGGTTTTGGGGGTTAGCTGGACAAGCTTTCCAAGGAGGGAGTGTATCCCAATTAGTTTGAGATGGATGTGAATAATCTTGAAATTGTGAAGTGGATCCTTGCATCATATCAAGTTGATTAGGTTTCCATGGTATCCCTGGAGCTACATAACATAACTTCTTTGGTGATTTCCTTGCTCCATTGTCTTCTTTGTAAACTTATTTAAACCTAGGGAATGATGAACAACATTTAGTAGCATATGATTCTGCATGGATAACAAAAATATCAACATGTTGACGGGAAAATTGGTCCAGCCAACAGTAGGGGATCTCCCCGGTAGAAAGTCCCAATTAGACCTTGAACCGTTTTGAGTAGGGATCCCGTCTGGGGTATGGGTCCGGCTACCGCTTAAGATGCCTTCCCTTCGGTCTCAAAAGAACCTGTTTGAACCTGCGGACATACACTTATTCACATGATACAATATATAGGATTGATGTATTAAACACGAATCAAACACTATGCGTAGCAAGATTATAGATAAATCACGTACACCTCAAGAGATGTCATTAGCAACACATCTTTGGGGGTAATGCTTATAAGGTAGTCTGATCACGAAAGAAATAGTTCTTTATGATAAGATACCCCTTTACTTCCTGAGAGATAAAACGAAATGCTAACAAAATAGTTCATTAACATTCATTAATAGAGCAGATGATAGAATTAACATCATTGATACAACACAAATAGACATGACGCATAAATGATGACATAAAGAGTGCAGCTTCATTAATCATAGGATGTTCTGAAACTGTACAAGGAATACACACAGTGTTCGAACAGCAAAACACATCATAACCATAGGGTGTTTTAACAAGAATCTATATTCATATGCTCAAGTGTATAATCTTTCAATACAATGCCATGTAGCTCTTGAGTTTCCAAAAAAGAAAAGCCCCTTTCTACAAGCTCCCGTAGGAGTATTTATAAAACAAAACTTGCCCTTTGGGCTTCTTTGACCTTTCATCTTCCTGACCGTTGGGCTGCCTTGCGATCTGGTCCTTTTCGCGACCTGCGACCTGAGCCGCTGTTGCGACCTGCGACCTGGCTGCTGTTGCGACCTGCGACTTGACTGCTGTTGCGACCTGCGACTTGACTGGGTCACGGGGTCGCAAGGTGTAATAAAATGAGGGAATGCAACCTTGTGACCTTGCGACTAGGTCGCTGGGTCGCGAGGTCACAAAAGGTGAAAAATGGAAGATATGCGACCTTGCGACCTTGCGACTAGGTCGCTGGGTCGCGGGGTCGCAAAAGGCGAAAAATAAAAGAGATGCGACCTTGCGACCTTCGGTCCTCCCTTCTGCATTTCTCTTTCAGCATTTTCGTAACCTTGTTCTTCTGAGGCCAGCCTTAGCCCTCGCCATACGCGATAGCAGCTTTGATCTGCCAGTGATGTTGATCATCCACATAACACTAGGTTCCAAGGTTGATTTGAAACACAGCTTCACATCCTCCGGGGGAGCTCGCAGTCTTCTTAATTTGGATGGGCGTTTTTGTTTCCTTGTATTACCTGCAAGACAACAGAATGGATCAGTATCTTTTCATATAATCTGTAGATAAGCGAATTAAATCAGCCATGGGTAACCTGTTATATCAGCCTTACTCATACAAATATTTTATGCATGTTGAGGAAGTAATAAATTTATAACATAGATGCATAAAAGGTATATTGGCACATAAAACCATGAGATTTAAAAGATCAGCTTGGACCCCTGCATAGTCCTGGATAAAGTGAGTATTGCAAAGTAGGAGGCTTCCTCGGATTGTCTCCAGGTACACCACCATGAGTAAATCAGATTGTGGCTGCTAAGTGTTCAATATCACCCGCCTCGCTGTAGAGAGGATGATCGGTCAATTACAATTCACCCGCCTCGCTGTACAGGCTTTCCAATTACAATTTTGATGAAAACTTGAATCACGATCGGTCACATGCACATTATCCGGGTTGTCCTGTAACGTCGCGGGTTTATCTCCTCAAGAGATCACCTGCTCAACTGCACACCTAGATCGGACAACCATGCAATGCATGCATGTCAACACAAATGGTATTTAAACTCTGATTGTTTTAACGCATCATTTCTTTCCTCCACAGCATCACACTAGCCAGTATTAATGATCCGGAGTTGGAACTGAGGTTGGTCACACGACCGTGAGAGAGCTGAATTCAAGAGCTCATGCGATGAGAGCTCGGCTCTGAATATGTGAGAAAGACTCGGCTCCTTGGAACGAATCAAAATGTTGTCAGTCGAGTTGGAATAGAAATTTTTTCCCAACTGAGAATTTGTAGGGAGACTTCATGGGATCCAGCTTCAGCGAATGCGGCTCTTGCTCCCGGCAAAAGAAACTTCGATTTGATGGGTCGATATAGCAGTGAGTCAATATTCATATGCCACATATAGCATTTTGGCCCTTCTCATTGCTGCGGATGTGCGAATCAGGTCCTTTGCTTCATAATTCGACTCTCTTTTAGTCTTAAACACATTCTTTTTCGACCTTGGCAGAGTCGCAGAGTCGCATAGTCACGTTTCATGCATGGAGGCACATGTTGTGACTCTGCGACCTCAAAACAGTTGCGACCTCCTCCTGCACTATTTGCTGTGTGATCCATTTTTCCGTATTCTTAGACAGACGATTTGGGTCTGCGAAGATAGCTGGACGTGATCAGTAGGAGCAATATCGAAAAATCAGGTCCAAGGAGTGATTCTCTCCTGGAATATTGCCGTCGGGGCTACAGAAGTCGGAAAAAATCACTCAGATTCTATTTCAACACCATATCCTTGTACACTTACCAGAAACGCACGGTTTTTTTATGACACTTGTCATGCAGACTTGAAAATAGACGGGCCGAAAATTTCATCCATGCATTTGACCAATCAATGTATAACGTTGTCACGACTTTGGACCATAACTATATTAGCTTGTCATTGCAACCTTGGCTCCATGTCATGTGTCCACGTGGTTACGTTGCGCCATATTACATGTTCTTGCACACTTGGCAACGCGTTCATGTAGTTCTGTGTTTCCTTTGATTATGACTGTTCGCCGGTTGTTGTAACGTTGCCATCGTAGGTGTATTACAAGATTTCGTGTTATGAATTTTGACTAATAATATCCTTCTCCACGCTTCACTGTAGTGAAAAAATCCACTGTCGACATGCTGGCCTCCAGCTGTATGTGGTGAGGTGGTTCTGCCCCACGTTGAAAGACTGACCGCAATGTATATATATTGTTCCAACGTTCCGTTTGGCTCCATGCAACGTAAACGGTGAACGCTTGGATCCATGTAACGTGTCTGTGTGGTTCTGCGCCGGGTTTCCAACTAAGGTTGACCGCCATCTATGCCTGGTCCACGTGAATTAACACTACCCCATCGACACGTTGGCGTCCATTCGAAACAGTCCGCTTCATATTTGCAACGTAACATGACAGCCACCAAACGTTTTAAACTTACATACTGCACTTGCATAACGTTCTGACCCGTGTTATTACCATAATGTTTGACAGGTATATACTTTTAACGTAAGCTGAAAACACCTTCAAGCCTTTGAACTTATCCATGATGCCTTCTCTTTGTTTATATTATTCTCGCAGCACTCAAAGCATAGATTATCATCATCGCACTATAGTTGTTTTAATATGCCACCGTGGGTTTTGTCTCACGTTAAACACCGCTTTGGATGACTGTGTATCCACTCCGAATGTTTCATGACAGTTTGGAACCCACCATCGGGATGTTTGACTCCAAAAACGCCTTTGACCAAATATTTATGTCTTCTCCAAAGAATAAAACTCTGCCCCAATGAATACAACTCTTGCACATCGCTCCACGTTTTCAAAAATAAAACACGACCATTATATATTCACCCAATACGTAGACTTCGGCATGGAAAAATTTCGTCCATATATAAGTCATGCAACGTAAACATTGGTTTCGTTCCACCATTTCAATCTCTAAAGTTGACCATCTTATATATATCTTCCTCGAATGGATTAAAAAATCATATGTATTTGCCCCTTGGCATAAATATACAACGCAACTTTGATCCCTTGCCTGTGCGCCTTTTATAATGTTATGCCTTGGTTTTGCCCCGCAATTTCTTATGGCCTTGAAACCACATGGATTTTGCCTTGGTTTAATTGTATAAAACCATAACTTTTGCACCCACCGCGAAGCTTGGGTTTAATAAAAAAAGAAAATTGCTTCACAAGGTGCGTTCAGATATTGAAATTGTGCCAACACTATTAATGCACCAATTGCCTGAACAATCAACCCTAAATCTCACCAACAAACCTACCTCTGTACTTTGATGGATGATGAGGCACTGAAAGAAGAAAATTCAAACTGAATCACCAAATTGACAGTGATGAACTCTTCGAAGCTTATCAAGACGCATTCGAAACCGTGAACCATTTCACTCAACTGCGGAAAAGAGAAGAAACCCATTTTTCTGTGCCATTGTATTTTCCAACATCAACATGTGCGCTTTCGCACTGCTGCCTGGCGCGAGAATGCCTTGAATGAGATCGTCATTTTCTAGAGAAATCTTCTGAGTCTGCTTGATTTGCCTGGGCTATACTTCAGGCCAGATTCAACGAAGTGGCGAAATATGTTCCTATTGCATGCACCCATCGACATTGAGATGGTATGATGCAGGATCTGGACATTTCCAATGGAGCGCTTTAAATCATCTGGTGCGCACTAGTGGATAAAGCTTTTGCATCAGTGACATAGAAGTTCTTTTCTGATCAACGTGCATCACACCATCCTCCTTTTAATAGTACTAATCACTTGCTCCTGCTCCTCCCCTGTTCCACAACTTTTACCTCGTCTTTGAGCACAATTTTATTACCCTTGATGTCGTGACACAACTGAAGAGTTTGTCACCTGTGGGGTTGACCTGCGTGGAACATTACGACATCATAATTATTCTCCAATAGTGATGGCCACAGATAAAACATATGAGACTAACAAACTTAAAATACGTATTCAATCAACATGTTTAATGACCCACGGTGAGAGGGCCTTTAATCGTCAATACACGAAAGGTTCCCATTCAAATGTATGCATGGCAGTCTCATTACATATGGCGTGACTGTGGTAAGAATGTTCAAGCGTACGTTGGATGATCCTTCCCACATATGGCATGATTGCAACAACGACACCTGATCATGATGACGAGACAACTCATGAGGGGTTGGGGATAGGTCGGCGGGATGTCACTGATTGCAGGGTCGGTGAAAGACCTTGACAAGCTAAGCGAGCATAGGGGGAACCCAAAATTTTAAATATACCCAAAATTTTGTGTGGTGTTGTAGCGGCTACAACAAATGGTGAACCACTGGTAGAATCCAGCATCTCTGTCAATATTACCACAATAGCCTGAGCCCGGATAATGATGCAAGGGAATATTGAACAAGTTCCGTGGGTACCCTTTGTATTACTTTGGCCCTTTACAGGTATGCCTAATCCTTGTGCCTTAACTAAGTCTCGCTAATCAGAAACACATCAAAGATAAAGCTCACAGACGCCAGTAGCTAGCTGATGATGTGAAGATCAAGGCACTGGGTTTATTATTCTCAGGATTTTTAAAGTAAGCTTCTGATGTTGCTCCGCTGCCAGCAGGCTTGGACAGTACCTCGGTGGAGTCACTTCAAGAAATCACAAATGTTGCTCCGCTGCCAGCGAGCCTGGTCAGTACCCCAGCGGAGTCGTTGCATTACCTCTCTGCGCAGGAAGCCTTTCTCGATCCTTTACCCTTATTTGTTTCATGTGCTTGTAGCACTTATTTTCATGTGCTCGTGGCACTTATTTTTCATGGGCGGATGAGGGATCCCGACTTATTTTACGAGCATGAGAGGTTGTTTCTTGTTTTACAGAAACTGAAAGATATCCTAATTTGGGGTTTGCCCTCGTGCCAAACCTTCACATCCCATTCACCACAATAGGCGCAGTGCGCAGAACAGCACATTTAAACGTACAAGACTATGCTGGGCACAAGGCTTAGGCTTACGGGTATGGGCCATTTCAACTCATCAGGTCTCCCACGGACAACCGGCTCGTATCTCCCAGGCTAAATAATTTTAGACTCATAGGCATCTTGTTGAGAATGCGACTTCAAATGACTTGTCCTAAGAGAGCTGCCTCTTGAGATAGCCACCACAACCTCACGCAAACAATGGAGTTACTGCTTCAGCAATCGGGGCAAAACAAGACTACAAGGTGATAGGGTTGTAATGAGGGCTAGTGCAGTGGCAGGCGACATGACAGAAATGATGTGAGGAAGAGAGAGTACGACGCAGTGTAAAAGGCGAGGTTTCAGGATGAAATGCAATGCCATGTGCGAGAACGATCAACCAGTTGTAGGTGGCCAAGAGGCGCAATACAAGCAATGATTATTTATGCAACAACAAGCAACTGGAAAGGAAATGAAAGAAAATACTTGTAACATGATGATGCCTAAGATATTTAATCGTAAACAAAATAACAACACACTTTTAAACTATGAAGCAAAAAATTTGCAAGTAAAACTAAAAAAAAATTATTGCAGGTCCTAGCTAGCCTACACCTAAACCCTAGTTTAACCAATGATGTGGTCGGGTTATGTAAAATCAGTTTTCCAGTGCAGCCACCGCATTAATTTTCATCCTGCAACGACAAAAATGATCAAGATCAGAGCCAGTATCCAAAAAAGTGCAGTAGCAACAAAATTTACCTGAGGAGAAGGTGCAACGGCAAGACGATCATAGATACCTACCAAAGAAAATGCCAGAACAGATTGTGCAGGCTGAATCCCACTCTCATCTTGATATACCTCAATCTGTTCTTGAAACTCAACATTATTTATGAATGACACAAAATCATTCGTGCACGACCCTGGATCTAAGGGGTGATGGGAGAGCCAATTCCTATTTGCAAGCACATTCACCGAATGGGGTTGGTTGAGTTGATCGAAAATCTCATCATGGTGTTGGGGACTATCAGTTTTATAGAATGGAAACAATACGCAAATGCTAGGTGAATTATAGATGCATGCACATCCAAGCATAGAAATTCTAGTTTCGAAAACCCTGGTCCGGGGTTGCTCCTGGGTTCGGTTAAGGGTATGGGGATCTGAATCCACGTTTAAAGGAGCCTGAAATTCTTCACTGCTTTGAACAAACTCTGGACCTTCAATCAAGGGGCTTTCCAACTTTGACTGCTTGGCGAGATTAACAGGCGAATGGGCGTGATCATCAATTGTAGTGATTTGAAAGATGTCAGTGGGCTTTGTATCAATTTGGTCGAATGTTTGCGCACTGACAGATTGATAATCCAAAATGTCGGATTCTCCAGATTTGCCAGGATGGGGTGAATTCGACACGTTAATGCTGGAAGGAGCATGGTACTGGGGAATTGTCATTTCAGAAACGTTCGGCGAAAGCTGACGCGTTTTGATTTTTTGGTGGGTACTTGAATCTTCCGAACGCGAATCATCAAATTCAGGTGTCTTTGTATGGTCAGCAAAGAGATTTGAGTGACGGTCGTCAGCGGTATGATTGAATATGTTTTCAGATAAGGAGTGATCGCTGCAACCATCGGTTTGGTCAAGTTCGATACCTGGCAAGTTAGGCTCCCTGGGGTTTACCAACTGGGATGGATCGATAATAGGGACATCTTGAAGTTGCTCAGATAGGAAATCACTCCCATGGTTGTCTAAAGATTCTGAGTGAGACAGATCAGATTTAAAAGATTCATCGATTTTAGACTGTGATTGTGAAACACCACCTGCGTGCTTATGATTTTCGCCAATACCAGTATAAGAAAACTCTGAATGTCTAGACAAATTTACTGGTATGGCGGGATTAAGAAACAAACTAGGGAACAATGAACAAAAAGATTGAGTCGCAAGGGCGTTAACCCTACAAAGCTTTTCAACATGTGCATTCAAAGGACACAAAGATCTGGCAGACCTTGTAAGGGAATTAACTTTATGCGGGGTAGTAGTTGATTCATAATCCGTATGTGAACTAGATTCATAGTCCGAATGTGAACCAGATTCATAATCCGAATGTGAACCAGATTCATCATCCGAATCTGAACCAGATTCATAATCCAAATATGAACCAGATTCATAATCCGAATGTGAACTAGATTCATCATCCGAATGTGAACCAGATTCATAATCCGAATGTGAACCAGATTCATCATCCGAATCTGAACCAGATTCATAATCCAAATATGAACCAGATTCATAATCCGAATGTGAACTAGATTCATCATCCGAATGCGAACCAGATTCATAATCCGAATGTGAACCAGATTTAGAACTAAGTCCAGGGAGACATTGAGTGGGCTCGGGGTAGGTTTCATGAGTCAAAAGAGATAATGATCCACTGGGGTGTTAAGATTCGACATGGTACGTGAAAGACTCAAAGGTGGTGCAATAGGCTTTATCCTCCTGCCAGTGTCTATCCTTGCTCAGGACTTCCAAGGTCACAACTCCACTCTCAGACAACTCAAAAGGAGAGGTAAGAATATCACCAAAAGCAGCACTCTCCTTGGAGGCGAGACTCACATATTTGAACTGCTCACCTAAAGATTTCCGATCAACATCCCTCTCAGGGAACTCAAAACAATAATGAATGAATCTAATAAAGAACTCACCTAGAGATTCCTGAGGTTCCATTCTAATGTCATGTAACTTTATTACAACATTATGAGGATTGTACCTGTGGAAAGCTTGTTGTAATTTATGGGCGAGTTGTTCAAACGAATGGATGGAAGCTTTCGGCAATGTGCAGCACCATTGCTTAACACGACCTCTGGGAGTGAGGAAGAAAAGCAAACAAATCAAACCCTCATCGTTAATTTCATAGCACTCACGAAAGTCAAAAAACTCTGAAAAGTGTTGGGTTATGGACACCCCATTTTCACCATCAAATTTTAATTGGGACAAGTGATACATAAGTTCATCGGAGATGTAGTATACATGCTCATAAAACTCCGACAAACATCTCAGGAGAATGATTTGGGAACGAGCCATTACAGATATGAGATTAACTATAGGCTCTAAGGGCTCAGCTTGTCATCTGGCCCCCCCTTTCTCGTTAACCATAAGGTTGGAGGTTCAGGCCCTCCTTCTAGCGCCAAATCTGTTGACGGGAAAATTGGTCCGGCCAACAGTAGGGGATCTCCCCGGTAGAAAGTCCCAATTAGACCTTGAACCGTTTGGAGTAGGGATCCCGTCCGGGGTGTGGGTCCGGCTACCGCTTAAGATGCCTTCCCTTCGGTCTCAAAAGAACCTGTTTGAACCTGCGGACATACACTTATTCACATGATACAGAATACAGGATTGATGTATTAAACACGAATCAAACACTATGCATAGCAAGATTATAGATAAAGCACGTACACCTCAAGAGATGTCATTAGCAACACATCTTTGGGGGTAATGCTTATAAGGTAGTCTGATCACGAAAGAAATAGTTCTTTATGATAAGATACCCCTTTACTTCCTGAGAGATAAAACGAAATGCTAACAAAATAGTTCATTAACATTCATTAATAGAGCAGATGATAGAATGAACATCATTGATACAACTCAGATAGCCATGACGCATAAATGATGACATAAAAAGTGCATCTTCATTAATCATAGGATGTTCTGAAACTGTACAAGGAATACACACAGTGTTCGCACAACAAAACACATCATAACCGTAGGGTGTTTTAACAAGAATCTATATTCATATGCTCAAGTGTATAATCTTTCAATACAATGCCATGTAGCTCTTGAGTTTCCAAAAAAGAAAAGCCCCTTTCTACAAGCTCCCGTAGGAGTATTTATAAAACAAAACTTGCCCTTTGGGCTTCTTTGACCTTTCATCTTCCTGACCGTTGGGCTGCCTTGCGATCTGGTCCTTTTCGCGACCTGCGACCTGAGCCGCTGTTGCGACCTGCGACCTGGCTGTTGTTGCGACCTGCGACTTGACTGCTGTTGCGACCTGCGACTTGACTAGGTCGCGGGGTCGCAAGGTGTAAGAAAATGAGGGAATGTGACCTTGCGACCTTGCGACTAGGTCGCTGGGTCGCGGGGTCGCAAAAGGAGAAAAATGGAAGATATGCGACCTTGCGACCTTGCGACTAGGTCGCTGGGTCGCGGGGTCGCAAAAGCGAAAAATCAAAGAGATGCGACCTTGCGACCTTCGGTCCTCCCTTCTGCATTTATCTTTCAGCGTTTTCGTAACCTTGTTCTTCTGAGGCCAGCCTTAGCCCTCGCCATATGCGATAGCAGCTTTGATCTGCCGTTGATGTTGATCATCCACATAACACTAGGTTCCAAGGTTGATTTGAAACACAGCTTCACATCCTCCAGGGGAGCTCGCAGTCTTCTTAATTTGGATGGGCGTTTCTGTTTCCTTGTATTACCTGCAAGACAACAGAATGGATCAGTATCTTTTCATATAATCTGCAGATAAGCGAATTAAATCAGCCATGGGTAACCTGTTATATCAGCCTTACTCATACAAATATTTTATGCATGTTGAGGAAGTAATAAATTTATAACGTAGATGCATAAAAGGTATATTGGCACATAAAACCAGGAGATTTTAAAGATCAGCTTGGACCCCTGCATAGTCCTGGATAAAGTGAGTATTGCAAAGTAGGAGGCTTCCTCGGATTGTCTCCAGGTACACCACCATGAGTAAATCAGATTGTGGCTGCTAAGTGTTCAATATCACCCGCCTCGATGTAGAGAGGACGATCGGTCAATTACAATTCACCCGCCTCGCTGTACAGGCTTTCCAATTACAATTCTGATGCAAACTTGAATCACGATCGGTCACATGCACATTATCCGAGTTGTCCTGTAACGGTGCAGGTTTATCTCCTTGAGAGATCACCTGCTCAACTGCACACCTAGATCGGACAACCGTGAAATGCATGCATGTCAACACAAATGGTATTTAAACTCTGATTGTTTTAACGCATCATTTCTTTCCTCCACAGCATCACACTAGCCAGTATTGATGATCCGGAATTGGAATTGAGGTTGGTCACACGACCGTGAGAGAGCTGAATCCAAGAGCTCATGCGATGAGAGCTCGGCTCTGAATATGTGAGAAAGACTCGGCTCCTTGGAACGAATCAAAATGTTGTCAGTCGAGTCGGAATAGAAATTTTTTCCCTACTGAGAATTTGTAGTGAGACTTCATGGGATCCAGCTTCAGCGAATGCGGCTCTTGCTCCCGGCGAAAGAAACTTCGATTTGATGGGTCGATATAGCAGTGAGTCGATCTTCATATGCCACATATAGCATTTCGGCCCTTCTCATTGTTGCGGATGTGCGAATCAGGTCCTTTACTGCATAATGCGACTCTCTTTTAGTCTTAAACACATTCTTTTGCGACCTTGGCAGAGTCGCAGAGTCGCATAGTCACGTTTTATGCATGGAGGCACATGTTGCGACTCTGCGACCTCAGAACGGTTTCGACCTCCTCCTGCACTATTTGTTGTGTGATCCATTTTTCTGTATTCTTAGACAGACGATTTGGGTCTGCGAAGACAGCTAGACGTGATCAGTAGGAGAAATATCGAAAAATCAGGTCCAGCGAATCTGTGGTGATAACGTTTCCTAAATGTGACCAGCGTAGCTGATCTAAGGAGTGATTCTCTCCTGGAATATTGCCGTCGGGGCTACAGAAGTCGGCAAAAATCACTCAGATTCTATTTCAGCACCATATCCTCGTACACTTACCAGAAACGCACGGTTTGTTTATGACAGTTGTCATGCAGACTTGAAAATAGACGGGCCGAAAATTTCATCCATGCATTTGACCAATCAATGTATAACGTTGTCACGACTTTGGACCATAACTATATCAGCTTGCCATCACAACCTTGGCTCCATGTCATGTGTCCACGTGGTTACGTTGTGCCATATTACGTGTTCTTGCACACTTGGCAACGCGTTCATGTAGTTCTGCGTTTCCTTTGATTATGAATGTTCGCCGGTTGTTGTAACGTTGCCATCGTAGGTGTATTACAAGATTTCGTGTTATGAATTTTGACTAATAATATCCTGCTCCACGCTTCACTGTAGTGAAAAACTCCATCGTCAACATGCTGGCCTCCAACTGTATGTGGTGAGGTGGTTCTGCCCCACGTTGAAAGACTGACCGCAATGTATATATATTGTTCCAACGTTCCGTTTGGCTCCATGCAACGTAAACGGTGAACGCTTGGCTCCATGTAACGTGTCTGTGTGGTTCTGCGCCGGGTTTCCAACTAAGGTTGACCGCCATCTATGCCTGGTCCACGTGAATTAACACTACCCCATTGACACGATGGCGTCCATTCGAAACTGTCCGCTTCATATTTGCAACGTAACATGACAGCCACCAAACGTTTTAAACTTACATACCGCACTTGCATAACGTTCTGACCCGTGTTATTACCATAATGTATGATAGGTATATACTTTTAACGTAAGTTGAAAACGCCTTTGAGCCTTTGAACTTATCCATGATGCCTTCTCTTTGTTTATATTATTCTCGCAGCACTCAAAGCATAGATTATCATCATCGCACTATAGTTGTTTTAATATGCCACCGTGGGTTTTGTCTCATGTTAAACACCGCTTTAGATGACTGTGTATCCACTCCGAATGTTTCATGACAGTTTGGAACCCACCATCGGGATGTTTGACTCCAAAAACGCCTTTGACCAAATATTTATGTCTTCTCCAAAGAATAAAACTCCGCCCCAATGAATACAACTCTTGCACATCGCTCCACGTTTTCAAAATAAAACACGACCATTATATATTCACCTAATTTGGTGCCTTCGGCATGGAAAAAAGTTACAAAGTTCGTCCATATATAAGTCATGCAACGTAAACATTGGTTTCGTTCCACCATTTCAATCTTTAAGTTGACCATCTTATATATATACGCACTCGAATGGATTAAAAAATCATGTGTGTTGCCCCTTGGCATAAATATACAACGCAACTTTGATCCCTCGCTGCAGCACCTTTTATAATGTTATGCCTTGGTTTTGCCCCGCAATTTCTTATGGCCTTGAAACCACATGGATTTTGCCTTGGTTTAATTGTATAAAACCATAACTTTTGCACCCACCGCGAAGCTTGGGTTTAATAAAAAAAGAAAATTGCTTCACAAGGTGCGTTCAGATATTGAAATTGTGCCAACACTATTAATGCGCCAATTGCCTGAACAATCAACCCTAAATATCACCAACAAACCTACCTCTGTACTTTGATGGATGATGAGGCACTGAAAGAAGCAAATTCAAACTGAATCACCAAATTGACAGTGATGAACTCTTCGATGCTTATCAAGACGCATTCGAAACCGTGAACCATTTCACTCAACTGCGGAAAAGAGAAGAAACCCATTTTTCTGTGCCATTGTATTTGCCAACATCAACATGTGTGCTTTCACACTTCTGCCTGGCGCGAGAATGCCTTGAATGAGATCGTCATTTTCTAGAGAAATCTTCTGAGTCTGCTTGATTCGCCTGGGCTATACTTCAGGCCAGATTCAACGAAGTGGTGAAATATGTTCCTATTGCATGCACCCATCGACATTGAGATGGTATGATGCAGGATCTGGACATTTCCAATGGAGCGCTTTAAATCATCTGGTGCGCACTAGTGGATAAAGCTTTTGCATCAGTGACATAGAAGTTCTTTTCTGATCAACGTGCATCACACCATCCTCCTTTTAATAGTACTGATCACTTGCTCCTACTCCTCCCCTGTTCCACAACTTTGACCTTGTCGTTGAGCACAATTTTATTACCCTTGATGTTGTGACACGACTGAAGATTTTGTCACCTGTGGGGTTGACCTGCGTGGAACATTACGACATCATAATTATTCTCCAATAGTGATGGCCACAGATAAAACATATGAGACTAACAAACTTAAAATACGTATTCAATCAACATGTTTAATGACCCACGGTGAGAGGGCCTTTAATCATCAATACACGAAAGGTTCCCATTCAAATGTATGCATGGCAGTCTCATTACATATGGCGTGACTGTGGTAAGAATGTTCGAGTGTACGCTGGATGATCCTTCCCACATATGGCATGATTGCAACAACGACACCTGATCATGATGACGAGACAACTCATGAGGGGTTGGGGATAGGTCGGCGGGATGTCACTGATTGCAGGGTCGGTGAAAGACCTTGACAAGCTAAGCGAGCATAGGGGGAACCTGAAATTTTAAATATACCCAAAATTTTGGGTGGTGTTGTAGCGGCTACAACACAACATCTTCTTTTTTCTCATTTTTCATTCTTAACATTTATACTTGTTCACTTAGATTGCTAAGAATTTATGTTTTAAAGTTATCAAGAAAATTTCCAAGCTCATCTTGCCTTACCAATGTTGATGTTGATTTACTTACTTTTTCCCTTCCTCTTGATATGCACTTTCATGTTTCACAAATTTCTTCAAATGAAAATTGGTATACATCTCCTCTACTCATGAGATTGAGGAAATCAATCCACTCATCCCTAATTGTTCTAAGTAAGAGGGATTTTAGTGTTTCAAATCCTAGATGATGCAATTTTTCACTCTTAAAATTATACATGAACCTCTATGTTAGATCCTCAAGGCTCTAATCTTCTTCTTTGTTCATTCTAAAAATATCTTCTCTAAAATCACTGTCTTTATATTTTTCTAGAAATATCTTTTGCATATCATTCCATTATCTTATTGAATTAGTACCTAGATTCATGAACCATTTAAGAGATCTATCCTTCAATGTTGCAGGAAACAATCTTAGTTTTTGAGTGTCTGATAAGTAGCCACAGGACCTACAAATTATCTCAAATCCAAAGAGAAATGTTTCCAGATCCTCTATCCTCATGCCATGGAAGTTAGGAAGGAAAGATGGAGGGATGTTCTTCATAGGTACATTGATGTCCATATCTTGAATGGGAAACCCAATAAGATCTTCTTCATTGTCATCATAACCATCCATCTCTTCTTCCTTCAAAATTTTATGGTGATGTGGTTCTTACTGCACCACATGGTCAAGTGGGGGGGGGGGGGGGGGGGGGGGGTTGGTATTGGATAAGTTTTTTTTTTTTTTAAGATTCTAAGTATCCCTACTCCTATGAGGCATGAAAATCATATTTTTTTTTATTTTTCAATATTTCAGAAACAACATGAAAAGGAAAGTAGAAAATAATGCTAAAAAGGAATCAAAGCATCTACTAGACACCTCCTCGGCAACGGCGCCAAAAAGTGATGAGCCCTGGTATTGCAACAAGAGTGTTGCCACTCCCAGGGGTTGCCCTACTTTACTTTATCAACGCAGGGTTCATACAAACTTTGAGGTGCTAGTGATATATACGTAGTAGATTAATTCATTTCATGTCATCCTCTTCCACTCTGCGAAAGGGTGCTACTTCTAGGGGTTCTTAGTGAAGTCTGTCATACACCAATGAAACTGAACTAAATTGGAGAAAGGAAATGACAGAAATGGAAATAATTTAATGTGCAGGAAGGAAATGACTATAAAGAACTAAATTAAATTGCTGAAAATAAATTACAAGAAGGAAACTAATTTAATTTGCAGAAAATAAATAATATAAAGGAAACTAATTCTAAACCACAGTTAACTGGGCCAAACGGCTAAATGCACTATACTTATCCTATGATCTATCTACTATGCTCCTTTCCATGCAACTAAGCTATCCATGACTTAATTCTAATTAAAAAGAGTTAATTTTCAACTTGGAGGGAAGAAAAGGGCTAAAAGAGGCTAATGGGGGGTTTAAGACGTGAAACAAGGTTTGTAATTGGAAAGAGGGGGTTAAACCCTTATAAAACTTTATTATAGCATGAGAAATGACTTTGGAGTGGAAAGAACTCAAAAGTGCGATGGCGGAGTGCGATGGAGGAAAAAATTTGCGATGTGTGATGTCACAATCACAATATCGCAAGTTTAAAGAGATAGTGGTAAGATTTAACATGAACGAACTAAAAATGTGCAAAGTGCATTTTGCGACAAGTGATGTGGCGGAGTGCGATGGATGAAAAAAGTTGCGATATGTGATGTCGCAATCACAATATCACAAGTTTAAGGGGTTAGTGTTAACAATTAACAAGAACAAACTAGAATGTGTGAAGTGTGATTTGTGATGCGGAAAAGTTGCGGGTTGTGATCTGCGATGTGGTAAGTTCTGCAAAGTACGAAGTGTGACGAGTGATGTGGCGGAGTTATCGCATCAGTGGAATGAGTGGTAAGTGTTATGAAAAAAGCTAAATGATGTTATTTTTTATTTGCGATTTCGTAATATCGCAATCACAAGAATGAGAGGTAGGCGTTTTAAAGGTAAAAGCTAAATGGTGCGAAGTGAGATTTGTGATGGGAAACGTGACCATGGGACTGACAGCGGGGTGCAATCACAATATCGCAATTGGCAAGAACAATAGTAAGTGTTAAGGATGAAAGGGAAAAGTTGCGGGATGCGATTTGAGATAGGATAAGAATTGCGGGATGTGATTTGCAATAGGATAAAAACAGCAAGATGTGATTTTTGATAGGGATGACGTGGCAGTGAGTCTAAAATAAAAAGGGAAAATTTACGATTTTTGATATGTGATGTCGCAATATCGAAATCGCAAGAACCAATGGTAAGTGTTTAAAGGTAAAAGCTAAAAGTTGTGTAGGTTTTAACCCTGAAAAAAAATTATTTACACACGAATCTTATAACAGAAAATAAACACTAGCGAGAGCATAAAACATAAAATAGATAAACACAGAAATTTTCCCCTGGATCCCAAATCGGGACAACCAACTTGATATTTCATTATATTCCTTTTAGTGTTACAACACATATATATACATGCTGAAGCATACATAAACCCTAATCCATTAACCCTGGATTAGATCATAACCGTAGTTCCCTTGACCGGATCTACAAAATACTAGGGGCCAAAAACCATCGTACCCCAAAACCATGTGCAAAACCATGCATAAAATCATGGGTGCAGACCGCCCACCAGAAATTAAGGACCAAAATTTTTTTCCGGGGCACTGCCCCAGACCCCAACAGGGGGAGCTACCACCCTCCGGTTGCACCCAGTGCAAATGGGGGGCCATTTCCCCCCCACGCGTGATTAGTCATGGAAAGAATATAACACAGACCCAACATTCTCCCACTTCTTGTTTTCTTTCCACAGGGTGCCACAGTAGAGCTTAGTCATTGGCTCAATTCTTCAACACTCATTATTTCTCTACACCAAGAGAACTTCTAAGTGCTCATAGACTTCGTCAATGCATCTGCAACATTCTTCAAAGTGTCCACCTTTACCAGCAATACCCTTTTAGCCTCAACCATATCTCTAACAAAGTGATATTAAACATCAATGTGCTTTGTCTTTGAATGATAAGCAGGGTTCTTAGCCAACAAAATTTCACTTTGGCTATCACAGTCTATCCTTATAGCTTTTTGTACCAACCCCATACTTGAACAAAATCTCTACAACCAAACTTCTTCCTTGCTTGCATGAGTGGTTGCCATGTATTCTACCTTTGTAGTTGAAAGAGCCACTACAGATTGTCTTTTACTCATCCAACCGATTGCGCCTCCAAATAGGCTAAACACATACCCACTTGTAGATATTCTTTGGTCCAGATCTCCAGCCCAGTCTACATCAACAAAACCACGAATGTCCAACATTCTTTCCAATCCTGGTCTTCCCTGGTAGCACAAGCCATAATCACTAGTGCCACGTAATTATCTGAAAACCTGCTTTACTGTTGTCCAATGGTCCTTCCCTGGGTTTGACATAAACCTGCTCAATACTCCCACTGCATGTGCAATGTCTAGTCTAGTACATACCATTGCATACATCAGGCTACCCACTGCACTTGCATATGGAACACGGGACATATCCTCCTCTTCTTCTTGTGTCTTGGGACATTGTTCAGCAGACAGCTTTACACCTACAGGAATAGGAACATTCACCTGTTTACTATCCTGCATATTGAAACTCTGCAATATAGTCTCGACATACTTCCTCTGGTTTAACCAGAGCATCCTCTTTGCCCGATCTCTCTTAATTTCCATGCCCAAAATATAGTTTGCAGCACCAAGATCCTTCATGTCAAATTTGGAGAATAGTTGGGACTTAAAATCTTGGCTAATTTCTTTGTCATTTCTAGTCAACAACTTATCATCCACATACAAGACCAAATAAATAACACAGTCACTAATTAATTTAAAATAAACACAGTGATCCTCTTTGCTTCTGGTGAAGCCAAGTCCCCGTATATAGATATCAAATTTCTGATACCACATCCTTGGTTATTGTTTTAACCCATACAGAGACTTCTTCAGCCTGCATACTAGTTCTTTCTTACCCTTCACCATAAAGCCTTCAGGCTACTTCATGTAGATCTCCTCTTCTATATCCCCATGAAGAAATGTTGTCTTCACATCCATCTATTCTATCTCAAAATCAAATGCAGCAGCAACAGATAAAAGTAATCTAGTAGAAGTAACTTTGGTGATAGGAGAAAAAATATCACCAAAATCAATTCCCGGCACCTGGGAATAACCTTTTGCTACCAACCGAGCTTTGTATTTTTCCACCTTCCCTTCTACATTCATCTTCTTCTTAAACACCCATTTTCTCCCAATGGGTTTCCTTCCAGCTGGCAACTCCACCAGATCCTATGCCTCATTTTTTTGCAAGGATGTCATTTCATCAACCATGGCCTCCTTCCATAGTTTTCCATCCTCTGAATCTACTGCCTCCCTAACAGTTCTGGGATCATCATCAGTTATAGTTAAGGAAAAACCTGAACAGAAAGTAGATGGACTATACCTTTCTGGTTGCCTTCTTTCTCGAACTGATCTTCTAATAGTTGGACTTTGTGGCTCTTCATCTTCTGAGTCTTATTCTATTGTAGAGTATGATTCATCCTCCTTTAGCTCAAACTCTATCTTCTCAGGTTCCTTTGGTAGGGCTTCATGTTTAACAACATCTTTCACTTCTCTAAACACCACATCTCGGTTGTACACAACCTTCCTTGTTTTTGGGTTCCAAATCTTGCAACCCTTTAAACCATCCTTATACCCAATAAAGATGCACCTTTTAGATTTCTTATCCAACTTGGTCCTTTTCTACTTTGGAACATGTACATATGCATCACATCCAAATACCCTTAGATGTGAAAGAGAGGGTTTCTTACTAGTCCATACCTCATGTGGAGTCTTATCCTCCAACACTGATGAAGGTGATCTGTTAACCAGATAGCATGCAGTCTCCACTGCCTCTGCCCAGAATTCTTGTCATAACCTGGTACCACTAAGCATGCTTCTTGCCTTTTCCATCAGTGCTTTGTTCATTCTTTCTGCAACTCCATTTTTCTAAGGTGTGTATGGAGTAGTCTTCTGCCATGCTATACCACACTTCTTACAGAACTTTTCAAATTCCTTCTTGCAGAACTCCCCACCATTATTTGTCCTCAACACCTTTATCTTATTCTCTGTTTGGTTTTCCACCAGAGCCTTAAATTCTTTAAATCTGTCAAAAGCTTCAGATTTCTTCCTCAAGAAATATATCCATGTATTCCTTGAGAAGTAATATATGAATGAAACATAGTATATAGACTTTCCCAATGATGGAACTGACACAGGTCCAAACACATCACTGTGCACAAGTTCTAATATCTTGTTTGCCCTCTTAGCACCAAAAGGAAAACTCACCCAATTCTGCTTCCCATATACACAATGTTCACAGAAATTGAAATCCAGAGAGCAATTAGACATACCTTCTACCATACCATTTCTATGCAGTATCCGAAGGCCCTTCTCTCCAATATGTCCAAGCCTTTGATGCCATAGCATGGTCTTTTCTCCAAATATTGCTAGGCTTTCCGCTCCACTTTTAGGAACCACAAAACTGTTACACCCATCAATAATAGTGCTACCTTGTAGCTTGTACAAAGTTCCAGTACAAACTCCCTGCATTAATACCAGTGCTCCCCAAACCATCTTGCAGGCATCTTTCTCAAACACTGTTTTTACACCTGCATCATCCATCTTGCTTACAGAAATCAGATTTCTAGCCAATGCAAGAATATTCATAACATCGGGAAGTGTTCTAATCCTTCCACCTTGCAGCTTTATCTTCACCTTTCCACGTCCGATGATTCTAGCCTTCCTATCATCCCCTAGGAAGACATCACCGCCATCATATTTCTCATACTCGCAGAACCACTCCCGATGGGGAGTGAAGTGAAAGGATGCACCTGAGTCAATCAACCATGACTCATTATCTACATGTGTATTTGAAGAAGAAGCAAAATACACATCCCCACCTTCATCCGAAGTGGTTTTTTCCTCTGAAGAAGGAGCATCATCAGATCCCTTTCCTTTCTCAGGAGCTTTAGATCTGCACTCCCTTTTGTAGTGCCCTTCCTTTCTGCATTTCCAGCATACCTTTACAAACTTTCCAGGAGATTTAGATCTCCCCCTAGATTTGGATCTCCCACTAGAAACCTTATTCTTGTTTATGTTTTGGGACCTTCCTCGTATAGATAAGGCATCTCCATTATGGCCCTCCATATTTCTCCGTCTCATTTCCTCCGACAACAAGGCTGAGACAATGTCATCAAAATTCAAGGTAGTTGTATTACTACCTATTGCAATAACCAGACTGTCCCATGAGTCTGGTAGAGAACACAACAAAATGATGCACTTATTTCATCTGATATTTTAATATCAACAGATGACAGCTGACTTACCATAGTATTGAAGGTGCTCAAATGCTCTGTCACCGAGTCTCCCTCCTTCATCCTCAAGTTATACAACTTTTTCTGCAGGAACAATTTATTCACCAGAGACTTAGATTGGTACAAAGTCCCTAGCTTGTCCCAAAAGGTCTTTGTCGTAGCTTCCCCAGATACATTCAACAATACTGAATCTGAGACACACAACCGTATTTTTCTCTTAGCCTTATGATCCAGTTTCTTCTAGTCTTCATCTGTTATTGTCGTTGGTTTAGTACCTGGATATACCGTGATCCACTGATCTTTATCCACCAGTAGATCCTCCATCTTGAGCTTCCACAACTCAAAACTTTGACCATTAAATTTCTTGGTCTCTATCTTTCCGCCGCTCGCCATCTTCTTTCACTGCAATAATCGATCCCACAGATCTCCCACTGAACAGGGTCTACCTTAGGCCCAAACAAAAAACCCTCAGTAGCAAAGGCGTCCCCTTGAAGCCGAAACAACTCTGATACCAAATGTAGGTTTTAACCCTGAAAATAAATTATCTACACATGAATCTTATAACATAAAATAAACAATAGCGAGACCATAAAACATAAAACAGATAAACACAGAGATTTTCCCCTGAATCCCAAAACAGGATGACCAGCTTGATATTTCATTATATTCCTTTTAGTGTTACAACACAAATATATACATGTTGAAGCATACATAAACCCTAATCCATTAACCCTGGATTAGATCATAACAGTAGTTCCCTTGACCGGATCTACAAAACACCAGTGGCCGAAAACCATCGTAACCAAAAACCATGTGCAAAACCATGCACAAAACCATGGGCGTGGACCGCCCACCAGAAATTAAGGACCAAAAATTTTCACCGGGACACTTCCCCAAACCCCGATAGGGGGGGCTACTGCCACCCCCCTCGGTTTCACCCAGCGCAAAGGGGAGGCTATAGCCCCCCTGCACGTGATTAGTTGTGGAAAGAATATAACACATACCCAACAAGTTTCGATTTTCGAAGTGTGATGTACGATGGCGGGAGACTTGACGAGCAAAGGTGGAGGTCGCATTCAAATGGGTTTGAATGGTTTTTCACATGATTTGCATAAAAAGGGTAAGGCAGTGAGAATAAGTGGGAAAAAGTGGAGATGGAGGGTGTAATAGTAGTGCGCAGAGAGTAACAACAAAGATGGAAGGGAGATGGAAGACGAAGCAAGAGGTGCTGAAGAACTTCCCTATGGGCTATGTTGGTCATACATGTTATCAACCTACCTATTTATGCAAGAAATATAGACCATATGTTCAGGAATATGCAAGCAATGATTTACTCTATTTCCAGGAAATCATAAGGGAGAAAGCATTTTTGGTATGTGGGAAAAGGTCTACCCTTCTCGAGCTCTATTGACAGAGTTGAGAGGGGAAGGTTGACCTCAAAACTTTATGAATTTTATCACTATTCTACCACTCTATAAGAAGATTAAATCAACAGCAAAATACAACAGGAAGTGAACTAAAACATCAATAAAAATACCAGCAACCTAGCTAAATGTTCAAAAGAAAAACTAGCTAAATGACATGAAAGAAAAGAATGGAAATAACAGAGAAGATGAGGTACGTGGGTTGGGTCCTAACCCACGAGCCCAACTCTCAGGAACTAGATCAATAAAATGGAATCTCTCTACTCATTTCATAAAAACAATAGTCTGTTACATCCATCAAATTTTTAACAGAGCCTCATGGATTTATAGCAAAAATTTGAATCCAATGGAATGGAAGTGGAGTGGAATGGAAGTCTCCTAATTAGCTCTTGATTAGATTTATTTACCCTAAAGAGCAGCTACCAACAACTCCTTAAAACATAGTGATTGAGTCCACTTTGAATCCAAGTAAACCATCGATTGATTGCACTTATTCGTCAGTTTTCTTGGCTTCCTTTGATAGTTAAGGAGGGTGGACAACCCCCTTGAATCTCTCCTATATTTATGCATAATTTCCTAACATTGTGCTCATTTATTCTCCAATATTGATCTTCCAGTGGCAGGTAGCAAGTCCCTAAATCATCTCCTTCTCCAAATCTTCGTAGTCTGCCCAATATTCGCAAAATATTCTACAAAAATAACCAGTATTAGGAAAATATGAAATTACCTTTAAACCTTCCTGAGAAAATATTAAAGCATATGAAAACATTACTAAGTGCAAAACGAGAGATTTAATATATCCTTTTATGTGCAGAAGAGAGTTATATGGGCCTAAGAAAGGTTAGATGGGCCTTAATTTATGTCTAATTTAGAGGTCCATCATCACCCCCCTATTGAAATTGTTTCTCATCCTCTAAGCAACCTATTCATCCTCCCTGCCTTATGGTCTTTCCTGTATGTTGCCTTATTTCATTTTTTTGTTTTATTGGCCCATGCACTACTCTTCTACTAATCTTCTTGTTATTCTTCTTGCTGCAATTATTCTTGTAGGTGCTTCATGGAGGTCCTCATATGCCTTAAGTAAATCTATTTTGCATGCCAAGAGGTGGTGGATCCACCTTTTGTTTGATTTTTTTTCTCTCTTTTATTTTTTTTTTCTTTTTATTTTTTTTTCTTTTATTGCATGCAAAGTAAACTCACAGTTTTTTTTTCTTCTGTGAATTGAGTTCACCCTTGGTTACCCCTTGGCACTTCTTGTCCTCTATTACAACGAGCTGCTTACTGCCCACTTTCTCAAGTCCTTTTTACTTTTTTCTTGTTCCTTTTCTTCGTGGAAAAAGTGAGGCTAGTTGCTAGATAAGGCTAAGATTTCTCTGCTACTGATTTTGGCTATATAAAAGAACTTTCCTTATCACACTTTTTAATGTTTTATTAAGCTATAATAGATTCAAAGAAAGGGTTAGATTATTATATACCTGATCCTTACTATCGATTTTTTTTCGTGTGATATCGAAGCTTCTTTTGAAGTTGTTTGTGGCGATCTACTTGAGGTCCTTTGGAACTTTTGAGCACATGAAGAGGATATCCAAGTTTTACTACCTTTGACTAAAGTGTTGACCATATTTTCTTTTTGTGCAAACTTGATGTTTTATACTTGCAGAGGTTGGAGAGAAACTGCATTAATTAGAGAGAGATACATGGAGAAATGCATTTTTTTTTAAAGGCCTACTAGCTGCCTCAATGGAGGTTTTCACCTAGGATCTTTTTTTTTTAAGGCCTACTAGCTGCCTCAATGAGGTATTCTACTAGTAGGTCTACCTAGGCACCTCAAACGAGGTTATTTCATAAGATCTTTTATTTATTTTTATTTTTATTTTTTTCAACCCAATGACCGCCTCATGGAGGTTTTCAATCAGTGGGCCAATCTCAGATGCCTCAAAGAGGATTTCATATGAGATTTTATTATTTCCCCTTTTTTTTTCTTTTTTTCACTTTCATACTCTACTTGAAAAAAACAAAACCTTTTTCAAGTATAGGAATACTTCCAATGGAGCCATGTGCACACATGGAATACATTCTTTGACATGTACCTGAATATGAGAGATGAATTTATTTTACTGGGATTGTATCAAGTACTGTTGGAGAATAGTGTGTTGCTACAACTTAATGGATGTTTGCAACCATATGTCAATATAAGTGGGATGCCCCTGGTCCACTTGTTGAGTTGGATCACCTTGGATGTCCTCTTCTATTATGACATTCAAATATTCCTCTTTTTGTTGATATTTCTCTTGAACACATGGAGGAAATGTTGGTAAACATGAGGAAACTTTCTCAACATCTGAATTTGATTTCGGCTCTTCATCAAGTACAGCCCTTGATATTTTGATCTCATCATTTGGATCCTCTTCTTCTTGATGTTTTCCTTCAATGACATTGAGAAAATCTCTTTTTTGCAATACCTTTATTTAACTAAGATGCAGACCATTTAGATCAAGAGGATATGTTTGGTAGTGTTGTACCTCAACATTGTAAGTGGGCTAAGATACTTCATGGTGTGGGTTTGGAAATGGTGGTATGGGTAGTCGAGTGTAAGTGGATATATGAGATGGATGTTGTTGAGGCTGTGGTTGTGGTGGAGGTGGATGGTAGGGATAGCATTGAGTTGGGTGTGGAGGATATGGAGGGAAATATTTAGGATATTGTGGATTTTCCCAATAAGGACCTTGCCAACCATGTTGCCAAGATTGGTTTTGGGGGTTAGCTGGACAAGATTTCCAAGGAGGGAGTGTATCCCAATTAGTTTGAGATGGATGTGAATAATCTTGAAATTGTGAAGTGGATCCTTGCATCATATCAAGTTGACTAGGTTTCCATGGTATCCTTGGAGCTACATAACATAACTTCTTTGGTGATTTCCTTGCTCCATTTTCTTATTTTTAAACTTAGTTAAACCTAGGGAATGATGAACAAAATTTAGTAACATATGATTCTGCATGGATAAAAAAGATATCAGCATCTTCTTTTTTCTCATTTTTCATTCTTAACATTTCTACTTGTTCACTTAGATTGCTAAGAATTTCTGTTTTAAAGTTATCAAGAAAATTTTCAAGTTCATCTTGCCTTACCAATGTTGATGTTGATTTACTTACTCTTTCCTTTCCTCTTGATATGTGCTTTCATGTTTCACAAATTTCTTCAAATGACAATTGGAATACATCTCGTATACTCATGGGATTAAGGAGATCAATTCACTCATCCCTAATTGTTCTAAGTAACAAGGTTTTTAGTGTGTCAAATCCTATATGATGCAATTTTTCCCTCTTAATATTATACATGAACCTCTCTATTGAATCCTCAAGGATCTCATCTTCTTCTTGGTTCATTCTAAAAATTTCTTCTCTAAGATCACGACCTTTATATTATAGAAATATATTTTTCATATCATTCCATGATCTTATTAAATTAGTACCTAGACTCATGAACCATTTAAGAGCTCTATCCTTAAATGTTGCAGGAAACAATCTCAGTTTTTGAGTGTGTGATAAGTAGCCATAAGACCTACAATGTATCTCAATTTCAAAGAGAAATTTTTTTGGATCCTCTGTCCTCACCATGGAAGTTGGGAAGGAAAGATGGAGGGATTTTCTTCATAGGTACACTAATGTCCATATCTTGAATGGGAAACCCAATAAGATCTTCTTCATTTTCATCATATCCATCCATCTCTTCTTCCTTCAAAAGTGTATGGTGATGTGGTTCTTACTGCACCACGTCGTCAAGTAGGGGGATTGGTATTGGAGAAGTATTTATTTTTTAAAGATTCTTAGTATTCCTACTCCTATGAGGCATGAAAATCAGATTTTTTTGTATTTTTCAATATTTCAGAAACAACATGAAAAGGAAAGAAAAAAAGAATGCTAAAACAGAATCAAAGCATCTACTAGACACCTCCCCGGCAACGACACCAAAAAGTGGTGAGCCCTAGTATTGCACCCAGACTGTTGCAACTCCCAGGGGGTGCCCTACTTTACTTTATCAACCCGGGGTCGGTACAAAATTTGAGGTGACGGTGCTATATACACAATATATGCATTATTTTCATGTCATCCTCTTCCGCTCTACGAAAGCGTGCTACTTCTAGGGGTTCATAGTGAAGCCTGTCATACTCGAATGAAACCAAACTAAATTGCAAAAAGGAAATGACAGAAATGGAACTAATTTAATGTGCATGAATAAAATTACTGTAAGGAACTAAATTAAATTGCTTAAAATAAATAACAGGAAGGAAACTAATTTAATTTGTATAAAAGAAATGACAGAAAGGAAACTAATTCTAAAACACACTTAACTGGGCCAAATGGCTAAATTCACTCTAATTATCCTATGATCTATCTACCATTCTCCTATCCATGCAACTAAGCTATCCATGACCAAATTCTAATTAAAAAGAGTTAATTTGTAGCTTGGAGGGAAGAAAAGGGCTAAAAGAGGCTAATGGGGGGGTTTAACACATGAAACGAGGTTTGGAAGCGGAAAGAGGGGGTTAAACCCTTATAAAACTTTATTATAGTGTGAGAAATGAATTTGGAGCAGAAAGAACTCAAAAGTGTGATGGCAAAGTGTGATGGAGGACAAAAGTTGTGATGTGTGATGTCGCAATTGCAATATCGTAAGTTTAAAGGATAGCAGTAAGAATTAACAGGAACAAACTAAAATGTGTGAATTTCGTTTTGCGACATGTGACGTGGAAGAGTGTGATGGAGGACAAAATTTGCAATATACGATGTCGTAATTGCAATATCACAAGTTTAAGGGGTTAACAATAAGAATTAACAAGAACAGACTAGAATGTGCGAAGTGCGATTTGCAACACGGTAAAAGTTGCAGGTTGCGATTGGCGATGTGGTAAGTTATGCGAAGTGTGACAAGTGGTGTGGCAAAGTTATCGCATTGGTGGAATAAGCGGTAAGTGTTATGCGAAAATCTACATGATGCGATTTGTGATTTCGCAATATCGCAATTGCAAGAATGAGCGGTAAGTGTTTTAAAGGTAAAAGCTAAACGGTGTGAAGTGCGATTTGTGATGGGTGACGTGGTGGTGGGACCGACAGTAGGGCATGATCACAATATCACAATCAGCAAGAACATTGGTAATTGTTAAGGGAGAAAGGGAAAATTTGTGGATTGCGATTTGCGATAGGATAAGAATTGCGGGATGCGATTTGCGATAGGATAAAAACTGTGGGATGCGATTTTCAATAGGGATGACATGGTGGTGAGTCTAAAAGAAAAAGGGAAAATTTTTGATTTGCGATATGCAATGTCACAATATCACAATCACAAGAACCAGTGGCAAGTTTTTAAAGGTAAAAGCTAAGAGTTGTGATTTGCGAAGTGTGATGTACGGTAGCGGGAGACTTGAGGAGAAAAGTTGGAGGTCACGTTCGAATGGGTTTGAATGGTTTTTCACGTTTTTTGCATAAAAAGGGCAAGGTAGTGAGAATAAGTGGGAAAACGTGGAGATGGAGGGTGTAACAGTAGTGTGCATAGAATAACAACAGAGATGGAAGGAAGATGGAAGACGAAGCAGGAGGTGTTGGAGAACTTCCCTCTGGGCTATGCTGCCCGTAAATGTTATCAACCTACCTATTTATGCAAGAAATACAGATAGTATGTTCAAAAATATTCAAGCACTGATCTAATATATTTCTATAAAATCATAAGCGAGAAATCATTTTTGCTCTTTAGGAAAAGGTCTACCCTCCTCGAGCTCTATTAATATAGTTGAGAGGGGAAGGTTGACCTCATAGCTTTGTGGAGTTTATCACTATTCTACCACTCTGTAATAAGATTAAATATACAGTAAAAGACAACAAGAAGTGAACTAAAACATCAATAAAAATACCAGCAAACTCGCTAAATGTTCAGAAGAAAAACTAGCTAAATGACATGAAAGAAAAGAATGTAAATAGCAGAGAAGTGGAGGTACATGGGTTTGAACCTAACCCACGAGCCCAGCTCTCGGGAACTAGATCAATACAATGGCATCTCTCTACTCATTTCATAAAAAGAACAGTCTGATACATCCATCAAAGTTTTAACAGAGCCTCATGGATTTACAACAAAAATTCAAATCCAATGGAATGGAATGGAAGTGGAGTGGACTAGAATGGAAGTCCCCTAATTAGCTCTTGATCAGATTTATTTATCCTAAAGGGAAGCTACCAACAGCTCCCTAAAACATTTTGATTGAGTCCACTTTGACTCCAAGTAAACCATCGATTGAGTGCACTTCGTCTTCAGTTTGCTTGGCTGCCTTTAATAGTTAAGGAGGGTGGACAAACCCCTTGAATATCTCCAAGATTTATCTATAATTTATTGACATTGTGCTCATTTATTCTCCAATATTGTAATATCCCAAAATAGGGATTTCTACAACAAGGAGAATATCTTAAGATATTCTAGAGTTGGAGATTAGCAATACATAAACATAAGCTGAAAATAGCGGTGAACAAACTTGTACGAAAATGTATGGAAATCATGGAGCCATTATATTATTCATATCAGTAGCAATGAGTACAATAAGGATGAGCATAACTCAAATAAGCAAGGAAAATGAGCCTCTCATGAATGAATATGCCAAAAGATGAAATGTTGCTACATAGCAGAGTGTATATGGATCAAAACTGCGCAATCATAGAGAGATTACTGCTACAGAAGATACAAAACATCATAGATCTGCATATAAATGACTCATACAATGTCGGGAGAGAATATCTATTCTCCCAATCAGTACCTCAAGACAATCCTGGGAGGATTGGCTGAAATATGCAAAATTGCAAAAATGCCGGAGTTGCAGGGTAACAGTTGCAACTCAAGAACTGGAAATGTAAGGAGAAGGATGAAGATGCTGAAACAGATGAAATAACCTCCTCCAATGGATCTCTCGAGTGAAATTCTGATTCTATCACCGAAGATCTCACCCTCCAAACAATCTGCAAAAGCCCCAATGTAAATTCTCTATGAAAATAACGCAGTTAGTGAAGAAAACTACGTTGTAGGGGCAAGGGAATGAGTTGGCCCAATGCCAAGATTTGCAATCAGCTCCAAAGGCTTCCAAACTGATCTCTCAAAGGGAAGAGAGACTCCTCCTCTGAAAAACAAGTGATGGAAGTGGTGTTGTGAATCCTCACTGCAACACCCTGCAACACAACATTATTCTGTTGCAGAAATAACGTTGTCCTGGAAGAGGATGCTTGGCATCAAGCCTCGATGTGAGGAAAATCAGTGCAATCCCTTAAGAGGCCTCTCAAGAAGGAGAGGAAATACTAAACAGGAATCCCTCGTACTAAGCAGCACTACAACTCTGCTATACAGCAGGAGAATGCACAATGTCTGAATAGACAATGAAATAAATAATCCAAATCATGAATAACAATGGCTGCCTTTCCCTCCTTTTAAACAAGTGGAATCTCTCTCTCCATGGGTCCTAATCATTAGGGTTTCCTACACCAAATAACTCTCTTCCCATTCATACTGCTCTGTCTATCAAAGTGTTCTCCACCTCCTCTCACAACGTTGTTGACTTGGTCAAACTTAACCTTTTCTCCATGCAATTGTCCTCTTTCACACATAAGGGTGTGAAATCCAGCTCTTATGTCTATCCCTTTTCACATTTGAGGGATTTTATTCAGGTTTTCAATAAGCATGGGCTTCCTTACCCATTTCTTTAGCTACTAGGTGATAAAGACAAAACTTTAATATTCCATTTAGCTGTGTGCTAAAATGGGAATATTACAAATATTGATCTTGCAGTGGTAGGGAGCAAGTCCCTAAATCATCTCCTTCTCCAATTCTTCATAATCTGCCCAATATTCTCACAATATTCTACAAAAATAACCAATATCAGGCACAAATATGAAATTACCTTTAAAATTTCCCAAGAAAATATTAAAGCATAAGAAAACATTATTAAGTGTAGAAGGAGAGATTTAATATATCCTTTTATGTGCATAAGAGAGGTACATGGGCCTAAGAAAGGTTAGATGCACCTTAATTTATGTCTAATTTAGAGGCCCAACACTACGAGAGCTCTAAATTCAAGTTGCTTCTGTGCCAAAACAAAAAGTGGCCAAGATTTCCATAGTAGTTAAGGAATCTAAAGCCAAATTTGACGAAGTTCACATGGAAATGCAGATGAAAATCATCAAGCTCCAAATGCAATTCTAGCCTGTCACTCTACCATAAATTCAGGAGCAGTGCGCATCAGAGCTGAAAGCTGCCACAAAAAAGAGTGAGTCTCACATAAAAGAGTGGGAGAATGTCTTTGGAGAATTTCTTGATGTTTAGTTCTCACTGCAGGAGGACCCTCATGTACAAAAGATAGAGGCCAAAGTGCACGAAAATCTTGAAGAACTGGATCAGATTAAGGTCACTGCAAACACCTTAGCACCAACACAGTGGCTTACCCATCTTCAAAAGGGTAAAATATTATAGGAGCAGGTCGATGTGATAAGGGAGTAGAAGATACTTGTAGCCAGAATGAAGCCATGAGAATCTAAGGCTAGTTAGCTCTCCCAAACTATAGAAAAGAAGCTAAAGACTTTGCACGATACACAGAGGAATTGAGCAAAAGGTAGCCAAGAACGTCATAGAGACGTTGCTGCTAAAATTCAAAGAGTTTGGAAAGCAGTGCGCCGAAGTGGTTCCACCATTGAAGGATTCATTAAGCGGCATCAAAGTGAATATTGATGGTGCACCAACTTTGTGACTCAGGACGAGTCAGATTTTTGTGTTGGGGTCCTGTTGGACTTGGGATCCCCTCGAAGAAGGCAATAGAAAAAGAATTTGCAAATCGAGGAGCAGAGCGCACAGCGCGAAGTCCATTTTGATTCTTAGGGGATTTGGGGTGGGTTAAAGCCCCTTATTATGTAATGTAATGGGAATATTTTATGAACATTGAAATACGCCCATGTTTTTGTACCATGCTATTGCAAATGCAAAATCTATTTAAGGAGTCTAGATAGAATTCATAGAAAAGAGAGGTTTCTAAATGATAGATCCAATGAAATGCATTTGGATGTAAGACTTTTTTGAGTCAAATTCTGTGTTTTGGGTTAGGAGAAAGGCTCCTGTAGCTGACTGCGTAGAGAGCTTAGGAATTTTGGAGCTGTGTGCGCATACATATGTAGCTGAGTGTGTAGGGTGAAAGTGAATGTCTTAGAAAGATCTGAATATGAATGAAAGACCTTTGAAGATAGATCTGAGTTTCTTTTGAGGTGTTTTACTTTACTATTGTTTATTCTTATCTATTCTAAGTAAGGTTTATGATCTACAAGTTCATAGTGAAGTCTGGTTTATGATTATTTAATTTGTTCTATGTATGACTAAGCAAGATCGCGTAGTTTTGTAGTAAGTTCAACATATGTGTTTAACAACACTTGTATAATTAGTAGATCAAACCTGCAAATCTCTGTCAAGGAGGAAAATCCCTAAATCCACAGTCCATTATCCCTCTGGATGTAGAAACCTGGCTCTAGCATCCCCCTATATTACCTCGGGTGAGACTTCGGCCTGTGCAAGAAAATAATTTCCAAAGGGACCGGTAATAGTGGGTTTTCTTGGTTCGTGCAGCCACATTTGAACTTGGGTCTAGGCCCCATCAACCCAACACAAAGCATGGATGCCTTTGTATTTCTTCACCTGAATAGTGAGGAATTTTTTCATCACCACCCTCAAGCTTTATGGTATATCTTGCCATTTACTGGTCAAGGATTCCTTGCCCCAATGAGGGTATACACAACCAGTATTTATCGCAATCCCACCTTTACTAGTCGAGGGATTCTTAGGCCTTGTGATTTTGTGTGAGAAAATCCCACTTAGTTTCAAAACCATCTGGAAATATAGCTCAACCAAGCAATAGAACCCCATCACACAATTTCTATTTAGAAATGGCAAGGCAAGGTTGAAAACCATTATCACACCTTGCAAAACCCATGCTAATCACAACAAGAGCTCGTATTCATTGTCGTCAAGTATTCAAGCTATTTAAGACCTATCCTTTCATGCATTCCATGTGATGCCTTTTTTTATTCATGATTTTATCTTTTCAAACATAAGCCATCTTCTACCTTAACCTTGAGGCATTGGTGCTCTTCCCTTCAGAAATTGCGCAATCATGGAAGGCAGACCAACCTTGAGGAAAAAAATTTTGCAATCCTTAGAGGCAATCCAACCTTAAGCTCAGGAATTTTGCAATCTTGGGAGGCAGGCCTGCCTTGAGCTCAGGAATTGCGCAGAATCTTCCCCTACCCTCAGAAACTACGTAATTCACTAAACCAAGGAGTTTCCCAGTTCCTTGTTGTGGGGAATTGTGCAATATTTCTTGCCATTGTGAGAATCCAATTTCTTGAAAAAGAAAAAAAAAAGGTAAAAAAAAAAACTCCTATAAAATAGGGTCTGGATAATTGCTTTCTCGAAGACTATCACGAGTTGTTATTTTTACCATGCTGCCAAGTGTATATTTTTCCTTGATTTTAGGCATGCACATCATAAAACCTAACCAACCTATATCTATTTAATAGATGCCCCTAGAGCCCATTTTCACATGTGATATTAGAGCTCTAACATTCCCAAGGATATTAAGGAGATTTCAGTGGAGTTTGCAACGCTTTTCCGGGTAAGTTTTGCTTTTGTCATCTTTTGTCACTTTTCCTATCGCTTTTTTTGTTTCGCTTAAATGAGTGATGGTTTTCTTTTTCTTTTTCATATTTTTTGGATTTTTTACTTATATTCTCTTGTATAATTGTTGGTTCAATTCGTTATTCACTTTATTCAACTGTCACATTAGCTTTCTTGCTTTTTCCCACTTATGATCGTCGTTTCAACGAATCATCATGCATGTGTGTTTTTCCTTTTACATGTTTATCTTCTACACTTGATTTTCAATATTCTATCTTTCATTAGTTATATTGGCACTCTTACTTGCACTATAACTAAGATATTCCACTTTCTAATCCCCTCCCCGAGAAGATCTACCCTGTACCTAGCTAGTAGTTTCCATCATAAACTAGGAATTGTGCAACTCCAAGGCTCAAGCCTCGTGCTTGGCCTCTGAGATTGCACAATGTGAGGTTCCAGGGCTCAATATTGAACCTTGGCCAATGATATTGCATAATGCATAGTCTCTCCCTAAGTCTACCTAGGTTGATACTACACATTTCAAATTCTCAAGCCTCAAGCCTCCCTATTGACTATTGAGACTACACAATGCACAGTTCAAGAATCAAGTCTCTTCCCTCGGCTCAGGATTTGCGCATTTTTCCCTCTCGGTCTTGGGGTTTTTTCCTGTATCTTACCTTTTTAGTCAATTTTCTTGACCTAATGTATGTTTTCCATGAGTGCATTTCCCTCTTGCAGGTACTACAGTTTTTGTGTACTTCTATTGATCATTTATTGTCACTAGGGCTTCCAAGAGAACTGTATGAAAGGACACCATATAAAGCAACACCAGAGAGGCAGTTGAGAGTACTCCACTGAACTTACAAGTTTTCTCACATACTCAGTTGTTCATAGAGAAAGAGTTAGACATTACATGGCATAAGGTGAATAAGTTATTCTCAGAAAAAAAAAAAAAAAAAATCAAAGTATATCTTGAAGATGGGCTAGTGTACATACATTTCCAAAGGTCAAGACTACACAAGGTTGCATGCAGGTACCTGGTCTTTCCATGTGCAGACATTGTTAGTTGGATACTATATAAAATAGATAACAAGACTATCACTATCATGAGTGCTATCAGACAAAGGCTTTCGTCATTTATGGTACATGATTATCACCTCTTGTATCATCTATCGATGCCAAAGTCATACATGGATTCCCACTTTTTTGTAGTTACCAACTACTTGAGCACAAAGGATTTCGTCAAAGGTTAGGTGAAAGAGCCTTAAAAATTCCAGTGGAAACCCAACAATAAGTACAAGACCGAATATATCAGGAATTCCTATCATTACTTGATAATCTTATGTTGCCAAATCCATGGTCAAACCAATATTGATAGCTTCCCAAAGGGTTGGGAATTCTTACATAATTAGATTGTGAATGAAGGAAATGTTCAACCAGTCAAATTTTTTGGCTCAAAAATTAAAAATCCATGTGACTAACATTAAGAACCCTCCCAAGGTGAAAAATCCAGATTCCACATGTCTACCTATTTTCTAGATGCAATCTACGCTCATAATTCATTCCCTGGCATTAATTGGACCTGGTCACCATGAGAACATACATTGTATATCTACTGAAAGCTTCTTTCAGAGTTCAAATTCAAGGGAGTAATGGAAAATTTTACTGATCACTTCCTCATTCCACTGTACAAGTTAATTTTTGAGGAAGAGCCACCTTACATGTCCCATGAGGCAATGGATGTAGTGTTATAAATAAAAGATTGGTTTGCCTCACCAGATGGAACTTACCTCAAATTGTTTGGTAGAAACAAGCCTCTACATCAGATACTGAGGTATGCCATGGAAAAGATGGTCATGCAATAAGTCGGTTATCATCTTTCCACATTTTTTTTCAGTAGTGTTGCAAAGGAAGAAGAAAGTACCTTGGTCTTCTCTTCCTTCACAAATCATATTTTATGAGATCAAGAATCTAAAGGTTGCTAACATCACAGGAAAGGAGATAGATAAATTCACATTCATTCATTTTTACTTCAATCTGTACGATCCTAGGAACGTTTGTAAATAAAACTATGAAAATATTCATTTCCAGTGGCCAAGCGGGAAATGATACAGGCCCGAGGAGGAAGAGACGGAGAATTGTTACAATGACTCCAACTCCCATGAATCAGTCAACTTCGAAGGAACATCACAGGTTAATCCTAAAAAGGAAGTCACTCCATAGGTAGAACCAACATAAAGTCGCAACCCTGTGTGCTAGAAAGGCAAGAGGAAGGTTTCACATAGCCTAGCGTAAGAGTAGAGCCGCAATATGAAAGCAGAACTAATCATCCTGAAAGCGGCCATAGCAGCAGAAAAGAGGAGGAAATAGAGTAAGGTGGAAGAAGAACAGAAGCAAAAGGAGGAACATGAATAGAAAAATTTATAAGAATAAAGGCACAAGAAATAAGGAGAAGAAAGATAGAAACAATAAGAAGAAGAAAGGTGGAAGAAGGAAGAAGAAGAAGAAAAAAGAAAACAAGTTGAAGAACAATATCAGAATTGACAGCTAGAAGAGGAGAGTATAGAGTTGCAGGAGAAGGAATTTCCCAAAGATATTGAAGAAATGATTATATTTCAAGACTTGTAGGTGTAACCAAAGCCGCAAAACCAAGATGTTGACCTTATGTCGAGCACTCATCCGGTCACCTTTAAGTCTCCCCCTCCTCCGATAGAAAAGAAAACTCTAAGGAAATTGTTCTACTTGATGATAGTTCGGTCATGGATACATACAATATAACTTACAATGAACTTCAAAATAATATTGTATAAGCATGAAAGAAACACTTTCCATATGAAGTCATGTCTCCTACATTCATCAGAGAAATGGTAATTGTGACAGACACCAAGAGAAAACTAGTAGCCATTGATGGAGCGAACTTGGACTTCACAAGCACTTCCAAGTCAAACACAGAGTATCTCATGGCTGAGAATAGACAAATGGAAAAGAAATTGCAAGATACAAGGAAATAAGTGGAAAAAATCTAAGCAGAGGTCCAGAAGGCCGCTTCTGCATAGGTACGTCTTGAAGAACTTAAGGATGCCATACTTGGAGAAGTATCGGCACTAGGAGAGAGCATGTGGAGCCTTTATGAGGATATTTTCACTGTTCATAAAGCAGGTTTTCTCTTACACAACATGTAGTAGAAATGAAAAGATAGTGCTAAAGATCTCAAGTTTTTTCACGTAGCCTTTGATTCCATGTGTGAGTGGTCAATGCAATACAAAGGGGCACCATTCAAATTGGGAAAGAAAACAAGGCAACACGTAGAGCTAAAGAAATCACAAGTTTGGATGATCATTCAGAGTAAAAAACAACTTAACTCATTCATTGCCATCATTTAGGCCTTATGTGAAGGACTATACAACAATGTGGATTTCATGGAGAAATTAGACAATATCCCTTCAGTTGGCTGATTCGCTGAGGCCAAATGCAGGAATTAGGTTAGGTGGGAGGTAAAAGAATACTTGGACCAGCTCAGAAATATCACCACCAAGGAAGATCTGGAAATGAATAGCAGTAATATGTAGAAGTACATTGGTGGCCATGTCCATATCAACATTATGTTAATCCTTCTGAAGAAGCAAACTCAAATTGTTTCCAAATCAGTCTACCCAGATGAAATGGAGGCTAGAGTCTGCTTCTAGCTCGATCCCATCACATAGTTTGGGGAATTCATTGAATAGTAAAAATATTGGAACCAATATGTGACCTAGAAACTACAAGTGGAGGTGGCTGAGCTTGAGTTTCCACAAACTCAAGATTAATTTGTTTTGTCTTAATAGATTTTCTAGTGACTCTACCCAATTTTGTCTTATACGGGCATGAGCAATATTGTAATATTCTTTTTTAATTATTTGGTGAAATTCCGAGTGTAAATCGTGGAATTTGAAGAGTAATTTGTAATGAATTCTAAAGTTCATGGTTGTAGGAAGTCAAACAGTGATGAGGTAAGTCACATACTCACAAAGGAAGATGAATAGTCACCCCTTGTGTTGTAAATATACCCACATCAGTCATGTAAATGGATTTTGGGTTGGGATTTTGGCTTAGGATCAGAAGCTTGGGAGTTTTTTTTACAACCTTGGTTTGTCCATAGCATAGAGGGATTATCTTTATTTGGAGGAGCATGTGTTGACCTCATGTTCCACTATTGGGGCTAGTGGTTTGTCAATTTTATATGTATTCTTGGAACTTCCACTCTAATAATATCTTAGAGCTTGTACGTTTCCATGCATATGTTTTGAATATAGTAGGACTATTCTTGTTATGTTTGCAATATATATTATTTGATTTATGCTAACAGTATGAACTATTTCATTTTCATTAGTATGAATCTCATTGAATGCATTTTTTTTTATATTTCCATCATGGTTAACTTGTGAACTATTTTTCAGGCTAACTTATTATCTCTTTATGCTCATTTTCTCCTTTAAATTTGCGTATTATTACATGCTTCTAACGGCCTCACTCATTTTTCCTTCATCGTGCTAGAACCTTTCATGCATTGCACTTTTCCCTCTGTAGAGTCATACACTTATCTCACCAAATTCATGAATACATCATTGTATGTGTTATTACAGTGAGGGAATAACACTAAAACCGACCATTTCGGAAACCAGGCTATATCCCAGATGGGACTCCTATACCAAACAATGTGAGGTCTAATTGGGGCTCCATATCAGGGAGATCCTCTTAATGTTGGTGGGTCTATCACTCTCAACATTTTTTGTGCTAGAAGGAGGGCCAGTTTACAAGCTTAGCCCATGAAGTCTGTTTGAACTTTCCTTATATTTAAATGGATTCTTCCCATATCTTAACCCCGACATTTTTTTCCAAAACTACAAATATGAAAGTTCTTGTGGGGATAATCAATGAATTTTTGAATCTGAAGTTGGATGGAGAGGGTGGAACAACCATTCTTGAGCACACCACTCGTTTTATAAAATTTTGTGCTAATCACAATATTCATTGTGAGGATACTGCTTGCAGTTTGTTCATTATCACATTATAAGAGTGCGTTAAATAATGGTGTTACACATTTCCAACGGCTTATATTCAATCTTTCAAACATCTTGTCAAGGATTTGTACCACACCTTTGACAAGTATGACTATAAATCATTTGATAAGAAAATCATTCATTTGAGAAAAGCACCTGATGAATCTCTTAACTATTTTCACGATCACTTTATCCATTTCTATTATGATTTTTTTTAATATGACGTTGATTGGAGTTTTATGAAAGAGAATTTTTAGCTTCTTATTCATTTTTTGATAAATCCAACAGACTATGAATCTTTTCAACGTATCCCAACATACCTTGTTTATGGAGCTCTTAAATATGTGACGAAGTTGTTGTTGTTCCAAGTGACTCTTTGTCTTCTTCTCATCAAACAATTCCATCTATGCAAGTTGAGGTTGGAGAACTTGAGATTTCATCCATTGATCTACCACCATATTTTCCCAACCCACGTAATCAGAATTTAAAAGCAAGCTTGGACTATGAATTTTATTTTTACGATAGTGTTCTATCTCCTAGTCCTGAATTTATTAGCTATTTTGGTCCTTCTAATTGTCAGTTGTTCGATCCACGTGTTTCAATCATTTATTTTGATGTTCATGAGGATAAAATTTAGGATGGAGTTAGTGTTTACCAAAAAAATTGTGATCTCATTTAGGATGAATATGTGTCATATTCTATTTTTGAACAAGAATCTACGATGAAGGTTGAATTTTCTCCTTTCTCACCTCTCCCTCATTATCCTGACATTTTCCATGAGAATGTCATTTTTACATCTGAACTTGTAGAGAAAAAATATTATCTTCCTCATCTCTCCAATGTATCATCTGATCTTTGTGAATAAAGAGAGAGTGAAATTTCTTGTTTTCAATATCCTCCTCTTTACGATTCATTAGATCATGAGGATGAACTTATTTCTGAATATGGTATCTTTGATGATGGTTTTTGTGATCTTTTCGTTGATTCATCTAGTAACGAATCGATGTTTTCTACTGTTAACTTTTATAAGCAACCGGTTTTCGTTGATATACCTTCTAATGTCTTGGAACTACTACAAGTTGTTGAGGCACTTTAGCCTGTACTGATGGTTATGTTAGGTTATCGTAGCCTTAAAGTTGAATCTACTAATTATCAAGATATTACTTCATCTTCTAGGAATCCTTATCAGTTGATCGTGAAAATTGAAAATCAATCTATTTCACAATTTTCACATCCTCCATCTATTTTTCATGATCCTATCACTCAATATTTGGAGGACTCATACCTAGAGAGCTTCTTTACGAAGCATAAGTTTTTTTCTCTCTTCATGTTTTCCAATTTTCAAAATTTGAAAGAATTTTTCTGCATGTTACCCGGTTGCAATGTGTGTAATTTCCATAATGCATCTACAGAATGTTTCACAAATTATTTCTTAATGTATTTTGTTGCCTGCATTTGCAATATTCAAATGTTGCAACATGTTGTGATTTATCTTTCTTGTATGATGATATTCTTGAAAATATTTCTTGTTTTTGATGCCCTCGCCCACTTAGGTCATGCCACACTTCGGTGGTTACATTGGAATTTTCATTTCACATGATCTTGTCCTTTTCTCAGTTAGTTTAGGAGTAGGTGCAATTTTTTTCTTTTTTTTTCTACTTTGGTTTCATTTTCTTTCATCCCTTCCGTTTTTTTCTATTTCAATAACTTTCGCATGAGACCGTGTTTGGTTTCTGAAGAAAACATGGTGAAGTTCAAGAGGAAGTTTTGTTACTGTCAATACATGGTTATCTATTAATCCCCTCTCTTTGAATGGATCTGGCATATTTTAGTTGATAATACTTTGAAGGAAAATATTTTTTGTCTTGGATAAAACCATAGCGGAATCACGATGCTTGAATCTATAAATAGTACCACCTACTTTAATCGATCTTTTAAGTTTGTTCGTTTTGGATTTTTAACTAAGTCAAGTAGAGTAAATAGGCGAGGAAACTTTAAAAGGTGAATTGTATTTTAGAGGTGTATAAATATCCTTCTCTGATGGGAAAACCTCTTCTGATCTCAAAAATCCGGGATCCCTCTTCCACTCCATGAAATCAATAAGTTCCTATGCATAGTTTTATGAACAAAACAAGAAGAAGAAAAAAGGGAAAAACAATAGAAATGTTTCCTGCACAAGGAGGTCAAGCAAGAAACTATGTCGAGGTATTGTCTAGGCTCGTTGGAAGTGGAGCAATATTTATGTCCCTGAAGTGACTCCGTTGGGATACTATCTAGGCCTACAAGTAGTGGAGAAACACCGGAAATGAAAGCCTAGACTCTGATAATCCTTTTCCACTTGCGAATCTATACATTCCTCATCCCCAATCGAAACAACTAAGTTTGAATTTTATTTTTTAGTGTTTCACCGATGAAGAGAATGGTATGGACCATATATTTAACCTAAGCTAAGTAAAGAAGCTACGATGATCAATGAAATGAACAATACTTCCTCAATCGTTAGACATGTTTTACATGAGTTGAGGCCCATACATGGAGATGGAGTTATATCAGTGTGTCTCCAAGTGTTGTAGCTGCTAAAACCACCCTCCATAATTTATCCCATGCTTATATTTTCGAGCCTCCCTTCTGCCCACAGGAGCTCATATTCATTTTCATCAATTATTCATGTTATTTAAGACTTATCATTTCATGCAGTGCTTGTGATGCCTTGTTTTGATCCTGATTTTATCTTTTCAAACACAATCCATATTTTGCCTTGACCTTGCAGTATTGTCAGTCTTCCCTTCAGAAATTGTGCAATATTGGAAGGCAAGCCATCCTTGAGGATCTAAATTGTGCAGCCCTCCAAAGTAGGCCAGCCTTGAGCTCAGAAACTACACAATCTTGGGAGGCATTCCTGCCTTAAGCTCAAGGATTGGGAATAATATTTCCCACCCTCATATAATGCGTAATGCAACGAGCCAAGGAGTTTCCCAGTTCCTTGTGGTTCATAATTGCACAGTCCTTCTTGGCAGAGTGAGAAGCCAATTTCTCAGAAAATAAAAAAAATAAAAAAATAAAAGATAAATAAAAGAAACTCCTAGAAAATAGGGATAGGATAATTACTTTCCCGAACACTGACAGAAGTTGTTATTTTTTACCATTCTTCCAAGTGTCCCTTTTTCCTTAATTTTGGGCATGAACATCATAAATCCTAACCAACCTAGATCTATATAATAGAAACCCCTATATCTCATTTTCACATTCAATCTTGGATCTCTAGCATTCCCAATAAGATCAAGGATATTTCGGGGGAGTGTTGGAATAGGGTCTCCTACAAAGCTGTGAATCTGATCCATTTTGTATATTTTTTATTATATTTATTCTAACGCATGGGGTTTTGGGGTGGGTTAAAGCCCCTAATACATTGTAAGTGGGTCAAGGGTAGACCAAGAGTCTGCAAACCATGGTTTGCGGACCATTGGATGTGTAGGCTAAAGTAGTATAAACAGTTGAACCTTTTTTAGTCAATAGGTAGAGGATGAATAGAGCTTGAATGAAGTACGAATTGCTAGATCTGGGTTGGGTTGTTTTGGGTTAGGACTCCTGCTAGCTATATGCACGGAGATCCTTTGTCCTGCTGTGTGTGGACCCTGCTGGCTATGTGTGCAGGTGGTATTTGGGGAATGTATGAAGATTTCAATATATAATATATGCGAAGTATTGTGGAACCTTCTGCTGTTATCTGGATCTATTTTGTTATGATTAATATTATCTGAATAAGCTGCAAACTTGTCTGTTTTATCTCTGTGATATGAAATTCTTTGAATTTTGTCTATTACTGTGATTAGACTGAAACTACACTTGTTGATTACATCGTTGTTAATGAACGTGAACTATCTGTGTTGATGATACTAGCTGCGATTAAGTTGTTTTATGATTATACTTGATGATGCTCACGTGGATGTGAGCCTACTAGAACAGATATGATAAGAACTATAGGCTGGTTATGTCTGGAACCTTGTGAATCACCCTTCTACAATATACGATCTAGTAATCGTGAATTCGAATGCAACTCTACTTGACTTAACCACCCTCTCCCAGGGTGCGGAAACTTGGTTCCAGCACCCTCCCATACTACTTCGGGTGAGAATTTGACTTGTGCAAGCAAGTCACTGCTGAAAGGGCTAGTCGTATAGGGGTTTGTTGGCAAACCTTCACCTTCAAACCTGGGTCGGGACCCCTCCAGCCAAAAAATGGTTCCATTGTCGGGACCTGGAGCATTTTGAGAGAGATATCAGGTAATTCCAAGGCTGTATTGGAAACCTAAAAAAAAAAAATTTGATGAATGGTTCAAACATCAAGTTTAGGAATTCACAGTAAAAGAAAACCGCAGTAAGAGGTTGACCACTGAAGAGTGGAAAGATAGGTATATTTTCATAGAGATCCATGAGATCTTCTTTGTAACAATTGCGATCAAGCTCCAGGAGTGGCTCGCAAGTTTAGTCAAATTTCAGAAGTGATTGGAAGGACGATAGGGTCACACAGTGGACCCCTTAGCTGATCTAGCAGTTAGAGAAGACTGATAACACCATCACTCGCATGGTGGACCACTGGTTGGACAATGTGCTAGGAGGTTTCGTAACAAAATTTTCCATCGATCAGTTCATCTCCTACTCTAAAACAGAGCGAATATTCTTCAAGGGTTTCTGGGGTAAGTTTCTAAAGGCCTTACCACTGTTGATTAAGATATTACTATGCGAAAAGAGTATTCTATGTAGCCAAACCAAATGAATGACTTCTGATCTAGACGAGAGTATGACACAAAGTGAAAAATACTATTCGATCAACCAAGAAGGAGATAGATCTGTCTACAGTCCGGTAAGAGAAGCAGTTGCATAGAGTCCTCCAGCCACACCACTTTGCAACCAGCATAGGGGTAAAAACTCACCTACACCTACACCGCCACCAGAAAACGACATGGATGCACACATGAAGTTGCCTACCTTTAAGGGTGCGGGAGATGAAAATATGGATCAGTTATGGTTTGTCGTAGGATCGGTCTGGATTGCGTAGAATTTAACTAGTGATATAGTGAAGAGGGCATAGTTTTCCCTTACCTTCGAAGGAAGAGCTTTGGATTGGTACATGGGATACATCAGCTAGCATGCAAATGCGACCATTGAAGAGATTAAGAATGCCCTGAAGCAACAGTTCAAGAAGCCTAAGTCCTACTCTCAAATAGTGGTTGATCTAAAAGATTTCAAGAAGCGGCTCTCTGAGTCTTTGTAGGAGGTTGATCAGCGACTAAAGAAGGTGATTAGAGAAGGAGGGTTTCAGTATGATGACAAACAACACACGGAATGGTTCATTTCTATGCTACTACCTCACCTGTGTGTTCCTATGGGTCATCAAACTTTCGAGTCGCAAGAAAAAGCTTTGGAGGTCGCTATGAAATTGGAAGTTACACCCAGAGATGATGCCCAGTTGGGCGTTCAACAGATCCAAGGACAATTGGAGGTGATGCACATGGAGATACAGAACCTGCGAAAGGAGCAAGGAGCAGAAGCTAGCCCTGAAAGATGGTGCATACGATGCAGGATGAATGGTCACACCAAGGATAACTGCCCTCTATTAGAAAACTATAGGTAGACTGGGGGACCTAGACTGTTGCACCTTAGGGAAGTTGTAGGATCAAGCAGGCTGGCGTTATGGTGTGATGATTGTCGCATTGCGGGGCTACATGATACAAACCACTGTCCCCGCCTTGCTGCCTATGTTCTAGAGGTAAAGCACCAATGGTGCAAGTTCTATAGGTCGGCAAGACACGATGAATAGAACTACCAAACGTATGATTTGATGATCGATCAAGGGAACCTCTATAGGGTAGAGTCGGATCCATCCTCGCCAGGATCCCTCTCGAGCACAGGTGGCTCCCCAGCCAGGGGCAGGGGAGGTGGGAGAGGTGGAAGCACAGGTCAAGGATGAGGGAAACTAATATGTTATAATTATGGGGAAGTAGGACACTTTGCCAAGGACTTTCCAAACCCTACAAGGAAGTCCTGCCGGTATTACAGACAACTGGATCATGCAATTGAATACTATCCGATATTGATAGCAAAGATACAGGAGAAGTAGCCGACACCTACGTAGAATGTGCAGAGGGTTAAGACTGAACTGTGAGACAAAGATCCAAGCGTGAATGTTGTAACATGCAGTGAGATGGCCACCGCAGGGCTTGGGGAAAAGACTGGGACTAAACCTCTGATCTGAAAAGTAGTTATCAAGCAGGAAGGTTTGGACCTAAGAAAGGAAAAATAAATTTTGGTCACCGCTCGCACAGACTCTGTTGAGGAAAAGGCATCTACTTCACAGCTGCCAAGAGGCCTCAAGGCAGGTGAGGAGGTCAAGCCCTTTTTACAGGCATGTATGAAGTTGTTGCGTAACCCAAAGGCTGTAGAAAACCTTCAGGCATTAATATATAGATGCGTAGCATGACCTAGCCCCCCTGTGGAAATAAAGGATGTACACAAACTATATAGATATAAGAAACGCACTGGTAGGGAGATGCGGTTGAATCTGTAGATCGGTGATTACAAGATGGATCACGTTATTTTGGACCTAGGGTCAGATGTGAATGTATTACCTAAATAGACTTGGAAATTAATGGGGGAACCTATGTTGGAATGGTCCACTATCCAGCTATGTATGGCCAATCAGCAGAAGGTCATACCCTTGGGGATACTATCAAAGATCATGGTGGATATCGCAGGGGTCAAGGTCAGGGCTGATTTTGAAGTCATTAAGATTGTAGAAGATGTAGACCCCTAACTTGCGCTTCTAGGGTTAGATTGGGCCATAGATATGGGAGGTATCATTAACTTGAAGAATAGAAGCATGGTTTTTGAGAATAACGGTACAAGGGTGATAGTACCATTAGATCCTACAGAAGGCAAACGATATACCGAGCCGGTGCACGATGAAGAAGATGTAGATCACATCTATAAGTTGACTATGTGGGATGAAGATTGAATCAACCCTGCACGACGATAAAGTACCCTCCCCGGGGAAAATATTTAGAATGCTTCCTCCGACTGGCGAGGAGATGGAGAACTAGCACAATCGATTACATGATGTCTCTACACTGTGATGTCTTCTGGTCACAAAGAACTTCTGCTGCATTTCCTCAGAGGTAAGAGATCTACCCTATTTTAATGGTTCTGGTAACATTAGGGACTTTTTTCAGGCATTTGAAGCCGAGGTTCCCAGAGGACAAAGGTTATGGGCCCTTAACCTATCTATGCATGCAACCCCTGCACAATGGTGGGATACGCATAAGGGAGCATTCCAGGAGTGGGAGGATTGTCAGGATAAGATGCTCCTGCGATTTGAGACTCCGGCGGAGGTGCGGGTCAAGATGTTCCTTGGCCCAGGGGATTCGCATGAACACTTGGTTGCATGGATAAAGACGTGGGGTGAACAAACTACAGAAGAATGGGTTCACTTATTCATTCATGCGTTGGGTCTAATCCCTACTACATGGTACCTGGATGCGGAGCTACATCAACGCACCCACCATTGGGAAAATTTGAAGAGTGACTTCAGGAACATTTGGACCGATAAGGGTTCCAAGGCATCGTTTCCAGATATAGATACATTTGTATTCAAGGAACCCAGCTCCACTGAAGCATTCAGGGCACCGACATGGGAATCAAAAATGCAGGATATTGTCAACTACCATAGTTTGGCAAGGGAAGACGATGAAGATGATCTACACACCCTTATCCCTAGGCCCAAGGGGAGCACGTTGAAGGACCCCACTACAAGAATTCACGTCACGTTTCTCAAGCTGTGTGAAGCGCAACATTGGAATGAAATATCACTCCTAATATGGATAAGATTGTGACTACCGATGAGGGATATATTAGGAAAAGCAAATTTAATCACTTACCAAATACCAGACTTTGTTCCCGACAATGTTTTCATACCGATGGGATCATGGGGGACTTAGGGGTCATGCATATCACTCTCAAACCCGATGCGTAGCCCATAAAGCAGCGACCTTCTAGGTTGAACCCCAAGTATAAGCAGAAGGTCAAGGATGAGCTCAATAAAATGCTTGTTGTTAACTGACCGGGTCAGGTTCAGTGGGAAAACGGGGGGGAGTTCAGATATTGTGTGGACCCACAAGTAAGTTGAATGATGCTCGGTCATGGTCCATTCCGACACCATTCTACGATATCTTAGATAGCGTGGAGGAGAAAGAAGCATACTCTTCACTTGATGGGTCAAAATCACACCCGAGACCGCAAAAACCACGTCACTCAATGGGAGCTGGGATCTTTTCAGTACACTTTCATTCCATTTGGACTAAAAAATTCCCCTGCTATCTTCTCGCAGGTCATTGTCACAGTATTCAAGGAATTCATCCACAAGTTCCTCGAGGTATATGTCGATGATTGGACTGTCTTTGGCCTAGTAAAGGCACACATATCAAACATGCGCATGATGTTGGATGCCTACTGGAAACACCAAATTTTCCTAAATATCAAGAAGTGTATCTTCTGCATACCCTTTGAAATCTTTCTCGGCCACATAGTCTATCGGCAAGGACTGATGGTCGATCCTACCAAAATTGCATTTATTATAAATTTATCAGTACCAACCATGGAGAAACAACTACGCTCGATCCTTGGACGCACAGGATACTACAAGAAATTCATTCAAGGCTATGCGCTGATTAATGCCCCTATGGAACAATTTCTCAAGAAGGATGTCTTTCTTTTGGAATGACGATTGTCAAAATAGCTTCGAGTTACTTAAAGAAAAGATGGTCTCGACACCTATTCTCATCTTTCCTGATTGGGAAAAGGTATTCCATGTTCACGTTGATGCAGCGAGCATTGCCTTCGGGTTTGTCCTTACGTAGCCAGGGGAAGGAGATATTGACCATCCAGTTGCCTTTGCAAGTAGGAAACTGTCTGGTGCGGAACACAACTACTCTAATACAGAGTGGGAAGGATTGGCCATGATCTACACTTTGCAGAAATATCGACATTATTTGTTAGGAGGACACTTCAAAATGTTCGCATACCATTCAACTTTAAAGTACCTGGTAAATAAGCCTGTTTTTTTTGGGGGGGGGGAATATTCCAATGGCTACTACTATTTCAGGAATATGACTTCAAAATAATCATCAAGCCGGGAAAGTTGAATGCTGGGCTGGATCACTTGTCTCGAATAGAGAGTGGAGAGGAGCAACTGACCTCGAAGCTAGATTGCACGATGCAAAGCTACTTGATATTAAGGTAGTAGATACCCACTTCGTTGATATCATTCAATTCTTTCCTATTGGGACAACACCTCCAGAGTATTTAGTACAACAGAAGAAGGAGTTAGTCACCCAGGCAGCAGATTTTACCATCATCGCAGGTCAATTGTATAATATGGGAGCAGATGAAGTATTGCGGTGATACGTTTTGGAGCATGAAAGGCACGCTATCTTGGTAGAAGCTCATGGCAAAGTAGCAGGAAGTCACTATGTAGGGAGAGAAACGATGCAAAACATCTTGAGAGCTGGGTTATGGTGGCCAACCCTACATAGTGATGCACACGACTATTGTAAAGCATGCGATACATGCCAACGAACAGGGAGCTCGTCCCACAAAGATGAAATGCCCCTTCAACCACAAATGGCTCTACAATCATTTGATAAGTGGGCTATCGATTTCATTGGGCCAATCAACTCCACCAAAGAAGACAAAGCACAACTTTACACTATAATCGCCACTCAAGTTGTAACTGTGTGAGTCGAAGTTGTAATAGTAAAGGATTTTTACTATGGATAATCGTCAAATTTCATCTTTGAACACATCCTCGTCCCGTTGCTTAAAATCTAAGATCCTCGCGACAAAGGTACGCAATTTGTTAATGAAACAATCCAAGCTTTGACCGAGGAGTTCCAGATCCATCATGCGAAGATCACACCATATCACGCACAGGCCAACAATGTGGTTGAAGCTTTTAATAAAATCTTAGAGCAAGCGCTGACAAAGTTATGTAATGTTGATTTCAGCGATTGGGACGTGCGCATCCCATCGGTCCTATGGGCCTATCGAACAACCTCCAAGAAGCTAACAGGAAAAAACCTATTCTGGATGGCTTATGGTAAATAAGCCGTCATGCCCATGGATTATATTGTTCCTAGTTTGTGTATCATGGCATTTACGAACATGGCAGAACCTGATATCATGGAGGAACGATTAGCGCAACTTATGGCTTTAGAGGAAGATCGGTTTCTTGCGAATTTCCATCAGCAAGTCCAGAAGGCCCGTGTTAAAGCTTGGCATGATCGACATATTTTCCAGAAGACATTTGCGGAGGGTGACTTGGTCCTCTTATACGATAGCCATTTTTCAAAGCATCCTAGGAAGTTACTGCAACATTGGCTTGGTCCCTACATAGTTAAGAACATCACGGATGGCAGTGTTGTTAGGATAGACACCCTGTGCGGTGATATGCTACCAAGCTATGTCAATGGTAGTCGGCTCAAAACATATCAGATCAAATTACTATATGGTCGGGGTAGCCATACAGGTTCAGGTGGAGACCCCACCACCACAGTGACTCAAGACGAGTCACAAGATTGTGTTGGGGGACTGTTCGAACAGGGTCCCCTACAAAGCTGCAAATCTGGTCCATTTTGTATATTTTTTATTATATTTAGTCTAATACAGGGTTTTGGGGTGGGTTAAAGCCCCTAATACATTGTAAGTGGGTCAAGGGTAGACCAAGAGTCCGCAAACCATGATTTTTGGACCATTGGATGCGTAGGCTAAAGTAGTATATGTTAGCCAACTATAAAAAATTTTATACCAAATGCTGGCTAAAAGCTTTTTTAAGCCTTCAAGGAACAAATTTTATTACTAAAAGGTGTTGGCTCTTGAAGACTCTTGAAGGCCTCCTACCTCTGTCCTCAAATATTCACTACTGTGCCTATTCCCCTTTCAGAATCCTACTGATTCCCAAGAAATAATACTGCTGCAAGACCCTTTTCCCCCTTTTCCCCTTTTCCAAAACTAACCTCATTTTAACCCTTTCATCTCCCATGAAAAATCCCTCATTTTCATGTTTTTCCCATTCCCCCTTCATCAAAATTCCTTTTATAAGGTTTAAAGACTCCTTCTTTGCCTTATCTGAACACCTCTAACCCTTTGAAAATCATTCAAAAACCATAAAAATCACATTTTTTATGGTGTGGACTTAAGCCCCCTCAGGCTAAGTCTTAAGCCCCTTCCTCCATAAACCTCGGTCGTATTATCCTCCATACACCCAAAGGTCCCGCAGTCGGGCGCCAAGCCGCTTCGTAAATAATATTTTAAAACCTTGGTTTATATAAAAAAAATCGTCAGCTTTATTATTTTATAAAATTTCCACCGGTTCCAATTTTAAATAGTTTCGCAGTGTCGATCTGATCTGAAGATCGGACGGCACGGAGTCCATCTCTCCTATGGTCCCCGCATTCCACTCACCATTCTGAAAACTGTGTGGTATCTATCGCACCGCCTTTGGGGCGAGGGTGGTTTTTTCTGATCGGCAGCGATTCCATACGTTGGCCAACACGCGTCCTGGGAACTGTTCATAAAACCACCGTCCATCGTGCGTTAACGTTCAGACGTGGACCCCGCGCGATATTGGCATCCACCGTCTGATCTGGGGCGGGCCATCCAATGACTATCGCTCACTGAAGATGCTCGACAGTTAACCGGGCTACGGCGCAGCATCCAATTAATTTTCGCCGTCGATCTGATCTGCAGATCAACGGTTCATATTTCATCACCCACTTCCGTCGCCCAGTCAACATTTCTCGTTTTGACTTTCCATTTTCCACTCTCGATCGTCGATCTCTGCGCGATCGATGGCCCTGATTCAAAATTTTCTTCCGCCTTCTCCGGATCAATCCTGACCGTTGGATGATGCCATTCAACGGCCACGCTTCCTCCACATGTCCTCCACAACAATAAACCTATATATGCATGATTTTTTAATATTTGTTTGTATTTTGCAGGGTTTAAATGGTTTTCTCACCATTTTTGAAGAAAATTCGAAGGCAGAGGATGACGATCTTCCTGCCTTCGATTCGCCAAAGAAAATCATCACAGGGTGTTAAAAACATGTTTTCATCAATCGTTCATGAAGCATTGATGCCACATAACCCTGCGCAACCCTGTATATCAGAAAAACCATGAATCGGGCACAGTCAGAGAGTATCAGTGACGAAGATCAAAATGAACCAGGACAGAGGATGGAAGACATATTTCCAGGGATCATGGCTAAGAATGTTTATCAAAATCCTAATCCCTGATTTAAAACACAGTTTAAAGAAGATCTTAAGTGTTTTATCAACAGGAGCGCTTCCACTGCCACATCTGAGGCAAATTGATTCCTCCTAGCTATTAAAATGCCACATGTGCCTCAAAGTACTCAATCAGAGGCCGAAGTTATTGATTAAATGGAGATATTCGCCTCGGCCCAGCCAGAAATTTACTTCTATAGGAAAATTAATGACAAACATCTACAGAGTTACTTCGACACCACATTGAGCCTTAAAGGTCAACAAAAACTCCCACCGAGCTTAATGTTTATGTAAAAAATATTTAATACGGAAGACACCTATTGTAAGTTTCTTCATTGAGCCCCTCAAAGGCCGAGAAGCCATTAAATCTGTATTAATTGTAATTGGAGATATTTTATCAGATCTCACCTCCTCATTCTTCTATATATACTTATGTAGAAGATGAGTGAGGGGTTGGTTGTAGAACATTGTAATGTAAATTGAGCTTGAGACTTCTATCTGTAAATAGTGTTCATTGGCCCTTGAAGCTCTGTTTGTGTTAGATTGGTTAGGCTGGATAGTGAAGATGATTGCTGAACTGAAACATTGGACCTGAGTACTGTAACTGGTTTGACATCAATAAACAAGTTGTTTCTTTGGATCTTGGTCTATATCACTGGTGAAGTGCCCCTTTCTTTGTTATTGTTTTTCCTTCTATGTATGTCATATTGTTCACTATTCTCTGATAAAGAACAACATTTATAGAGTTAGGACCTACTGTATATCAGTAACCTTCTCTGAGTGAAAAGCTTTATCTCAATGTTTTCCTCCAATTTGTTTATTTAAGAACGATTTAATACAGTTTAAGCAGTTAGGAATGTTGGATTTCCCTTTTCCTACTGTTTGCTTTAAACATTGTTTCTTGAAAGCTATTTTCCTTATTTGCTTATTAAAGTTAGACTAGAAAAGTGATGGTTTGCCCTGTTTCTAGCTTCTTTTCTCCAAAGGCAGATTCTGAAAGTTTCCCTTGGTGTTGACTGAAAGCAGACTAGGTTTAAAAGTACTTTATCTGATCTTAAGTTTACACTCTGTCTTCTCTTATATGTTTTCATACTTTCTGAAGGTAATTATGTGGATTACTGGATTGTTTGTCAATTAAGCTACTTTAATACAAACCTGCCCAAGAGGTCAATGGTTAGCCCTGCCATTGGTTGGTTTTAAACAATTACTTAAGAGGATTTTCTTGTTTGGACTGACTATAAATCCCTTGTGAAATTATTATCAATTTCCACCCCTCCAACACTTTATTGTTCCCATTCCATCATTTTAAATCTCAATAATCTTGTGATGTAGATGACTTTCCCCTTGGATCACTCTAGATGTTGTTGCTCAATTAAAGCCCTGTTATGACTCCATAGCCCAATGGACTAAAAACCAGCATTATATCTATCTCTTTAGCCAAAGCTGTTCTATTCACTTGCAACTTCTCACCTTTGAAACTGTTTTGCATTTAGAACTTTCCCCTCAAGTAATATTCATGCTCAACCATCCAAAAAACAAACAAAACCCTTGGCCTTCATAACTAGCCTAAAATCATTACCCCAAATTTCAAAGACAAATCCATCTTTGCACTTATTGGAGAGATCCCTCTCCGGATTCAGGAGGGCTAGATCGTAGAATCCAAAATTTGGTTGAAATAATGTTGCTTCTGCAGTTTTAGTCTCACTAATATGCTAAAATTACAGATTCCTAACAGTATAAATAATTGAACCTTTTTGAGTCGATAGGTAGAGGATGAATAGAGCTTGAACGAAGTACGAATTGCTAGATCTGGGTTGGGTTTTTTTGGGTTAGAACTCCTGTTGGATGTGTGCACAGAGATCCTCTGTCCTTCTGTGTGCATACCCTACTGGTTGTGTGCGTAGGTGGTATTTGGGGAATGTATGAAGATTTTGATATATAATATATGTGAAGTATTGCGGAACCTTCTACTGTGATCTGGATCTATTTTGTTATGATTAATATTATCCAAATAAGCTGTGAACTTGTTTGTTTTATCTCTGTGATATGAATGTCTTTGCATTTGGTCTATTATTGTGATCAAACTGAAACTGCACTTGTTGATTACATCTCTGTTAATGAACGCGAACTGTCTATGTTGACAATACTGGCTGCGCTTAAGCTATTTTATGGTTATACTTGATTATGCGCACATGGATGCGAGCCTACTAGAACAGATCTGATAAGAAATATAGGCTAGTTATGTCTGGAACACTGCGAATCACCCTTCTGCGGTATACGATCTGGTAATCGTGAAGTTGAATGCAGCTCTGCCTGACTTACCCACCCTCTCCTAGGGTGCGGAAACCTAGTTCTAGCACCCTCCCATACTGCTTCAAGTGAGACTTTGACTTGCGAAATCTGGTCACTACCGAAAGGGCCAGTAGTATAGGGGTTTGTTGGAAAACCTTCACCTCCGAACTTGGGTCAGGACCCCTTGAGCCAATAGGGATTTTGCAATGCTTTTCTACGTAAGATTTTGTCGTCTTTTTTCACTTTTTCTATCGCGTTTTGTCGTATCCCTTCTATGATTTTTTTTTCTTGTTTATTTTCATAGTTTCTCAAATTTTACCATATATTGGCTTCTCTAAGCATTGGTTCAGTCCATCATTTGCTAAGTTTACAAGTGTCACATTTTCTTTCTTGTTTATTCCCACGGGTGATCGTCATTTCAATGACTCACTATGCATGTGTGTTTTTTCTTTTGAATGTTGATATTTCACACTTTATTTTCATTGATATATCTTTCCTTAGTTATATATTCACTATTACTTGCACTATCACTCAGATATTCCACTTTCTCATCCCCTTCCCAGGAATATTTTCCCTATACTTGGACAACAGTTGCCATGATCAACTTGGAATCACCCAACTCAAAGGCTGAAGGCTTTTTATTGGCCTTTGACACTGTGCAATGTGTAGTACTTGGCCTGCCCAACTGCGGATTGCATAGTTCCAGGGCTCAAGCCTGCCCCTTGCCCACTGGGATTGTCCAATGAACAATCTCTCCCTGAGTCTTCCCAAGTTGAGACTGTTCATTATGTAGTCTCAAGCCTCAAGCCTCCCCCTTGATTATTGAGACTTCACAATGCACAGTTCATGAAGCCATTCTCTTCCCTCCACTTAGGATTTTTGCATTTTTCCCTCTTCGTCTTGTGCTTGTTTCTGTGATATTTCTTCTTCAGTCAATTTGTGTGAGCTAAAGTATATTTTCTATGACTGCATTTCCCTCTTGTAGGTACTGAACTTTTTGAGGTCTTATCTTGATCAGTTACTATCACTATGGCTCCCAAGAGAATTGTCTCAAAGGACACCACTGAAAGTAATACCAAAGATGCAATTGAGATTACTCTTGTGATCTTTCCAATTGTCTTAGATACTCAATTATTCATAGAGAAAGAGTCAGACATGACCTGGAATAAGGTGAGTGATTATCAGAAAAAAATTCAAAGAAAAAATTGAATACCAGCAAGTGTACATAAATGTCTAAAGGTAACGACTACACAAGGTTTCATTCAAGCACCTGATATTTCCATGTGTAGACGTCATCAGCTGGATATTTTTGCATACAAATAACAAGACTATGGCTCTCACCAGTTCCAACAAAAAATGTTTTGCCTCGTTTATGGCATATGATTATCACCTCGTGTATCATCCACAAATGTTATAGTCATACATGGATTTCCACTTTTACACAGCCACTAGCTACTTGAGCAAAAAGTATGTTGTCAAATGTTGGGTGAGAGAGCCTTCAAAATTCCATCAGACATCGAACAATAATTACAAGACAAAATATCTCAGGAATTCCTATTAGTAGTTGATAATCTTATTTTGTCAAATCTATGGTCAAATAAATACCAAGACCTTCCCAAAAGTTTGGGAATTATTTCTTAATCAAGTTTTTAACGAAGGAAAACCATTCAATTGGTCATATTTGTTGGCTCAATAATTGAGAATCCATGTGACTTCTTGTATATTAAGAGAAAATCCCTTGGATGTGGTAAGGAATCAATGCTTAATAAATTTTAGAAATATATGTCACAAAACTTATAATATCAAATGGTATTTGTTTAATACTTTTGGAAATTAATTCTTTAATACCCTCAATAATATGATATAATGAAAGACTTCATAATGCCATTAACTGTTTATATCTGAGTGAAAGGAAGAAATGAAGGGGGGAACTCAAAATGATATGCTGAAAAACAGAATCTATCACATTAAATCTCAAAATAAATTTATGTAGAAAGAACAGTTGGAGTGAAGGAGCGCATATTAAGGTTATTTAACTCTCACTTACAGGTGTAATAAAGAGACCGAAAAATAGTTTAACTCACTTCATTCAAAGAAGAATAAACACAAAATGAAGCTGGAAAGACTAATCAACATCAACAGATGCAGGAAAATTGATCTTATTTCATTAATTTCTCATAAAATTAAGTACAAAATTTGCAGTCATCCAGAGGTACAAAACTCGGAACCCTCCTCTTTCTTTCTCATTTGTTTAAACACATATAAAAGCAGTTTGTAATTGATAGAAATTCTTGTAACTACTCAAACTACCTAGAAATATGTAAAATACCTATTACATTTCAATTAAAGACTTCATTACAACATTGATATCTTAACAAAAAAGATAAATAAAACTAAAAAATCAATCTATTTGTTGGATATAGATTTGATTGGTTGTCACTGTGTTTCCCTGATTTGCTGATGTGTCCTTTTGAGGTGCTAAGGTGTCACCTGGTGAATCAGTCATCCATGCTATGCACTTTTTCCAAATTTCAATCTTGGCTTTAGGAGAATTGACCAACTTGTGATATTTTAATCTGAAAGTAGTGATCCTGTTGAAAGTGGGCCTTTCTGTGAACAAAGTCTTTACCATCCATAATAATTGAAAATGCCTCTATAAGAAATTGACAACTATAGCTCCTTTAAATATTGGAGTTTTCTCATGGGTAATATCAATCTTGCTCTTTGCTATCTCTAATAGAGGTTCATATGAATCCCATGATATAAGACTACCTTTCAGATCCCAGCATGATGGCAGCCCTGCTCTAGTCCTTTTGTCGAATATATTATCAAAATTGTTTATAACATGTTTGATTTATGTCAATTTCTTCTTGACCGAATTCCTGCAAGCATTTTTCACAATCAACTTATTTATCTCTAGAACACACAATGTTATATCTTTGATTTCATTTTCCTCCAACTCTTGATCTATCTTGGAATTGATAAAATCATTGAATTTATTTTCCCATAAAGCTCTGTTAAGAGCCTTCTATTTGTCAGCCATAACAAGTTCATGTAAATCTCTGACTATGCTCTTTTCCTCTAACACTATAATCAAGGACTCCCGAGTTGTTTTCATGACTTCAATGATTTAATTCCGCACAATATCCTTCGCTTGAATCAAAGTTATTTTTCCTTTCAGTTTTTCTTTAAGATTCTTGATTTCATCATAAGCTATCTGGAAATATGATGTGACAGATGAGTTGTCTTGTAGTTGGCGACATGTGCGGTCTGTGTCGTGGGCTACTTACACCACTATGGGAGTGCTCTTGGGTACATCACATCCATCGGGGATCTTCACCCGCTATTATCGTGAGCCATAGATCTATGGTTAGCGGACTTCTGGCGAAGTCAACTGCGGAGGCACCAACATAGATAACCTGCGAGCTGTTTGTGCCCGCGGGTTTTCATTGATCTGGGGTTAACCTTTATTTATTTAAACATTTCCCGATGATTAGCATGAGATTTAATCCAATAGTTGGTCCCACCTTCACACTTTTGAACAGAAAATTAATCGACCAAAATACAAAAATAAAATTATTTTCCGACATATGAAAGATTACATTTTGTCTTATTTTCTAAATATATGCCTTTTTTTTAAGTAATAAACGAAAATGAAAATGAGCCACAACATCTTGCTCCACCTGGGGATAGTGTTTTTTACCACAAAACACTAATAACCACATATTAGTGCCTTCAACTCGAGCATGGAGTCAAAAACTGTTTGGTGATATAAAAAATGGACAGTTTGGTATTTACAATGATGAAATGTTGTATTTTAGTGTTGGAAATAATGCTTTAAATACTACCCATTCATAGGCAGCTGCAAATATTCTCCATCTAGATCTTCCAGGATGAAATTGTTGTTTGACCTAGCTTCAGTAACTCTGTATGGACCATACCAAAGAGGGTCAAACTTGCCATGTTTCCCCTTATCTTCTCTCTTGGTGTCCCAACTTAATACTAAATCTCCTGGTTGGAAGAGGATTTCTTTTTCTTTCCTCTAAACTATAGACTTCATTTTTTTCTGATAGGTAATCAAGTTGTCTCTAACTTTGTTCCTGTTCTCACTTGACTCAATCACTTTATTCATTCTTCTCACCAGAGCATTAGGTTCTTCCTGAGCTTCTTGAAGGTAAGAAATCACTGATTTGGCCAACTGAGTAGGAAACAATGCCTGAGTTCTTTAAACCAACTCATAAGGATAATTTCCAGTAGACCTCTTGGTATTTACTCAAACTTCCCAAAGAGAAAACTTAAACTTTGAATCCCATTCTTTCCGATTTTCAGTGATTGCCTTCTTCAAAATCATAACCAAGGTCTTGTTTGAATATTTTTCCAACCCATTCCCTTGTGGATAATATGATGTGGAATGTGATAAAATTACATTATATTTTTGACAGAAATCAACAAATTGAGCTGAATTAAATACCTGAGCATTATCAGTTACAATCTTGATCGGACATCCAAACCTGCTGAAAATGTTCTCCTCCAGAAACTTCATCACCACTTGATCATTTGCCTTTTTTGTAGGTATTGCTTCGACCCACTTCGTGAAGTAATCAATGGAAGTTAGAATCCACTTAAAATGTCCACTTGATGGTGGATTGATCTCTCCAATAATATCTAGTCCCCTCTTCCTGAAGGGCTCCTCTATATATACTGGGATAAGAGGTAATGGAGCAAGTCTTTTCTTCTCAGCAAACAACTGACATTTCTGACAACTTCTGACCAATCTATATACATCTGCAAATAGGGTGGGCCAATAGAAACATGACTTCCGGATTTTATGGGTTGTGACTTTCCAACTATAATTCCCTCCACACAGAATTTCATGATATTCCTTGATAAATTTAATGGATCACCTTCACTTAAACACAACAGAAAAATACTAGCAGGATCTTTCCAGTATAGCTTTTCTTCCACTATAAGATATGGCTGAGATTTGAGCTTGAGAGCTCTATATTTCGTTCTATTTAGTGAGGTTGGACAAGAAAAGAAACACAGGTAATGAACAATATATTTATACCAATCTGAACAAAAAAAAATTTATTGAATACCTATTTTGGACTTACTCTGACCTTCTTCATTGAAAACTCCATCCACTGGTGCCAACAGATTATTTCCCAATGCTTGAAAATTTGTTTCTTTCAACAACTTTGCTAAACCCTGTCCCTTGACTAACTTAGTGGGTTTAATGTTCAAATCATACTCCTGAATTTTTGCTATCCATATTCCTATTTTTCCTTCAACATCACTTTTAACCAACACATCTTTAACATTAGAATTATGGACATAAGCAGTTATCTGGGACTGTAACACATAAGTCCTTAATGCTTTAAGTGCTTTTGCCAATCCATACACTTGTTTCTCCAAAATTTTATACTTGAGCTCAGCATCTCTAAGAGATTTGCTAAAAAATGCCACTGGCTTCTCCTTACTATCCTCATTTTTCTGCAACAACACATCAACAATAGTAGTGGGGGATGAAAATAAAAATATCTGAAATAATTTTTCATAATCTGAACTAATTAGAACTGGAGCTTGCTGCAGTGCTTCCTTTATTCTAGAAAATGCTTATATTTCATCCTTATCCCATCTCACTTCTGCATTTCTCTTCAACATGTATGTTATATTTCTCACAATCTCAGCATAATTTGAAACAAACCTCCTCAAAAATTTTCTTTCCCAAAAATCTCTGAATATCTTTCTTGATTCTGAGTAAAGGAATTGCCTAAATTGCTTCCACCCTTGCTGGATCAATCTTTACTCCTTGTTTTGAAACTATGTGACCCAATAATTTACCTTATTCTAAGGAAAATAAATATTTCTTGGGATTTAGTGACAAATCAAAATTTCTGCACTTTTGAAAGGTCTTTTGTAAATGGTCAAAGTGTTCATCATCTGACACCGAGAAAATAGTTACATCATCCAGATATATAACCACATATTTTTAACCAACAAACGATATGTTCATGGCCCTCTGAAATGTTGCATCTGCATTCATAAGACCAAATGGCATCCTTGCATACATGAAGGTGCCCCGGGGGATTGTGAAAGTTGTCTTCTTCTTATCTTATTTTTCAATTGCCACCTGATTTTACCCAAATAATCCATCAACCATTGACATCCTGCAAGCTCCTGTCACTTTTCGTAAGACATAATCCATTTTTGGCAAAGGATAATTATCCTTTAGAGATGCTCTGTTCAAATTCATGAAGTCCACACACAATATTATCTCTCCATTTTTCTTCCTCATAGTAACCAAATTAGAAACCCAGTCTGAATATTTGAGAGGGACTATGATTTTTTCTTGTAGAAATTTCTTCACTTCTTTTTCAAGTGAAGCTAAAATTAATGGCTTAATCTATCTGAGCTTTTTCTGTGTGGTTTGATCCCTTCCTTCAATGGGATCTTATGATGTATTATGATTTTGTCATATGTTTTCAAGTCCTCATATGACCAAGCAAACACATCCATATAATTCTTAAAAAGATCAATGTACCTTTATTTATAATTTTTAGGAACGCCTTTGAATAATTTCACCATATTTGGCTCCTTCCAGATTCCCAAATCACAGTCTTCCATCTATCCCTCTTGATTTATTTTCTTTGAATTACCAGCAACATCATTAGAATCAAATAATATTTCAAGGGGAACTCATCCTTTAGGAAGTACATTATCTTTCAATTAGCTAATTTTTTTCTCACCTATTGACTGCTTAAGATTTCTTATCTCTCCTTTTTTATCTTTTTGTTCTTCTTATTGATCTATCTCAACATCTTCAAAATTTTCAATCATTGTCAAGAAATTATTTATCTTCTCATCATCTTCAAACACCTGCCAATGTTTCACATTGTCAGGAATAGAGTGTCTATGTCTAATTTCAATCTCATACCTTAAACTTGGATTCATAGGTGGCTTGAAGGTGCTAGCTGCAACTGCTAACAAATATGTCAACCCATTCTCCTCCCTCGGCATAAAATGAAGATTGAAGGCTTCAAAATAGTTCTTAATCAAATCCAAAACTTCATTCCTATATGGCCTTAACCTCAGATGCTTCATTTGAAAAACATTTTTAATCTGTCTTATAATTAATTCAGAATCACTAAAAATGGAAATACACTAAATTCCCATCTATTTAGCAGTTTGAAGACTTAAGATCAAGGCCTTATGATCAGCTACATTATTCATTGAATCAAATTCTAACTTAAAATAAAAAGGCATGAGATTACCTTTTGGAGATACTAATAAGAATCCAGCTCCTGTGCCATCCTTGGAGTAGGCACCATCAAAATAACATTTCCAAATCTTCTTTGAATGCATCTCATTATGTACAATTGCTGAAGAGAGTTGCTTATCTGTGCCTTCATCAAATTATGCACCTTCATTTAGCATAAAACATGAAAGGTCTTCTTTTTCCTGACTATAAATGGGGGAATTACCTGCATCTTTCTTTGTGGTGGTTTTCACAAACCTTTTTTCTCTATAAAATCTCCTTTCTTCCCCATTGAAAATAGGAATGATAGCATAAGTGAAATCTAATTTTAAAACTCCTCCCAACTTCGCTCCCCAAGATCTTGACAAAAGCATTCCAAATCTGGCTGGAATGTCAGCAACCACTACATCAATAACAACACTTTTTGCTGGAATCTGTGCCAAAGCTACTACCATATCTTTAATTAACCCAACACATTTCACCCTCTTGGAATCAAATGAGTACAGGTCCCTTTAAGGTTTAGTAATTTTCAAATTCAACTCTTTCATGACAGACAATGGCATAAGAATGTGATAAGAACCTAAATCCAACATGTAATTATGGAGAATAAAATCAAGAAGAAGTAATGAAATGTAAAATAGAGGAACAAAAGAATCTACTTCTTCTACGTGAGGACCAAAAGTGACTATTGGTTTTTCTTCTTGAAAATTCACAGTATCACCTATATCTTCAATCTATGAGAGATTAATGAAATCTGAAATTTCTTTTTTATAACCTTGTGTCTTAGCTAATTCAATACGAGGCACCTGAATCTTGACCTTCTCCAACTCCTTTGATAAATTGAAAACTTGAATTTGCTTAACATTCTTCTCAGGTTCTTCTTTATTCTTTCTAGGATTTAAAGTCTGTTCGGGCATAGGAATGAACTTCTCCAAAATATTAGTATCAGTAGACCTGTTTTGGGAAGATTCAACCTGTTGCACTTCTTTTCTATCTATTGGATTCATAGGTTTCTTCCCTTTATCTACTTGTTTTACTGAGTTCTTTTGTTGTGGAGTCACCATTGGAGAAGGAATAGAATCTTGTTGTTCACCTTCATCATCCCGCACCCTAGATCTCTCTCTATATCTTAAATCATACTTTTTATGTAACTCATCTTGCATGAAATATGTAAATTTCCGACAGTATTCATCCATCTCATCTTGATCAAAAGACACTTCAACTTTAGCATATTCTCCTTCAGAATCTTCCTTTTGTTCATCTTCTCTCGTGTACATAGAAGATATCTGATCTTCAGCTTCTTTTTTGTCATCTTCTATTGATTGTCTAGGTGTTGATTCTATATACAGTGGTGCTTTAACTTGATCTTGATCTGTTCTCTCCCTCTGCAAAATTTGCAGGGGTTGTTTTCTGAATTGAGGATTAAATCCTCCTATGTTTTGTTGTATTGTTCTTTGGGAGTTTTTACTTTCCAATTCCATATTTACTAGCTTGTTTGAAAAATTTTGTATCACCTTTGTCATATCATCAATTCTTTGATCTTGTGGTGATTATTCTTTTGCTTTTCGCTTCTCTTGAACTGACTGCTTTTCTTTTATTTTCCTAGATGCAATCATATTAGCTTCAATTTCTAAATCATCTTTCTGTATTTTCTCAAGAGTAGGGGATCTCCTCTCTCTAAGTGTAAAACGAAAATTAGCTTCAAAAGCCCCAGAAAAAACTACCTTTACTCCAATAGGAGGGGGATTCATCTCTCACATAAAATATTATACAATTTGTTGAATCTCTTAACAAACTCATAAATGTTCTCATTAGGCTTTATTTTAATTTCATTAAATTCTGTTAATGAATAACCATGATCTCTCTTCTCTCCCCATCTCTGAGTGAATTTATTTTCTAACTCTTCCCAATTATTAATTGAACCATTTTATAAACCTTTGAACCATTTTCTAGCCTCCCCATTTATAGAATGCACAATAAGTCCCATTACAAAATCAATATGTTCTACATTTAAATTTTCAGAAAAATTGCAAAACAGGGGTAAATGTTGATCTGCAATTACTTCATCTTCTCTAGTGAAACAAGGAAGTAATTTAAGATATTCTTGAGGAATGGCATTCATTGGTTGTGGAATATTAAGTGGTGCATATCTATTCATCAAGAAAGTTGGTGCTGCCATATTTACACCTTGATTAACAACTCCTTGGGTTGACGAAGTCGATGAACCTATTGTGAAAGTGAATGTAGGTGGAGAAAAAACTGATGTGAGAGTGGGTTAATGAAAAAAGGAAGAGGAACCAACAACTATATTTTGTTGAGCTTGTGTAAAGGTAAAAGAAATAGACTCAAAGGAATGCTCTTCCAACTTAGTTTCTTGAAAATGAATGGGTGTGAAAGGTGAATCTTGTTCCAAGAAATGAAGTTCCTTGGAGATATCTTCAAACAAAGGGTTATGAGAACTGCTTCCAAGAGAAGACAATATATGATTAGGTGTTGATGGGGTTTTTGGTTTCTGATCCTTTTTAGAAAGCAATATTTCTGGATCTCGAAAATTAGGAACTTTCTTCTGCAAGGTATCTGACCTCTTGTGAGGCCTTTTGAAAGCCAAAATTATGAAAATAATAGACATAGCTGAATATTTCCTCCTCAATGAACAACTACAGGAAATAGTATGAAAAACCCAGGGAAAATGAACTTTGCTTCTTCGTCCCTGGCAACGGTGCCAAAAAATGTTGTATCTTAAGAGACAATCCCTTGGTTGTGGTAAGGAATCATTTCTTAAGACATTTTCGAAATATATTTCACAAAACTTATAATATCATATGGTATTTTTTTAATACCTTTGGAAATTAATTCTTTTATACCCTCAATAATATGATATAATGAAAGACTTCACAATGCCATTAAATGTTGATATCTGAGTGAAAGGAAGAACTGAAGGGGGAAACTCAAAATTATATGCTGAAAAATAGAATCTATGACTTTAAATCTCAGAAGAACTTTATGTAGAAATAACAGCTGGAGTGAAGGAGTGCATATTTAAGGTTATTTAACTCTCACTTACAGGTGTAATAAAGAGATCGAAAACTACTTTAATTCACTTCAATCAAAGAAGAATAAACACAAAATGAAACTAGAAAGACAAATCAACATCAAGAGATGCAGGAAAATTGATCTTCTTTCATTAATTTCTCAGAAAATTAATTAAAAACTTTGCAGTCATCCAGAGGTCCAAAACTTGGAACCCTCCTCTTTCTTTCTCATTTGTTTAAATACATACAAAAGTAGTTTGTAGCTGTTAGAACTTCTTGTAACTACTCAAACTACCTAGACTTGTGTAAAATACCTATTACATTGCAATTAAATACTTCATAACAACATCGATCTCTTAAAAAAAAAGATAAATAAAACTAAAAGCGTCAATCTACATGCCGGATCTGGATTTGATTAGTTGTCACTGTGTTTCCTTGATTTGCTTATGTGTCCTTTTGAGGCGCTGAGGTGTCACCCGGTCAATTAATCATCCATGCTCTGCACTTTTTCCATATTTCAATGTTGAATTTAGGATAATTGACCAACTTGTGATATTCTAATCTGAAAGCAGTGATCTTGTTGAAAGTGGGCCCTTCTGTGAACAAAGTCTCTACCATCCATAATAATTGAAAATACCTCTATAAGAAATTGACAACTATAGCTCCTTTCAAGATTGCAACTTTCTCATGGGTATTATCAATATTGCTATTTACTATGACTAAGATAGGTTCATATGAATCCCATGATAGAAGACTTCCTTTCAAATCCCAGCATAATGTCAGCCCTGCTCTAGTCCTTTTGTTGAATATATTATCAAAACTGTTTATAGCTTGTTTGATTTATGCCAATTTCTTCTCCGCCGACTTCATGCAAGTATTTTTCACAATCAACTTATTTATCTCTAGCACACACAATGTTCTATCTTCGATTTAATTTTCCTCTAGCTCTTGATTTGTCTTCGAATTGATAAAATCAATAAATTTCTTTGCCCATAAAGCTCTGTTAATATTCTTTTGTTTATTAGCCAAGACAAGTTCCTGTAAATCTCTGAATATGATATTTTCCTCTGACACTATAATCAAGGACTCCCAAGCTGTTTTCATGACTTCAATGATTTCATTCCACACAATATCCTTCGCTTGAATCAAATTTATGTTTTCTTTCATTTTTTTATTTAAGATTCTTGATTTCATCATAAGCTGTCTAGCAATTTGATGTGACAAATGAGTTGTCTTCTGGCCGACGACATGTGCGGTTTGTGTCACATGCTTTTTACATTTCCGCGGGAGTGCTCTTGGGTATGGCACATCCATCAAGGGTCTTCCCCCACAGTAATCATGAGTCGTAGATTTGTGGTCAGTGGACTTCTGGCGGAGTCAACTACGGAGGCACCAACGTTGATAACCTGCGGGCTATTTGTACCCGTGGGTTTCTGCTGATCCGGGGTTAACCTTTATTTATTTAAATCCTGCCTGATGATTAGCACGGGTGTTAATCAAACAATCGATCCCACCTTCACACTTTTTAGCATCAAATTAATCGACCAACATACAAAAATAAAATTAGTTTTCGGCATATGAAAGATTGCATTTTGTCTTATTTTCTAAATATATGCTTTTTTGTATTTTAAAAAATATAATAAACGAAAATGAAAAATATACAAAACATGACTAATGCTAAGAACACTCCCAAGGTTGAGAAAGCTAGATTAAACATGTCTACCTATTTTCTGGATGCAATCTATGCTCATAATTCATTCCCTGGCATGAATTATACATAGTCACAATGAGAACCTATCGTGCATATCTATTGCAAGTTTCTTTTGAGTACAAATTCGAGGGAGTAATCGAAAATCTGAATGATCAGTTCCTCATTCCACTATACAAGTTAATTTTTGAGGAAGAGCCACCTTGCATTTCTCGTGAGACGATGGAAGTATTGTTCAAAATAACAAATTGATTTGCCTCACCAGAAGGAACTTACCTCAAGAGTGTTTGGCGGATAGAAGCCTCCACATTAGTTATTGAGGTATGTTAGCGACAAGTTATTCATGCAAGAAATTTCTTATCATATTTCCATAGAATTGTGAGCATTTTTTCAAACGAAAAATAAATCAAATCGGCCTCCTCTTCCTTTATAAATCATATTTTACGAGATCAATAATATAAAGGTTCTTGAGGCTGAGGGAAAGGATATAGAGAAATTTGAATTCATTCAATTGGACTTGAATCCATACTATCCTAGGAACATTTGTAAATAACATTGTGTGAAGATTCATTTACAGTGGCCAAGTGGGACATTCTATAGGCACGAGGGGGAAGAAATGAAGAATTGTTACAATGCCTCCAAGTCTCTTGAACTAGTCATATTCGCAGGAACATCACATGTTACTCCTCAAAAGGAAGTCACTCCAGAGGCAGAACCAAAAGAAAGGCACATCCTAGTGCACGAGAAAGGCAAGAATAAGTTTGTGCATACCCCAGCCAAAGAGTAGAGTCACATGATGAAATAATGCCAAATCATCCTAAAAGTGGCCATAGCTATAGAAAATAGGAGGAATAGAGGAAGAGGGAAGAAAAACAACAGAAAAAGGAGGAAAATGAATAGAAAATATTAGAATAATAAAGGAAGAAACAAGAAGGAGAAGAAAGACAGAAGTGAGAAGAAGAAGAAAGGTGGAAGATGGAAGAATAAGAAGTAACATGAAAACAAGCAAAAGAACAAGAGAAAAACCAACAAATAGAAGAGGAGAGAAGAAAATTGAAAGAGAAGAAACTTTCCAAAGGGATTGAGGAACTGACTATAATTCAATACATGGAGGTGGAACCAGAGATGTAAAACCAAGTTGTTGAACTTATGTCGAGCACTTAACCGGTCACCATTCAGTCTCCCCCTCCTCTAGCAGTAGAGCACTCTCCGAGCGAAGAAGAGTAAATTCTTCCTCTTGACGATGGTTTGGTCATGGATACGTAAAATATAACTTACAATGAACTTTAGAAGAAGAATGTACAAGTGCGAAAGAAACACTTTTTGGATGAACTCTCATCTCCTACATTCATTAGAGAAGGGTAATTGTGACAGACACGAGGATAAATCCAGTATCCATTGCTACATCCAAATTGGCCTTCATAGGTGCTTCCAAGTCAAACATGGAGTATCTCATGTCATAGAATAGACAAATGGCAACGAACTTGCAGGATGCAAGGAAAGAAGTGGAACAACTCCAAGCAGATGTCCATAAGGTAGCTTCCACACAATCATGTCTTGAAGAACTTAAGGCATCCATACTTGGAGAAGTATCGGCACTAGGAGAGACCATGCAGATCCTTTATGAGGAGCTTGTCACCACGCATAAATCAATTGTCTGCTTGCATGACATGCAACAGAAATGCAAAGATAATGCTAAGTATCTCAATATTATGCACACATCCATTACTGTTGTGCATGAGTGGTCAATTCAAAACAAAGGGGCACTGTCCGAATTGGGAAAAAAAGTAAGGCAACAGGAAGAGCTGGAGAAAGCACAATTTTGGATGATCATTCAAAGTAACAAAAAACTTTACTCATTCATTTCCAAAATTTAGGCGTTATATGCACGATTATACAACAACTTGGATTTCATGGAGAAAATACACAATATCCCTTCAGTTGGCTCACTCACGGAGGCTAAATGCAAGAATCAGGTCAGGCGGGAGGTAAAATAATACTTGGAACAATTAGACAGATATCCAACAAGGAAGATATGGAAGTGAATAGGATTAATATGTAGAAGTACGTTGGTTTCCCTATCCAAATTAACATTGTGTTGCTCATGTTGAAGAAGGAAATTCAGACCGGTTCAAAATCAGTCTACTCGGATGAAATGGAGGCTAGATTCTGCTTCTAGCCTAGTCTCATCGCACAGTTTTTGGAATTTGTCATGCAATAAAAATCTTGGCACCACTATTAGACCGATAAAATACAAGTGGAGGTGGTTGAGCTCAATTTTCACCAAAATCAAGCTTAACTTATTTTGTCTTATTAAGCTATCTAGTGACTTTACCCAAATTTTTCTTATATGGGTATGAGTAATATTGTAATATTATTTTGTAATTAATTACTAAAATTCCAAGTGTAAATTGTGGAATGAGAAGATTTATTTGTAATGAATTCCAACGGTCATGGTTGTAGGAAGTCAAACTGTCATGAGGGAAGTCACATGTCATAAAGGGATATGAATAGTCACTCCTTTTGTTATAAATATACCCTCATTTTTCATGTAAATGGATTTTGGGTCGGCCTTTTGGCTTAGGATCAGAAGATTTGGATTTTTTTTGAGAGCCTCGACTTTTATGTAGCATAGAGGGAGTATCTTTCTATGGAGGAGCAGGTGTTGGCCTCATCTTCCACTATCAGGGCTATCACTTCGTCAATTGTATATGTATGCTTGGAACTTCCATTTTAATAAAATCTCAGAGTCTAGATGTTTTCATGCATATATTGTGAATATAGTAGGACTATTCTTGTTATGTTTGCAATATATGTTATTTAATTTATGCTAATTCTTATGAACTATTTCGTTTGCATTAGTACGAATCTTGTTGGATGTGTGTTGTTGTATATTTCCATCATGGTTAACTTGTGAAATATTTTTCAGGCTAAATTATGATCTCTTTATGGTCATGTTTTCCCTTCAACTTGTGTACTATTACAAGCTTCTAAGGGGCTTACTCACTTTTCCTTCATCGTGTTAGAACCTTTCATGCATTGCTCCAAAATTGAGCTGAAAAAAGAGCTAACACTGAATAGAGAGAGAGAGCTCCAAAACTGAAGTGACAAAAGCTAACACTTACAAAAGCTATGAAATGATACGCATAAGCCTTTTTATTGATGAGGACTATATTTTCTTCATTTTACTCTATTTTCCTTCTATTTCCACCTCACGTGCAGCCTGTGACCTTTCACCTTCATTTTCTCCTAATTTCCTTTATTTTCATAAATAAAATTCTAACAAATTCCTCATTTCCTTTTCAAAGCATTTTCCATTTCCTTTGCCAACTTCCCCTTATCCATAATAAACCAAATGAACACCCACTTGGATGTTTTTTCCCAACATTTAGCTTGGAATACGTGTCCCGTGACCTTGGTCTTATTTTTCCTTTGTTAAATTTATTACATGAATTTTAACCTGGGGTTGTTACATAAACGAGGCTCATCATACTCAATCTGATCCTTGAATGCGAAAGGAAACCCACTGATGAATATTTGAACATTTGTCTTCTTGTCCTTAAGATATTATACATGCCTAAACAACTCTAGAAAAAAAGTCGTATACAGTTCATATTTCATAGACTCCATATTTAGCTCATAGAACTCCTCGGCCTTTCCATTGTAATATATGTTGAAAATGCAGCAAGATGATGGAGCTTAGTGAAATGAAGTCGCCTTCACTAAGTGGGCCCGCAGGCGAATTCTGGCGCAAAGTCTATTTTTAGACTATGTCTATTTTTAGACATATGGAGCATGGTTCGGGGATTCCAGTTTGAGATTCTTGGAGAATTGATCATGTTGGTAAAAATATATGAGACTCTATTTTTTAGGTCGAAGAGGTCGAATTCTATTTTTAGACTGCCTCTCCTGAAAATAGGGAAGTCAAATATTATTTACCCTTAATAATATTTAGACTATAAACTTCAGTTTACTCTCTTGGAGCACTTCAGTTCGAGCTACAGAAGTGGCTCATGCATCTGACAGAGAAATTACGCTATTCCTAAGGGTTTGATGGCATCATGCATGGTTGACTTCAGTTGGACTTCAGTGGCAGAAGTTTGGTGGAGTTAATGAGACAGATAGTGGAGTTGTGTTCTGTTTATTTTAGTTGAACTAGTTGAGATTAGTTTAACTAGCTAATCAATTAGTTAAGAGTGGAGTGAATTAAATATTATTTAATTCATAAATTAGTAACTCATTATTCAACTCAAGAACACATCAGTTCACTACAGTGCATGATCAGTTCAGTGGAGACCAGTGAAAGAGGTAGATGAAAGGGTGGAGTTAGCTATCAGTGGCGACATCAGTTGTGCATGAGATTTGCACCACACTTGGAGGATTTTTCCATGACAATTGCGCAGTCAAGCCAAGTAGATTCGAACCTTGGATCTCTATATAGACAGGCTTGGATTGCATAATAGAGGCAAGGCAATTGGTGGTGAGTTTTGAACCAGTAACCTGTTCAAAACTGAGCTAGATTGTGAGTAACTGTATGAGAAAGTACTGAGTACTTGTGAGGAGTATTGTACTGAGTTTGTTACTTGATTTCTCCATTATAATATACACAATAGCTGCGGGGTTTTCAGCTATAAGCTTTCCCCATACATACTGTGTTAATGTGTATGATGATTTGATGTGTTATCGCTTGATTTTATTTCCGCATGTTTTATGATCTGAGTGGAAGAGATTATGTGTTGCATATAAATTCAAATTTTATGTGATCAGGATAGTCTCGGTGGATAATTAATTATTATTCAGAAAATTTCTACATGGTATCGGAGCTATTGAAGCAGAGATTGATCATCACAGTGATTACAAACTTATTTCGGTAGACAGAGTCTGCATGCGGGCCAGGTAGCCTCCGGATTCATCTTTCTTCGGAAATTGAAAGGTCTGGTAAATGCCCCTTGCAGTCAATCTCTGTGCTAGAAATAATTTGTTCTCACAGATCTAGAGTGGTTGAGCTTTGAGGTGGAATTCGAATTTTGCAGCAGTTTTGTTTTCTTGTTGCCAGTGTTGAAAATGTCTTTCAACGGTTTGCGACTCGAATATGCTCTTGAAGGCAGTTCGAATTATGTTGCATGGAAGGATCGCATGGAGGCAGTATTAGAAGATAATGGTCTGAAGGAGTTCGTAGATACGGATGTCCAAAAGCCCACTGATGCAACTGAAGTCGATGCATGGCAAAAGAAGATGGCGAAGTGTCGAAGGATCCTGTTGGAGGGCGTCAAGGATCATATTGTATCCAGCCTGCATGGAAAGGCTACTCCATATTTAATGTGGAAAGCTTTGACGGATCTATTCCAGAGTAAGAGCGACCAAAGGAAGCCGGCGCTCAAAGATAAGCTCAGGAACATCAAGATGGAGAAAGGCGACAGTATCGCCAAATACCTCACGAAGTTCACTCAGTGCAGAGATGAGCTGGGAAGTGTGGGGGTGACTGTCGAAGATGAGGACATGGTCGACCTGGCTCTCCTTGGTCTTCCGAAGGCTTGGCACTCATATCAAGATAGTGTCAATGGTCGAGAGAAGCTGCCGGGATGGGAGCGCCTTTGGGCGGATCTCATGCAGGAGGAGATAAGGAGGACTACTCGAGATGGATCTTCATCAAAGGGAGCTGATGAAGAAAATTGCGCTTTGGTTGCCAAAGCAAAGAAAGGGAAGGGTAAGAAAACTTCTCATTCCGGTGCAAATGGCAAGAATCAGGATATGGCGAAAGTGAAGTGTTTTCACCGCCATGATCACGGACATTATGCTACCAATTGTCCAAAGAAGAAGAAGAACAAGCAAGCGGGAAGATCTGCAGATGGAGAAGCTTTGGCTTCACATTTCGAGCTTGAATTTTCACTGATCGCATGCTTGGTTTCAAGTGTGTTGGGATTGGTGTGGTTCTTGGACAGCGGTGCGTCATTTCATATGACGGGAGATCGAGATTTGTTCTCATATCTGGAGGACAAAGATTTGGGTGTGCACATCGAGATGGGCGATGATGGTAGATACAGTGCGACTGGTATCGGTACCATATCCTTTCAGAGGGATTCTGGTAAGCCCTTTGTATTGAAGGATGTCATGCATGTACCTGGATTGAAGAAGAACTTGATCTCTGTGGCGATGTTGGAGGATAAGGGGTATGATGTGGTCTTCAACGAAGGAAAAGCCTTCCTGCGCAGTAAGACTACTGGAGAGACCCGGAAGATAGGGGTTCGAACTCAGAACCTTTATCAGTTGCAGGTAGATGACTGCGCAGCTATGGCATGCAAGGCTGGAGATGTGGTGAGCCGGGATGATGTGGGCGAACTATGGCACAGGAGATTGGGCCATCTTCACCATGGAGCTTTGAAGATTCTGCAGCAGATTTCTACTGGACTTCCTAAGGGCACTCTTGCGCAGTCAGATCAGTGCAAGGGGTGTACTTTAGGGAAGTATGTGAAATCCACCTTTCACGAGAAGGATAGTCACGCCACGATGATCCTTGAGAGAGTTCACACAGACGTGTGTGGTCCTTTCTCAGTTGCTTCGACAGAAAATCACAAGTATTATGTGATCTTTGTTGATGATTTCTCTCGAAAGTGCTGGATCTTCTTCATGCAGAAGAAGAGCGATACATTTGCGAAGTTCTGTGAGTTTAAAGCACTGGTCGAGAAGGAGTCGGGGAAGAAGGTGATTGCTCTAAGGAGTGATAACGGTGGTGAATTCATCTCGGCTGAATTCAAGGAGTTCTGCAGCGCAGAAGGGATTCGGTGAGAGCTCATCGCACCCCATAACCCACAGCAGAACGGGGTGGCTGAGCGGAAGAACAGAACGATCGTGGGTGCTGCACGGGCGATGTTGCATGATCAGGGCCTACCCCTTCACTTGTGGGCCGAGGCATGCAATACAGCAGTGTATGTGCAGAACCGTTGTCCTCACAAGGTTCTTGGCATGAGTACACCGGAGGAGGCTTATTCTGGCAAGAGGCCCGATATTTCCCATTTGTGGATCTTTGGTTCTCCTGTCTACATGCATGTGACGAAGGATGCGAGAAGGAAGCTGGATCCAACTGCTGAAGTTGGAATATTTGTGGGGTACACTGATACACCTCACAACTATCGAGTGTATGTGCCAGACAGTCGCAAGACTGTTGTGCGATGGGATATAAAATTTCAGGAGGAGAAAGCCATGCAGTGTTCGCTTGAGAGGGAGCTACACTTGCATGCAGATGAGGAGCTGTTAGTTCCTAAGGAGGAGCTTCCGAATGTGGATCAGCCACAAGAGGAAGTTCAGGAGGTGGAAGAAACCACCCATGCAGCGCCAACCATCAGAGGGCGCATGCGCACTACAGAAGCTGAGTGACTGGCTCGAGATGCAGAGAAGGTTGTAGGACCACCTACAGCACAGCGCAGACAGAGATAGTCATCGGATCGGTACACTAGATACATGGCTCTTGTGAGTCAATGTTTCGTGACGGAGCCATCCTCTTTTGAGGAAGCTGTGGAGGAACCCGCATGGGTTGATGCCATGATCGAAGAATATGATTCGATCGTCAGGAACAGTGCATGGGAGATTGTCCCAAGACTGGTGGGGAAATCAGTGGTGGGTTCGCGATGGATCTACAAGGTGAAGCAGGCGGCTGATGGAAGTGTGGAGAAATACAAGGCGAGATTTGTCCCCCGTGGCTTTTCACAGATCGAGGGGATTGACTATGAGGAGACCTTTGCACCTGTCGCAAGGTACTAATCCATACGGACGATCCTTTCTCTCTCAGCGCAGATGGGGTGGCACATTCATCAGATGGATGTGAAGACTGCGTTCCTCAATGGAGTCATTGAGGAGGAGGTGTACATAGAGCAGCCTGAAGGTTTTGAGATCTTCAGCAGTGAGTCGCATGTGTGCCGACTCAAGAGAGCACTATACAGGCTGAAGCAAGCACCTCGTGCTTGGTACACTCGGATAGATAGCTACTTCACCGGGCTTGGATTCTCCAAGAGTGAGGCGGATCCAAACCTGTACCAGATTGTGGTGGAGGGGAAGCTATTGATCATCGTACTGTATGTAGATGATCTGATTTTGACTGGCGATGAGCAGTTGATACTTTCATGCAAGGAGAATCTTGCACGAGAGTTTGAGATGAAGGACTTGGGCATCCTTCATTATTTCCTGGGATTGGAGATTTGGCAGCGCAGCGGAGGACTGTTTGTTTCTCAGGGCAAGTATGCCCGGGAGATTCTGGAGAGGTTCAACATGCAAGGCTGCAAGCCTGTTGACACTCCTCTTCCTGGTGGTTGGAGGAAGGAGGATGCTACTTCAGCGGAGGTAGTGGATGCCACTGTCTATCGATAGTTGGTGGGGTCGCTTATGTATCTGGTAAATACACGACCCGATATATGCTATGTGCATGAACCGCCGCAAGCTATGGTTAAGCCTACCAAGCTCTTTGGAAGGCAGGTACATGTATCGCGCTATATCGCAGGCACACCTGGGATATGGCTCCAGGTACGTACGAGGATGGAGCGAAGTCAGTTTCACCGATGCAGACAAGGTGGAGCCCAACCTGACCAAGAGCACTTCGGAAGAGTTTTCAAGATTGGGTCGACGGTGCTAGCTTCGGGCACAAAGCAGTAGCGCAGATCCGTGGCACTCAGTTCAGCAGAGGCCGAGTACATGGCAGCTAGCTTGGCTGCATGCGAGGCTATTTGTATGAGGAAGATCCTCGTTGGATTGTTCGGGTTGCATTTGGAGCCTACAGTGATTTACTGTGATAACCAGAGTTGCATTAAACTCTCGGCTAATCCAGTATTTCATGATAGATCCAAACACATCGACATCAGGTACCATCATATCAAAGATTGTGTTCAGCGGAGAATCATGATGCTTTCATATGTTCCCACGGAGGATCAGGATGCCGACATCCTGACGAAGGCGCTCACCAGGAGCAAGTTCGAATTCCACAGAGGAAGGATAGGGATTGCAGATAATCCATATCTTGCTGAGAGGGAGTGTTGAGAATGCAGCAAGATGATGGAGCTTAGTGAAATGAAGTCGCCTTCACTAAGTGGGCCCGCAGGCAAATTCTGCCGCAAAGTCTATTTTTAGACTATGTCTATTTTTAGACATATGGAGCATGGTTCGGGGATTCCAGTTTGAGATTCTTGGAGCATTGGTCATGTTGGTAAAAATATATGAGACTCTATTTTTTAGGTTGAAGAGGTCGAAGTCTATTTTTAGACTGCCTCTCCTAAAAATAGGGAAGTCAAATATTATTTACCCTTAATAATATTTAGACTATAAACTTCAGTTTACTCTCTTGGAGCACTTCAGTTCGAGCTACAGAAGTGGCTCATGCATCTGACAGAGGAATCACGTGGTTCCCAAGGGTTTGATGGCATCATGTATGGTTGACTTCAGTTGGACTTCAGTGGCAGAAGTTTGGAGGAGTTAATGAGACAGATAGTGGAGTTGTGTTCTGTTTATTTTAGTTGAACTGATTGAGATTAGTTTAACTAGCTAATCAATAAGTTATGAGTGGAGTGAATTAAATATTATTTACTTAATTAATTAGTAACTCATTATTCAACTCAAGAACACATCAGTTCACTACAGTGCATGATCAGTTCAGTGGAGACCAGTGAAAGAGGTAGATGAAAGGGTGGAGTTAGCTATCAGTGGCGACATCAGTTGTGCATGAGATTTGCACCACACTTGGAGGATTGTCCATGAAAATTGCGTAGTGAAGCCAAGGAGATTCGAACCTTGGATCTCTATATAGATAGGCCATGATTGCGCAATAGAGGCAAGGCACTGGCGTGAGTTTGAACCAAAGAACTGCTCAAAACTGTTAGATTGTGGGCACCTCCAGATGAGTAGCATCATACTGGAGGAGTGGATTGTAAATTTTAGCTTGTTACCTTTGATTTCTCCATTATAATACACACAATAGCTGCGGGGTTTTCAGCTATAAGCTTTCCCCATACATACTGTGTTAATGTGTATGATGATTTGATGTGTTATCGCTTGATTTTATTTCCGCATGTTTTATGATCTGAGTGGAAGAGATTATGTGTTGCATATAAATTCGAATTGTATGTGATCAAGATAGTCTCGGTGGATAATTAATTATTATTCAGCAAATTTCTACAATATATCTTGAACAAATAATTCTTTTTGAAGAGTCTCTTAAACTCATGCCAACTCAACTCCTTTGTCTTGATCCATCTAACACACTCCATGTCTTCCCACCAGATATCTACTTTTCCCTTGAGACTAAAAATATTTGTTCTGCCTTCATATTCTCTATATAATCATGCATCTCAAAGAACTTCTTCATCCCAAGTAGCCATTCTTCTGCATCTTCCAGTTTCTTCAGATCTCCCAAAGGTCGATGGCTTTGCTTTCTAGAAATCATAATTACCCCCTCTCAATCCTCCGATAACTATTATAGCGGTGATGACAATGATGTCCCTATAATCCTGAACTATAATAGAACACATAACCACTACCTCTCAAGTCAGGTGCATCCAACAATATGCCACCTCTGATGGTGTCATCCCTATCTGATATGTGCCCTCCATGAGACCTGTTACCATATACCCCATTTTTCCTTTCCTCCCATCCATAACTGATCTTTGGTTGTCCATGTCTCTACAAATTTGATAAAATCTGAAGGATCACTACATTGAACTCTTCTTGTTTTTCCTAAGCTCTAGCAAGTGTTTCCTATGACTGAATTATCCTGTCATTATATTCCTTACAGCTTTTGATTTTTTCCTCGGACTTCTTAGTGTATTTACTATACCAGGAGAGTAATCATCTCTTTGTTTCTCACCTGATCTATAAGGAGAGTCACCTAAATTGTTTGGTAGTTTTTTTGTTGCAATGGAGTACCAAATACACCTTCCTTGGAGTTGGTTGTTCCCTACAAGGAAATCACAAGCAATTTGTTGTTGTTGGAGGAAAAATATAAGTAAAAAAAGCATTGTAAGTAGTGAGAACAATGCATATATCAAAAAAAAATAAAAACTAAGAAATAAACACATAATTATAGCTCAATGGAGAAAACACATCAAAAAATTAATGGAAAAGGATTCCCTTTATTAACTATTGAATGTAGAAGGAATAAAATATATCAATTAAAGATAGTTGGAGAGAATTGTTTGAGAAATGGTGCTAAAAAATCCTCAACAAGGAAGTCCCTTTCCTCAATCTCTTTGCAAGCTTCCTCTCTCTCTCAAAGAAGTATGAAGACTCTCGCAATGGTGAAATCCTCTTATCAATGAAATTCTTGGTTGTTTAGGGAGAAATTTTGGCAACATAACAATGCTTTGCTTCTTGTTGTCTCTTAGCTCTCATAGAACTTGCATCTATATAGTTTCTTGGGAACTCCTCCTCCCCTGGCTCATAAATGTGGTGATTCACCTCATAAATGAGAATAGAGCTACCAATTCCTTACCTTTAAGGCTTCTTGGGGCTCAAGGCTCATTTTTTTTAGCCCGATTTGGGGTGTTTCTCAAGAAATTTCACTGCCTAAGGTGTTGAACAGGTGTTTCCATGACCGCACGACTATTGAAGAAATAATTGTGCAACCATTAATTTCCAGTAATGGTGCACCCACGTGGTCCAATTTGTTAACTTGAACCTTAGGAAAGATTTTTATTTTTGGTGGCCATGACGGTTCCAACTGGAAATGTTACCGTTGTATGTGTTAATCACTGACTTTCGGTGTCTCTTAGTGCATACAAATGAGTGTACAATATCCACATGATAATAGTTTCCCCCTAATGTATGAGGTTAGGAGTCCAGGTGTATAGCTGAAATATATCACGATTTGTTGATCTAACTAAGAGTTATACCAACTTCTTGAGAGATAAAGTAACTTGTGGTGGAGATGAGTCAGGAAATTCCTTGACTAAGAATTAAATATAACCATGCAATAAATAATTTTGAGATAAAAAGTGTCTATAGGAGGTGGGAATGTCCCATGCTCGTTATCATGACTAGTGACTAGCTATTACAATCATACAGGAAATTCTCCTATCAAGTCAGCATTGATGTGGCTAACATGTTGATGCTTGATGAAGATAATGTATTATTTCCTCAAGGGTGCCTCTGATAAATATACTGATCTAGGTGCCCCCCATGCATAAAAATGTGAAACAATGCTGAGTGAGGTTGATCTGAAAATGAAAATATTTGTATCTGTTGTTCAAAGTATCCATTTTCATTTAATTAAGTGTGCAAAGTGTTCTCCATGTCTTGAAATTTAAACAAAGTGTTTTTGGTAATTGTTTATGATTTTTTGTGTGAGGGAATGTTAATTAAAATTACTATTTAACATCTTAAATCAGAAATACACAGCAACAAAACTTCAACATAACAACACAACAACATGATGAGGCAGTTCACCCCTCCTAGGCTAGATCTGTTGGGTCCAAGGCTCCCAATGGGCATGTCATTGCTCTATTAAGTTGCTCAAATTGGTTTTACAGTGACAAATATGCCTAAACATGCAGAAACAGCTGTGAAATTGAATTCATAAGACTGAAATAAGCTAATAATGGCTTTTATTTCACCTCAAACAGCGAAGCATAGCCTAATATAGCTCCATTTCCCTGATGGCCCTGGTGGCTCTCCAAACTTCCCTGAAGAAAAAATGGTTGTAGAAAACCTTTGTTCACTCTGCAACCTATCCCAACCTCTCCAAAATGATTAGAATCCAAAATTGACTAAAATTTTGTATTTTTTGGTCGAAAATTGAGAAAGTTATGATCAAAACAAATTTTGCCCAGTGGCACTAGAAATCCTCCTCCAGAACTGGAGGAGCTCTAGTTAAAGCCACCAAAAGAGTCAGACAGCCAAAAAGGTCGGAACCACATGATAATTTTGGGGGCAGCATTAATTGTAACTACCAGTTTGCTGGCACGTTCACATGCAAGAATCCCAGATAGTTTTCCACTAGCGGTTAAGTAGTTAACCCACACCCATGGTCATAGCCCACAGGTTGCATGGCTATGGGGCTAGCACCCAAGGGCCTAATGCAATGTTCCACCATTTGAAAGGGGCTTAGCCCTTTATCACCGCTCGTGGTCGCGGGCCTTATCCCTTAGGCCTGGGGGGCTTAAACCTTAACTCCACCCGTTAAACTGTCAAATTATGACCCGACTGACCCATATTCGTTCAGGTCGGGTCGACCTCCACCCGAGCCATGACCCATTTTTTCACACCTGCATGAGGACCCGACTGTTGACCTGAATGCGTTTAGGGTGACTCGTTTTTTCACACCTGCATGAGGACTCGACTGCTGACCCGAATGCGTTCAGGGTGACCCGATTCCATTCAGGTCGGGTCGGGTCTGCCCCCCAAAATATTTCTTGAAAAATACTTGAACCATAGGCCTCAAGCCACAGGGTAGCCTTTGATCAGGCCACATGGCACCCTCTGATAGGCTTCCAAAACCTTAATAAAAAAATGAAATTTGCCACAAAAAAAATTCTGAAAATGTCAAATTTTTCTGTGTTCAAAAGTCCTGTTTTGAAGGTTATTAGGCAACTTCAAACTTCAATATATTTCACATACGCCATTTGATTTGAGTCTCGTTCACAATTCCACAATCACAGCAAAGAGGCCTATCCGGTCGTTTAGGTTGCAACCAATTTTGAGCAGTTCCAATTTTGAGCATTTTTTTCCACTTGGACATGATCACCTGATCACACCTCCCCATTGGGAAGCTTTGGGACCCAAAAAGCCTTCAATTACCTGTTAAGAAGATGAGGGTACATATCCCTCACCTTTTCCACCTCCATCCATTTTTCCTTACTCGGTTTGCTGCCTTTAAGACCAACCCAAACATAACCAACACTTCCCCTCCTCAAAGTGCATGTCCTTCTATAAAGGAAATCATCCTCTTTCAGCTCACCAAAAATTTTGGTGAGAAATCCTCTATAGATGGCAGCTTAATGTCACTTTCATAATCATAAATTAAAGGAGTTTCATACAAATGTAAATTTTCCACATTCACAACGGAATACATTTGCATATATGAAGGAAAATCTAGTTGAAAAGCATTATTTCCAACTTGTTTAAGGATCTTGAATGGACCATAACGAATAGGCTTCAGCTTTTTACCCTCTCCTTGCATTATTTCCTTACTAATATGTAGCCATACCTCATCACCTTCTTGAAACTTATGATCAACTCTGTGTTTGTCGTGCCTCTCCTTGTACTTTCCTTGAATTTTTTGAAGTTGTTCTTGAACCTGATGATGTATGAGCTGAATTCTTTCAATGAACATGTGAGATTTGTCAATTTCACTATTCCCAACAATGGAAACATCTTTCTCAAGAATGAAATCTAAAGGTGACTTAGGAAAATACCCAAAGCAAGCTTCAAAAGGTGAAGTATTTGTAGAAGAGTGCTTGGCCCGGCTGTAAGCATGTTGAATGTAATGCAAGTGTTCATCCCAAAGCTTGGGATGCTTGCTACAATAACCTCTCAAGAGATGTACAATGGTTATGTTCACTACCTATGTTTGGCCATCTGTTTGCAGATGGAAAACAATACTCTTCTTCAAATTGGTTTCCATCATCTTCCATAAATTGAACCAAAAATTCCCAAAAAATCTGGAATCCCTGTCACTAACAATAGTAGGCAAGCCATAATGAACCCATACATGTTGAAAATATAAACCAATATTTTGTTTAGCAGTCATACATTTCTTACATGGCATAAGAATACACATCTTGCTGAATCTATCAACTACTACATAAAGATAATCATGTTGCTTTCTAGATAATGGTGGACCTCCAACAAAATCCATAGAAACACTTTCCCATGGTCTAGAAGGTACCAGAAATGGTGTATATAGACCAAGCTTCCTATTGCTAGGCTTTCTTGTAGCACATAATGAACAAACTCTAATGAAATGTGAAACACTATCTACCATGTGAGGCCAATAACAATACCTCTGTAAATGTGCCATTGTTTTGCTTACCCTGAAATCTCCAGCAATAACAGAAGAATGAGCTTCACTCATGATGCTTAGTCTCTCCCCCTGTGGTATACATAAATTGCCCATATGAAACAGCAAATTATTATGCAAATGATAATCATTCTCCTCAACATTATTCCCTTCATTCAAGTTAGCATACACATCCTTAAAATCAACATCTGATGCATACTGTTCTATGTATCTCTCATGTATAATAGAATCATTCTTAAGTAAATTAGTAGCACTAATAATAGGTCTTGAAAGCATATCAGCAAATTTATTGTAAATACCTTTCTTTTACCTTATTACCAAGTGAAATTGTTGTAGGAAACCCATCCATCTGAAATGTTGTGACTGTTGTAATTTACTTTGCGACTGCAAGTACTGTAAAGGCTGATGGTCGGTATGAACAACTATTTCTTTGCCCATCAAATATTGTTTCCACTTTTTGACGCTTTGTACCAACGCATACAGCTCCTTATCATATGTACAATAATTCACAACAGCACCATTAAATGTCTCAGAATGAAATTCAATAGGCCTACCATGCTGTAAGAGAACTGCACCCATGGCGTAATCACTAGCATCGGTCTGAATCTCGAATGGTTGTCTCAAGTTTGGTAATGCAAGGATTGGAGCTGAACTTATCTTCTCTTTCAAAGACTCAAAATATTTCTATTTCTTTCCTCCCCATTGGAAATCACGCTTCACACTTGTCACTACATGCCTAGGATTTGTTATGGTAGAGAAGTTATAAATAAACTTCCTCCAATACTGAGCTGCACCCAAAAAACTTCTTACCTTTGTAATGGATTTGGGAGTACGCCAATTCAAAATGGCTTCTACCTTAGAAGGATCAATTCTCAAAGCAGCTCCTCCTACTATGTGTCCCAAATAAACCAAAGAAGTCTTCCCAAATTCACACTTTGACATTTTAAGAAATAACTGATTTTTCTTCAAAATATCAAGTACTTTCTTAACATGCATGACATGCTCTTCTCTAGTCTTGCTGAAAATTAAGATGTCATCTAAGTAGACAATATTGAAATCATCAATAAAAGGATGTAAGACATCATCCATTACCCACATGAAAGTTGCAGGTGCATTGCATAAACCAATCGGCATAACAAGCCACTCAAAGAGTCCCTGTTTGGTTTTAAATGTTGTCTTCCAAATGTCACTTTCTGAAATTCTAACTTGATGATAACCACTATGTAAGTCTAACTTAATTAAATATTTAGCATCTTTTTTCTGATCTAACAAATCATCTATCCTTGGGAGTGGGTAACTATTCTTTACCGTTATCTTGTTCAATGCCCAGAAGTCCACACACATGCGCCAAGTTCCATCTTTCTTTGGAATCAACACTATCGGTGACCCACATGGCAAAGTGATTGGTCTTATGAATCCTTTGTCCAACAAGTATTTAATTTCCCTCTTTATTTCATCATTCTCCATGATAGATATGTGGTACATGCCTATGTTAGGAAGAAGACAATCTTGATGTAATTGGATTTCATGTTGAATCTCCCTTTTAGGAGGTAAACCTGTCGGTTCCTGAAAAATCTCATGATGTGCATCAACTACATCATATAAATCTGGTTTAAGCTTCGAATCACAATTTTCAAATGACTCATGATTCACATCAACCTTGGGCTTAACCATAAGAAGTACAAAAATCTTACTAGAATTTACTAGCCCTTTTACCTGTCCTGCATTTACCATCGCTATGTTTGCCTTCTTGCGATGTGCTCTGACACTGAACTCCTTGCCATCTTTAAAGAAATGATACTTATTTTCATGGCGATGTAAGATCGCTTTCTTGTCAAATAAGTAAGGACTTCCCAAAACAATTCCTGATATATCAAGCAGTACTAGATCAAGTTCAACTGTGTCAATAAAGTGTGCAGTAATCGTGAAATGCAATATACACTTTCTTAAGACTTGTAAGTTTGCATCCTTGCATATCCACCCAAGTGGATAAGGCCTTGGACATGGAATGGTATCAAGTTTAAGTTGTTTGACCAAGTCTTCTAATATGAGATTTTCTTGTGACCTACTGTCAAACAACGTGTCAATTTTTGTATGTTTTGATACTACCCTCACATGGAACAATTCAATTCTTTCTTCCTCATTTGGAGCTTGTACATGACAGTTTGAAGTAATAGTGCTTGGCTTAGTTTCAGTTTCCTTTCCCTTCATACTTTTCAAACCCATGGCTGCAATTTTGGTTTCGTCACCTAAATCATCACCCAAATCTTGTGGTGTAGTTGTAGTAGTTACAGTTTTCTTCTTTCCATTGTTTTTGTTAAACTGAGTTCTTTTTTCAGGATGTAATTTCCAACAGTTTTTTTCTTCATGGCCTTCTCTTGAACAGTGTTTAAATATCACTTTCTCACCCTCTTGTTTGACAGATGCATTCTTTTTTCCTTTTCCCTTAGAGATTTTATCTTTTTCTTCCCCTTAAAAGGCATGTTTCTACCCTCATCAAAAGTGTTTTTCCCTATAGCCTCTAAATGTGTAGCTTGTACACAAACTTCGTCTAGACTAGTAGGATTGAACATAAGGATAGTATGTCTAAGGTAGCTGTTAAAACCACCTATATATTTCAGCAAAGTACCTTGACTTTGTAAGTCTACCCCTAATAGGAGTGCTCTTCTCCTAAAATCTTGGGTGTAGTCTTGTACATTTTGTACCTTAAGTTGTCTGAAGTTTTGCTAGTTCATGATATCCTTTTGTAAATGAGATAATGGATAAAATTTCTTTTTAATTGTAGTAATAAATTCAGCCCATGATAATTTGATCTTACCATGTTTTTTAATTTCATCCTTGGTCTTGGCTTCCCACCATACCAATGCTGCTCCATCCATTCTCAAGGAGGCTAACTGTATCTTGGTGTCGTCATCATGAAGGTTCTGTATCCTCAAGTAAACTTCCAACTGTCTTCTCCAATTGTCAAGTTTCTCTGCATTGACTTCACCGTTAAACATAGGCAACTAAAATTTGCAATCAAGCTTTAAAAATGGACTTTTACCAGTATTTTTAGACTTGTGAGATTGATTCATCGAAGTAGAGGATGATGATGTAGAGGAAGAGGATGAAGATGGGGATGGTGGATCACCATTTCCTCTGTGTCCTTTCTTTCACTTGTCATCACTTTTCTTTCCTCCTGAAGAACCCTCTCCTTCTTTTTGATGTTTAGACCCTTCTCCAACAAGCCTCTCATTCCTTTCTTGGTAGAGTATCCTCACCATCTCAGTCATATCCAAGAAAGCATTTCGAAACACCCATTCCTCTTCTTTTGGATCTATATCTTCACAAATTTCTCCCTCTCTTGAAGACATGCTTGGAGCTACTTCTATGGCTCTCTGGCCCTTCTTGTTTGAGGATTAATTTGTGCAATAACTAAGTGTCCTTCACCTCTCTTGAGTTTAATCCTAGTAAGAATCAAAACTTGCAAACAATCAACTATATCTTTGCACAAAACAAATGTTGAGTAAAACTCTAGCTCCTAAGGCTCAAATCCTTAGCTCTAATACCAACTGATTTGAAAATTAAACTATTTTTATCTGTTGTTCAAAGTATCCATTTTCATTTAATTAAGTGTGCAAAGTGTTCTCCATGTCTTGCAATTTAAACAAAGTGTTTTTGGTAATTGTTTTTGAGTTTTTGTGTGAGGTAATGTTAATTAAAATTACTATTTAACATCTTAAATCAGAAATACACAGCAAAAAAACTTCACCATAACAACACAGCAACATGATGAGGCATTTCACCCCTCCCGGGCTACATCTGTCGGGTCCAAGGCTCCCAATGGGCATGTCCTTGCTCTATTAATTTTCTCAAATTGGTTTTACAGTGAGAAATATTCCTAAAAAGGAAGAAATAGAAGTGAAATTGAATTCAGAAGATAGAAATAAGCTAAGAATTCCTTTTATTTCACCTCAAACAGTGAAGCATAGCCCAATATAGCTCCATTTCCCTGATGGCCTTGGTGGCTGTCCAAAATTCCCTGAAGCAAAAATGGTTGTAGAACACCTTTTTTCGCTCTGCAACCTATCCCAACCTCTCCAGAATGCTCAGAAGCCAAAATTGACCAAAATTTTGTCTTGTTTGGTCAAAAATTGAGAAAATTGTGATCAAAACAAATTTTGCCAAGTGGCACTAGAAATCCTCCTCCAGAACGTGAGGAACTCCAGTTAAAGCCACCAAAATAGTTAGATATCCAAAAAGGTCGGAACCGCGTGCTAATTTTGGGGGAAACATTAATTGTAACTGCCAGTTTGCTGGCGCGTTCACATGCAGCAATCCCAAGCAGTTTTCTGCTGGCAGTTAAGTAGTTAACCCATGCCCCTGGTTGTAGCCCACAGGTCGCATGGCTATGGGGCTAGCACCTAAAGGCCTAACGCAATGTTCTGCCATTTGAAAGGGGCCTAGCCCTTGATCACAGATCGTGGTCGCAGGCCTTATCCCTTAGGCCTGAGGGACTTAGACATTAACTCCGTTCATTAAACTGTCAAACGATGACCTGACTAACCCATATTCATTTAGCTCAAGTCGACCTCCACCCGAGCCATGACCTGTTCATTCACACCTACACGAGGACCTGATTGCTGACTTGAATGCGTTCAGGGTGACTTGATTCCATTCAAGTCGAGTCAGGTCTGCCCTAAAAAATATTTTTTGAACAAGACTTGAACCATGGGCCTGGGGCCACATGGTAGCCTCCGAGTAGGCCACATGGCACCATCTAATAGGCTTCCAAAACCTTAATAAAAAAATGAAATTTTCCACACAAAATTTTCTGAAAATGAAAAAAAAAATTGTGTTCAAAAGTCTCGTTTTGAAGGTTATTGGGCAGCTTCAAACTTCAATATCTTTCACATACGACATCGGATTTGAGTCCCATTCATGGTGCCAGAATCAAAGCAATGAGGCCTATCTAGTCATTCAGGTTGAAACCAATTCTGAGTAGTTCCAATTTTGAGCATTGTTTCCACTTGGACATGATCACCTAATCAGAGGTGCTAGTGGATGCATGGGTCTTTGACTCTAGGTACCTCCCATGCATCAAAATGTAAGCACTACTTAATTAGGTGGTAAGGGATGCATGTGTCTTCATCTAAATGAGAGAATTACAATGGTCACAATGTACGATACTACCCTGACATGGAAAATGCATGTTAGTTTTGAATGTCAAGGATATCAATGACATCAATGGGCAATAATGGTTCCCACTATGACACCCAAGGATATCCTGTAAGGAGAGGAGCACCCAAGGTACAACTTCAATCCTGGAAGAAGGGTGTTGAAGTCAACAGGGAAGAAGCACCAACCACCCGAAATCTTGATTCATGGAATCATGGTGAAGGATGAAGATGATTTTAAGATGGTGGGTCAAAATGCATGATAATGAGAGATGACAATATATGTGGATATGGAAAAATTTCCTGAGGTTGGAGCTATAATGCAATTGGTGGAAGTCAAAACAAATTTTCTAGGGGAGAATGGCCCTTAGTTAGTAGGACATCCAAGGTAGTTATAAGCATGTTCTGACTGGTGTAATGAATGATGCATGAATGTGGATCATGGTGTGGTGATAAGCGAGCTTCAACCAAGGGTGACTAGGGACTACCACTGGGTACAAGATATGGAAATATGGATGGGAATCGTTTTCCTAAAAACCTTTTTGCACACTTTCCAAAAGAATGTGAAAAGTGGTTTGGGATGTACATACACGGATATGGGTGCCCCATGAAAATGGTGACCTGCATGATGATGTAGGTAGGGTGTTTTTTTGAGGGTGAGGTCCCAATTGGTTGGTCTTGTTGTTAGGTTTATGAGACTGATGAAGTGACACATATGGGCTATGTATTATGGAGGGATGATAGGAAAAATGTAGAGTACGGGGGTGCATTCAACTTGATCTGACAAAAAATAATTGGGGTGGCCTAGGAGTGGGGTTCGTAAGAAATAAGTAAAGAATTGGACAATGAGGTTTATGTTCAAGACATGAGAATGAGATGGCTCTTGGTCCTGACTGAATGGTCATGGATCCCGATTGTATGTGTTGATCTGTAAAATGGGGTGATCGATGTATGGGGAGGTACTATCGACCAACATGGATGTTTACCAGGTGTAAGGGAAGGTGGTGGTAAACATATTTAAGGTGATGGTCCCTATGGTAAGTTTCATAGAAATGATGTCAGGATATGCAAAGATTTGAAGGAATCCTATCATGCTGAGTGGAGAATGATACCTTAATTTTCGATAGCCATCGAGGAACTGATTCTAATGGGAAACTACTAGTACACATGCAACTTCGACAACTAATAACCTAAGTGAAAAAATATTGATGAAAACATATATAAACTGAAATTTTTTGAACAAGATGAATTGAAGAACATGGAAACGCTTACCTGAGAAGTACTTGGAAGTTTAAAATGAGCACAAAAATGAGTATGTTTTTAACATGGAATGGAGGGTACCATGATGAATATGACATTGTCCTAATCTTAATGTCACTAATGATTTTGTGAAATGAGGTCATGATCTCCCATACGGGCCACAAGAAGGTGACATAGAGGGTGATAATTGCATCGTGACCATCACATGCATTGATAAATTTGTCAATGAAGGGTGTAGGGTAATTATCCTTGGGACATGCTTTGTTCAAATCTCTAAAATCAATATAGACATGAATGGTGCCCTATTTTTTCATATGGGTACATGGTTGAAAACCCAAGAGGTGTAAGTGATAGGAAAAATGAACCCATCTTTATGAAGCTTGTCAATTTCCTTCTTGATCACTTTTTCTTTAGAAGGGTGGAACTGGTGTTTCTTTTTCGTAATAGGGTAGGCATCATGCCATGCGTCAATATGGTGCTCCACAATGGTAGGATTGATTCCCAGAATTTTAGAGTAATCCCATGCAAATATATCCATATATTCTTGAAAAATGGATTTGTATGAGGCTACCTCCTCTAAAGAGCATGTTTCCCCAGATAGATTTCGTTGACTATGCTAGGGTTGGTTCAAATATCTACCTTGACGATAGGTGAGATATTTGACATGATACCTTTCTCAAATTTGTCTTGTGTTGGGATGGGATTTTTAAACCAATCTACCTTTCCTGAGGGCAAGATATCCTTGGATTCTATTATGCAAATGTAATTAATTGGTGCATTAATAGGTGTATACAATTTTTTAGGTAGAAAAAATGATCGATGATGCATGACAACTCATGGACATTCAGGTTCCAACATGGCCTTTATATATCTTCATATGAGTGAAATATATTATCCAATGGCAAAGTGTTTTGTGTGAGGTCACAAGGAGAAGGTTGGGACCTAGCTGTACTAGTAGAAAATTAAGAAAATTATTCCATGGTTGATGTTGTAGAACCCAATGAAGTTGAAAATGTGCAAATTTTATGGGTCTATATAGTCGGCAGTGGTGCCACCTTGGTTTTGGTTTTAGTTGTATCAACACCAAATAATGTTTAGGAGATAATGCAAATCAGGGTTCCTAAAGAATAGGAAATGAATCTTATGTGAAGTTTTGTTTCATTAGTACCAGGTGGTGGGAGCATTTCTGTAATGGCGGATTGATGGTTAGTTGGAGAAGGTTCCTGCAATAACATTTGCATCCTAGGAGCCAATATATCTTCCTACATGGGAGGATGGTTTTCAGGGATTTTATTAAATAGTGGATGTCACATGCCAATTTTTCCAAATGTTCATAATGTAGGACATATCTTAGAGATATGAGAGTCGTTGGTATAAATATTGAACACAAGACTAGTGTTGATGTAATGAATGGTGTGGGTATAAGAAGATCCCATAACGCAACATGATGACACATGATTAGTGTCATGATATGGAGCATAAATAGGTTTTGGCCACCTCTAGATATTAGTATCGACATTGGGATGAGGATGTGTTCCCCCAATGTCATTTTGTCGCAATGCTACTCTGGATGCTAAAAACCATGTTAATTATTGGTAATTCTGCATATATTGTGCTTGGGAGAATATGTGACAATGATTTCCTGTGCATCTAGCTATATTTAAAAGAGTTGTTCTTGGAATGTGGACCAATAAGATAAAAACATATCTAATTTTTCTCAACTCCTGAAATTGATTAATCAGGTGGTTAGTTCTATTGCATAGGGCACATGTGTGGGGAAGTTTTAGAAATATTGCATGAGGTAGTTTTACCATTCTTCTAGGAAATGGCTGAGGTTGGGAGGTAGAAAGGAAATGGGCACATGGATGAAACACAATAAGTGATTTTTCCTCAAACACACAAAACATGGTTTTGGATCCATCATCTATCACTAGCACAATCAAAAGTGATGGAGCCACTATATTGGCTCGAGCAAGTGCACCCAATAGATCTCGATACCGAGGGATTTCGGGGAAGTGATGAGTGTAATTCTTGTACTTTGCATATATAGCACATGTATGGTTGGTGCACAATGCCTTATTGTGTGTTGGTGTGGCCTTCTCTTCTATAGGTGGAGGTGGGCCCACATGCTTTTTTGGGGCATGCAGAAGATATTTCAACTCCTCTAACTCAGGGCACACGTTTCTAGGGTGCCTGACTACTCCACATAAAGCATAGGGTGGTAGCGACCTCGGTGAGGAAGATTTTGAGGGTTCTTCCTTCTTTAATTTTTACTTATCTCTCTTTCTAGCACTTTTTAGTGTCTCTACAAGTGTAGCTCATTTCAAGGTGGTTTCTTGAGAAGGGGTTATAGGAATAATCCCCATTAAGGTGATACCTAATTTTTTTGATATGACTTGAGGGGCCAAATATCATACACATATCGTGAGAGCCATATTTGGAAATGTGAGCATTTCCATGACTTGGTGCAAGATAAAACCAAGTGGGGGGTATAGGAAAGGTGTTTGGGTGATAGCATATGGTAGGAACATAGACTTAGTAGTTGCGCCACTAGGGGTTTCCAGAACTGGTTCCTAATTTTAAGGGTTGTTTGATGAAATTATCATGAAAACTGAGGTTGTTATGGCTACACGGGAATCTTCTAGCAAAGGTGGGTCTCCAGGGTATGTGTCGAGGAGTGTTGATGACTTGTATAACCCTGGTTCATATTCACTAAAGGTCGTGATCAACTATGGTGAAGATCCTACTAAAGGCAACACACCATCGGGGGTGTTGGATGTATTTTTATTATAGTGCATGAGTTGGTCAATTGTAATGATCTTTCCATCATGAGGGAACATCATAATCCTAAATACTAAAGACACAATTGCAATCATTGCGTACTTGTAGTTTCTTCCAAGAAGGATATTGTAATCCAATTGGGAATCTAGGACTTCTTTGCCTATGAGCATAGTTTTAACGGTGAGGTGCACTGAGACATCTTGGAATAGGCCAATAGGAGGAGAAGGCCACTTTTCATATGCTCTGAGAGCTATGTTCGATGGTTTCAGCTCTATAGATCCTAGTTTCTGCCAAACTGATTTGGACATAATACATGTAGATGCTCCCTCATCAAATATGCAACAATGGATGTTGATGTTCTCAATTGTGACCAAAGTTTGGAAGGCAACTACCGATGGAAGATGCAGAGTGACGTTATCCAAGTTGAAATCCATCAAATGAGAATTTAAAGGGTATATTGCACCTTACGCGGAAATTATGGATTTCCTTTGAGTTAGGCATGTCTGTAAAAATTCCAATGTTGACATAGCAGATGGAGACTAAGCTAAGTCATCGACTATGTTGTAGATTTGAGTAACATTTGAGTTATGAAATGTTTGATGTAGAGGCCCTTTAGCCATATGTGGGATGGTTTCTATAAGGGATCGGGATATTTTCAAAGTTGTTGTAAGTTCTTCAGTGGGCATGGTGGATGGTTTTCTCTGTGGTGGATTTTCGTAATCTTTATTTCACATTGGTAAGAGAAATTATTCCCCTACCATGTAAATGTTATGACTTGAAGTGTTTTAGGAATTTCCTCTAGGAGGGTTCTACTATTGTTTTTGGGAGGGTTCATGTTGAGTATTTACCACTCCTCGGTGGGGGAAAGAGTTCTACATTACTATAGTTTATTGGTTTTCCCCCCTTTTCTCTTTAGTACCTTTCATCCTCTTCAACTCAGGGAGTTCAGGTAAATTATTGGTATAATGGCCATATTCCCCACAAATAGCACAAGAATGGTCAGTACATAGACTAATGATATTATTTTGTTCTTACGGGTTATTATTGGTTTGGCCCTAATTTTGATTATGGTTGGGGTTTCCCCTAGCCTGTGCCCACGGAGGTTGTTGTTGATTGTTCCCCCCTGTCCAAGTTCCCCATTTTATTTATTTTCACTTTTTATTAGTGGAATTAGGTGGGTTTTTCATGTTTAGCTATTTAAACGAGTGATATTGTTGAGGGAAAGAGGGTTGCATGAAATTCACCCCAACATTAGGCTGATTTGGTGGATTATTCTATTAGGGTGCTGGAAATGGAAAATGGGAATTCCCTTGTCCTTGGTTAGCATATGAGATATGGGAAGTTGAACCACTTCCTCAGACCTAGGAGGGTATTGTCTTATTTTCACGGGAGGGTACTGACCACCCTATATGGGAGGGTATTGGCCACCCTGCATGGGAGGGTATTATTTTCCCTGTGTGGGAGGGTACTAGCCACCCTGCATGGGAGGGTATTATTTTCCCTGTGTGTGTGGGTACTTGTTATCTTGCATAGCGGGATTCTACATAGGTTCATTTTGACTAGGGTAATATAATGCGTTGGATGGTGGTTGCATACAGGCGTGGAACCATACTGTTGATAAGATTTTTGGCCACCATATACATTTCCAGGTTGTTGGTAAGTGTTTCTAGGTTGAATCTGAGTTATGGTTCTGATCAACCCATCTACAATGCTTGATGCTTCTAGCACCTCTTGTCTAGAAGACACATGGTGAGGAGTGTCTGGGTGGACATGGGAGAGGTATTGTGATTGCGAGTATATGAGCTCATATTGTTGAGCTTTGAAAATAGCCTCTTCCTCATTTTTAAGGTAGGAGGAGGTGACATCCATTGATATTTCTGAGGTGAGGGATCTAAAAAATATGTCGAGGACAACATTTTCTTCTATTTCAGCTTTGCACAAGTTACGAAACTTCTTCCCTTCATGGATGTGGTCAGAAATATGTGTGGTTGATGTTTTCTTGAAATGGGTTAAAAGCTCCAATTATGAATCTTGGCGGATTAGGAATTCGAAAAAGGTGAGAAAAGCCATGACAAGAGAGCCAAAGATTATGATGGGAACTTGAAGCCTCTAATATATACCATTTTTTTGTTGGCCCTGTGAGGGTGCGTTGAAATAGTCGAATGTGAATGGTATCATCAGTGATGTTAGATCAGCACCACTTGTGAAAATTCATAACATGGTTTCCTGGGTCTTCCCCTTGTTTCCCTTCGAATTTTGGAATATTTGAAGGTAAATTTGTAGGCAAGAGTAGAAAAATTTGGCAATGTTCAATGGGGTCATTTGTTAACTTTATTGAATATGGAATATTTAAGGAAGCTAGAAACGGGACTTGGTTGTTGTTTTCCATTGCAAAATGATTTTGAACAAAAATGTTTAAAGAAATTCCCTATGGGGAAGTGTGAGAGTGGTTACCTTGACATGAACCACTTGGAATCTTTGGAGGGGTGGTGTGTGTGCTCCCCTAAGGGGTAGCGTTTAGAGAACCCTGAGGGGTGGTGAAGGGGGTACTTTTAGAGGGAGGTGTTAGTATGAATTCTAATCGCAAGCATACAAAAAAATCTCACTTTAGTTGTGCATAACAAACAGCCCTAACATCAAAGATGGCTTCCAATTTCCTTAGATCTGCAGTTAGTTAACCAAGATAAATGCTACAAAATCTAGATCTATGTAGTTAAAGACATTAAACAGCAAATAAAATCAAGATTTTCCCCATGCATCCAATAGATAAGACAAGAATATTTTTAAATAATTTCGTATTTATGACACCTGGGAAGGAAACATAGAAATATGTTACTAGTCCCCCTCAATGGGATGGGTTCTTGTATGTCCTCAATGCTTCAGATCTAATATCCCTCTCTCTTGATGGTGTAGAAAACCCAAAAAAAAAATGGAACTCAAAGGGAGCTCACAAGAAAAAATATAAAAAAAATATGACAATGATGGAGGATCAAAGTCAAACCAAAAGTATAGATCCAGAGTGATCTTTAGGCAACAAAAGGTAGTGACTGAATGGAAAAACTCTATAAACATATTCATACGCATACACAAATATAAACCACCCAGATCCAACTTTTGTGAATATCATTTTACTACTTGTTGAGGGTAATCCAATTCATCAAATTTATTTAACATTTAAGATAGTATTTACACCTTTTATAATGATTTATATAACAAATTTAGTCAAATTTAACAAGGAATGTTTTTTAAATAATGTTTAAATAATTATTCCTAGAAAATAATAAGATAAATAGTCATTTGTCTAATTAATTTTCTTGTTTTGGGTTAAATATGACCAGGAATATTAATTAAATTGTTGTTTAATTAATTATTCCTTGAGGAAAATAAAAAAAATATGGATTTATTCAATATTTCCTTGTGGGGTTTCCTATTTAGACCATAAAAAACTCAATAAATTATGGATTACTAAGTTATTTTTCATAGTGAAAGCAATTTTTCTTAGGGTAAAATTGGTCTTACATGGTGTATTTTGGTCCATCTAATAGTAACAAGTTATATGACCAAAAAATGGTGTAACAGATTGCCCCCCAGCGTGTGAACATTAGGAGCTAATCGTATGACCGAAGTATGTTATAAGAAATCAATCACTAGACACCGAAGGGGGATTCAGAGAGGGATAACTATAAGGTAGACAAAAGATCTAGAGGACAATACCCTGAGGAGGTGAGACTTACAAGCGCGACAAGTCTCTTTTATGAGTGAGTACATGTTCTACAAGAGGCGGGGGAGGCATACGTATGCCCACCGAGATAACAAAGTACAAAGAATAATGCGTCCAATAAACAAAGGAATGAACTATATAGTAAATTTTGGCATAAACATGGGCCAGATAAAAACGTGATAACGGATCCCACATAAATATTGTGCCTGGGACAACAACCAAGACTTGAACGATAATATTTGAGTACATGAGATATGAGTACAACCAAAGAGGCCATGTAAAACAGGAAAGGGCTCTGAAAATCTGAATGATACATGCAAACTAAAAGGCGCTACAAGAAAATAAGGCTGGAACCATCAAATATATGGAGCTGCATCGAAGGCTGTAATGGAGAGGTCATTCGGGCATGTGGGGGGCTACCTGAAGGGCCACCCCCTCATGAGGTCTGAAACATCTCACACACACCCAGGAATCATCAGTACAATATGCTGCATCACTGAATCATCAAGTATACATATCTCAATCATGCTGTAAGGAGTTGGATATGAGAAACAATCAAGTCAAAGGGTAATAAAGAGTCCCTTTTCCTGATCTGAGGCACAAAATAAGAGTGGAATCTGGAACCAAGGTACACTGCCCTCTAGACCTGTCTTCTGGAATGAATGAGTTGATGTCAACAGAAGGAGGTTCACCATACGTGAGGCAATAAGGGATCCTCAACTAAGGCATGAGAGATAATAGTAAAGAAACTGATAGAATGACACCAGGTATTATGATTGAATGGGGGAACTATGTAGCGCATTGACGACTTCCCTTGTTAGAGCATGAAGGGCATGGATGACCTGGAAACAACTAAAACAATATCAAAGGGGATAGGGGATATTATGAATGAAGGCCACAATGTGTGATAGGAGAGAGGAACCAAGAAATGAAGGATGGAGGACTATAGCATGATACAAAGGGACTCGAGATAGACTCCATGGATGCAATGATGACTCAACTCGGATGCTCTAAACAAGGGTGACTCAATGATGCTGCCACACAGAATAGGCTCGGTGGGGACCATAAAAACATGAGTAAAATATGGTTACTCATGACAAAAATCGACACGAGCATGGACAAGTATGAAGGCAAAGTGGTGCCCCAAGTACGAGTGTTGCAAGTGAATAAATTCAATTTTGAGAAAGGGTGAAGTGACCCTTCTTGGAAAAAATGTGTCCAAGTGAAGTATCAAATAAAAAAAAACTAAAGGATACCCATTTGAGACCTCGGTGAGAGCTTTCCAATGGTGCTAACGATTTTTCAAACTAAGCTATAGTTTGGTTGCAGCCGGCAAAAGAAAAATCAAGGGTTTCTCTTTGAATAAGGAATTTTCACAAATGAAAATTGGGTAGGGAGTCCATCCGAAAAGAATAGAACATAAGGAAGAATATTTAGTATTGGGTCAACAACAGTTTCTTGGTACAGTAGGAAACAGAGATCAGTTTCACTTAGTTCAACAGAAGCAAAGAACATGATTACTAGTTAAGCAACTTGTGAGGTTGTATAGATTAGAAAGATCCTTGTTGGGTTGTTTGGCCAATAGATGGATCCTACAGTGATTTACTATGACAACTATAGTTGCAAAAAACTTTCGGTGAATATATTTTTTCATGATAGGTCCAAGCATATCAACATCCAATATCACCATCTCAAAGATTGTGTGCAGAGGAAGATCATGATTCGAGAGTACATTCCTATAGAGAAACATGATGTAGACATCATGACGAAGTCACTGTCAAGAGGAAAATTCGAGTTCCATAGAGGCAAGATCAGGGTATCAGATAATCCCTTTCTTGCTGAGAGGGATTTTTGAAAATGGCTCCAAGAAAGATTATAATTTAATTTTCCCTTGAATTAAATTAGAAGAAAATTGCAACTCCACATCACATGAAAACATGTACGAGAAAAATAAGTTATGTTGAATTATTTGGTTTAGTTAATTCGAGTTGAGGGTATAACTTGAGTCATGTAGAGTGGTTTACACTTTTTATAAACCCTGGTTGAGTTTATTTTGAGTTGTAATTAATTAATCCAGTTTATCTCAGTTAAAGTCAGTTTAACTATTTCCAACTGTTGGAGGAACTAGTGAGAGGTCTAGTAGTGATTTATGCAATCTATGATCAATCATTTAACTAATAAACCATCCATAAATAACTCATGCATGTGTGAAATGAGAGTTACCTAGTTGATATTGGGGTTCAAGGGCAGTGTACTCTTAATTGTATAATCATCCAAAATGTACAAGTGGTGCATGTAGTCAAAGGAAGGCCCTAGATGGATTGCATAGTATAGGATGTAGGTTTTCCTAAATAATAGGGGCTAATTACTCAAGGAAACAACCCAAGAAAATATGAATCTAGGCAAGAAGAAAATTGGTTGAGTATTGGCCTAGGCTTGTCTAGGAAGTAGTGAGATAGATAGAGATAGTGCAGAGGTTTCTCAGGCATGAGAAAAGGATTGTAATCTTATCATATTTTCTAACTAATGTAATATACAGATAGCAGGGTTTTTAGCTGTGGTTTTCCCTAGGAAATCATTGTGTAATGTGTTGATTAAATTCTTTGTCTTATATGCTTCATGATTTTGCGATTGTTTAAATTGGTTTTCGCAATTGGTAGAGTAGATTCAAGTCTATTGTTTTAGAAAATTACAGTTAGCAGTTTGAATCTATAATGAATTTCTACAACAATCATAACAATTCGTGATCATGACCACATCAAGGTCACAACTGTGACCACATTAGGATTGCAACTGTTTAGTGAAAATTTTTGTGAGGTTTCCTTTTGGGCCAGAAATAACTATAAGTAAAAATTAAATGGACATAATGAATAACGAATGACCAATTTCTTACCTAGAATAAACAAGAATCAAACCCATGCTTTCTTGGAATCACCAACATAATATTTGGGCATCAAATGGGTCTCTATGATATCTCCAAATCACAAGGGTAAAATTGATATTTTTTACCCCCAGTACCATTATTTTTAACTCCCTAAGCCTTGGGTAGTTATTTTCATGTTTTGCTCATGATAAATAATCATTTTTGTTAGAAATTTTGGTTCTTTATTTTTCAGGAAGAAATATCACATTTATCACATTACATGAAAGTTATGGTATGATTTACTTAGTTTCATATAATGATAGGTGCTTCCATGTTATTTATTGTATGAACTGTCATTTGCTTGAATCTTGTGATAGGTTCATACATATTGATTTGAAACATTAACCACTCTTATTTTCACATCACACATTAGTAGTAGCACCCTACCCTCATGGGAACCCTATATTAGCACCTGCTTCATCCACTAATTTCCATATTGTAACAATTCCAAATATTACCATGAACACTTATATAACTTCCTTGCCTTATTATTGTACGTCATTTTCTTTTTCATCTATTTTTTACACATGTTCCTATGAGTCCCCAACATTTGTACCTTATCTTTATTCAAAATTTTACATTTCCCACTACACCCACACTCAATTCTCATTTTTTGTTCACTACAATCCCACTTATCTCCTTTATATCTTCATTTTCTTTTTCTTCTTCCATTTCCACCATTTGAAAAGAACCACTGTGATTAATGGCCTTTCCTTGCATGTCCCATATTGCATTTTATCTTGCATAGGTTTCTCCCATCATCTTGGGACATATATGTATTCTATGATATGAGTCACTCTCTCCAATGACCCTCAATTTATCTGTTTTTCATGCACATTAAAATATTATGAAAATCATAATATTGAGCCTCAATTTATCTCTTTTTTTGGGATTGTTAAAAGTAAAGAAAATAGAAACTTTTGGGGTTACTTTTCAACTATTTTTCATGCTTATTAAACCATGAACGAGACATATAACAAAAGAAAATTAAGGAAATTTGTTTATTTCTTTTCCTATTTCATAGTAGTGGTTAGTCGAGTTACACTTGAAAAGAAATCATTTGCCTTAGTCATATAGCTGGGTTTATATTTTTCCTCATATTTTTTTCATGATTCATGTTTCTCCACCTTTTTGTTTTTTCTTCCAGTCATTATGAAGAGTGTTTCTCTACCTCCTACATTGTTGTTCATACCAGTTATTGTTTTGTGTATTACTCCTAAGTCATCATATATCATGTTATTTTATCAAGGGAAGTTACACTTGAGTTGAACATATTCTTGTTCATTGGCCTTCCGATTCAACCATTCCTATTGCAATTTATTATTACATCTCTACCGCATCAAAAACACTATAAGTTAATTTTCCATGTTAATTGATGAGGGACACCTGAATTCCATCCTTCTATGTGCCTCTTCTTATCGATTCCAACTCATTATCTAGGAAGTATGTATAGAAATTACATAATACCCTAGAACTTGCGAACATTAGTGGAAATTTTAACGCCATAGATGCTACGAGTTTTCAACCCCATATCATTCCTTCACAATCACTAGCTTGTACTTGATACCTTGAGAGCCATCATCGTCATTGGTGGCCTCCCTTACATATATTAAGGACTTCCATTATTGGTCATTAATCAGGAAATTCTTCTAATGTTTAATTTCAACACATCTATTCTTGTTGGTCGGTATCTTACCACTGAGGTTGTGATGAAGCCCTTGGGGGCATCGTTATGACTCATCAAGTATTCATTTATTCACCCATAAGTTGTGTTAGAGTTGTACCATCAAGGTGTTGAGGCCTCAGAAATCTATGGCAACAACAAGGGGGATAACCACCCAGTCCAAACCTTAAGACAGATCCTATTCCGTTTGGGCTAGTGGCTCCGACTGGGTATAATGGGACCAATATCCCAGAGTTAGGCTTTTTTATGATTGTTTGGTTTTTCTCAAAGGATTTTCATGAAGAATTACTAAAAACTAAAACAAATTTATTCTAAAATGCAAAACTTTGAATTAAGTCTAATCTAATCTAACCCGGGATAATAATAATTTGATGCGATCTAGAATGATATATATTCAATTTGTGATGATTTAGATCATCATATATTTAATAGAATGAATACTTTTTTAAGATGATTATCTTGAGAAATAGTTAATCAAAAGAATATTTAAAATATATCACATATATCTAATGATCATATATAAAAACAAATCAATTTCTATCCTTCTATCGTACAATAGTGCAACTGATATTTCAAACAGAAACAATTGATTTTATATATAATTCATGAAAGCTAGAATCATCACTAATATTTAAAATAGAATTAGCATACATGATAATAGTACCATATGTGTACTGCCATGTTCATCTGATCAGCGATAATAGGCCACAATCAACTCTTCTATCAATAAGTCTTTCAAAGAATACAAAAGTGCATCAACTGTTATCAACAAAATGATATATAACTGAAAATGTCGTCTTCCATTATTTTATCAAGGCATCCACAAACTTACAATAAAGCATTCTTTGTAAATGTTCTTAATAAAATTCTGGACCCTTCTCTAAATGCATGAGAAGGGTTTAAATACTATACTAACTACCTACAAAAATAGATTATAAAATATATCTTATGAGGTGGTTTCAAACAACCTTCCTCATTCTTAGTATCTAATTGCTAAATTTGAAATTATAAAAACAAACTAACTAATGATCATGCCTGATGATAGATTACTGCAAGCTCTACTTTCCTGCTCACAAATATCGGACATTGGCTGAACTTATGGAGGCTTCCCAAATTGTGTCTTCATTTGCCCAGTAAATATAGCATCCAGCAAAAGTGGTTGCATTCTCTGTATGGAGTCCAAAGAACAATTTAGTGTCATTATTTGAGTGTGTGGTTTAACCAGTAACTGCCAGTATGATTCCCAATTAGTCTTCTTTAGTTGTATAAGAGTTTCTTCTCGGATTTGACCTGTGTTTTTCCAACTTTTCTCTAAATTTCTGAGATCGGGAATATCTTTGTGATTTCCTTCTTTAATCAAACCAGAAGTATGCAATATGTGGTTAATCATCTTGACCAAATTCTTTGATATACCTACTGCTCTAGCTATGGCCAATTCTGCTTGTTTTACTTGTGCATCCCAATCAGTAAAGAGGATATCTTTATAAGTTTCTTTAATCTTTGCGAGGCCTGAATTTCTCCCTTCCTTTGAATCCTGCCATTCAATATAATTAGAAATTTTGGTATTGTGTTCATTAAACTCAATTCTTTGGTCAATAAATGTATTGGTTAACTGTTCACTAATTTCCAAGTGTGGAACTATGTTTGACATTGTAAAATGAACAAATTTTGTTTCTTTGAGAGTAAGGCATTGAATGCCAATGCTTCTTTTATGAATTCCTCTGCAGTAGGAATGCCTTCATATTTTGTAAGATCTTCTTTCAATTCTTTAATCAGTGTATTTTTGCTAGATAAGTCATTTTCATGACTTATCTTAAGCACTTCCATATCTTTTTGAAATTTGAGGAGCTGTTGTTCCACCTTCTGAATTAAACTGTTCTTTTATTCATGTAGCTGTTGATGTAGCTGCATGATTTTATCATCCTTTTCTTGGACCAAAATAGATACTTTTGCTGCCTTATCTATTGTTGCAGTGGTGTATGCACCAACGAATTGAGATAGTCGAGTTAGGTTTTCAATTGGATTTGATGGAGTATCTTTCCATACTACTTCCATAACTTCATTTCCTAGGGGTGTTTCAATCCTTCTTATTTTCCTTTGTTTCCTTACTACAGCGTTATGAAGAGGGCTATAGAACACATATAGTGGAGGGATATCAGTCACCTTCAGAACAATCTCATCAGTAGGAAGCATAGGAATGATTTTTGTATCTTGAGAGGTTATCTCAGGAGTTTCAATGATTTATTTTTTTTAAAACTATTTGTCCCTGTGGTGTCTGCAATTCTGTAGTTTTCTGCGAAGATGATGCTTCTGGGGTATTTTTCAATGTGTTGCTGAATGAAATCTAGATTTTATCTAATTCAGTTTGATTTTTTGAATTTGATTGTTCTGCTCTGATTTCTTTGCTTGCTTCAATCGTATAATTAGTAACCAAAACATTCTGAGGGATACGTCTAAGTATTTGCTCTCTGAACTCATTGAATCTTTGTAATTCTTTTGGATTTAGGTTCAATTTGAAATTTTTTTGGAATTCTTCAAAAGTCCCAACAGATTGCAAAATATCTTCAAATCTATCATCAGTGTGTATGATAGGTTTGAGTTTGACTGACAGAGTAAATTTGTTAGCAATCTTTTCTGGGTCAAACTGCCTTGATGGTAAAATGGGGAGCTTCAAAATCTCAATCTTCTGACATTCTTTCAATGCATAATTGAAATTGGTGAGCATGAATGTACCACATTGAATTGGAAAACTTGGCCATAAGAATTTTCTACTATCCTTCAAATATTTAGTGAGTCCATTACCAATAGTTTGGTAAGCGACTTCTCTCGCCATTAATTTATCAGGAAAAAAACAAAGGAAGAATATGTGGGGAAGTAGAGCTTCCAAATACTCTAATATATGAAAATGATTCTTCAATAAAACATCTCCCTATCATTTGAAGGTCTGTAATAGCTTCCTTGGTGAACCTAGGGCTCACTCTGTCCAACATCAATTGATGCAATGGTAATACAACTTCATAACATATCCTGTGAAAATGTGGTGCATAATTGTGTTCCCATATTTCTTTATGACTCAAATGAATAGGGGTAGGATCCTCAAGAGTCCATTTCCAACCCATAACAGGAAAACTAGTTGAAAAATAGATAGCATCAAAAATATATGCACTCATGAAAAATTTGGGGATGGGCCTTGAGGAAGAAGCTCTTGTCTGGTGATATTCGTTAATAGCTTTAGCTATATTTTCAGAAAGAATAGTTTCCCAATTCATGATATGGGAATTAACACAGGAATCAATTAGGGGAAGCCAATTTATGGAGAAACTGGTATTATCAGGGAGACTATATAATCTGCATAGCATTGCAGCTGCAAAGTTGTAGGGATTTGCAAGTGAGGTGATAGGATACATACCTGTTTTCTCATGTTTGAACTTGTTATCTAGTTTCCTCCAACCTTGAATTGTCTTGAAAGGGTCATCATTGTTCTTTGCAAATTTCTCAACAAATTTATTATCATAGATATCTTGTTGGTCAAGTAACTTGTACATGACTTTCAAATCTTGAGCTCTGAAAGAACCTAAGATCTCATTCTTAGTACTTAATTTCCTTTCTTTGATTGTTGAATTTCCAAGCACCCACCTAATCATGTCGGTATATGGTAAAAGAGTGGCCCTTGAGACTATCCTATGGAGGAAGGAGCATGAAACATCTTTAAATTGTAAATTTGAAGGTGTTGAATCATCAGCAGTTGCCTTTACTTCTAATATTTCAAGCTCTTCATCTTCGAGAATAGTATAGATAACTTTCCACTTAGTAGCTCCTCCATTGGTAGTGCAGATAGTATCTGAGACCATAGGTGACATTTCTGTATGTTCCAATTCTGCAACAATCTATTTTCCATGCTTTTGCATTACCTTGCAGATGGAAATATCTTGAAGGAAAATCCCTATTAAAGACAGAGTAATGATCAAATGATGGAAGATATATTGAAATTACCCATTTTCAAAGAAAAGATCCGGGAAACAACTATATCATTAATTAATCACAACGAATCAATAATTGTGTTGCATTGGGATGATAAAATACATTTAATAGTTCCTGACATGATTTATTTCTGTGTAAAATATATCAAATCCATCACATCACGCCCTTTGATCTTGTCAAATGAAAATGCATTATTGTTTTGTTTATGTGATATGCGATTTGACGATATCACGAAATCACAAAATTGTGGTATCGAAATATCACACAGTCGTAGTATCACAATTTTGGAGTTTGGTAAAGTTTGTTATAAGTTTCAAACATATATTTGCGATATGTGATTTATGTTGTCACTTGCGAAATTCTGATCGTTGATCGCAAAATCGGGATTTCGTTGTTTCCTTACTTATCTTTTAATGAGAATAGATTATGTGATTTGCAATTTGTGATAGGGTAATCACAAGGATGTTTTATTAATTTCTTTTTTGTTTTTTATGTTTTCATTTAATAAAAGAAATAATTTTTTTGGAGTTTGATTTTTTATTTAAAATGAAAAATACATTTTTAAGAAGGGTCCCTATTTCTATTTATCAAAAATCTAGATTATTTTGAAAAATAAAAATGGGGGGAGTTGTTGCATAGCACAACAATTAGCGATTCACTTGGGAGAGCCAGATATCTCTGATTGGTTTATTTTGATATTTCTAAAATTTCAAAACAGGAAAAATATATACAAAAAAATAATATGATTCATGAATTAAACAATGTTTTTTCATAATATAAACTATTTACCTATCTCATTTCTTCTTAATTAACCCCTTTAGTGATAATACATAGTTATCTGTATCAGTCAATACTTAGATTTAAAAAAATAAAGTAGGTATTCTCTAAAATTGGTTTCATAGATTTTTACTCATTTATCACAGATAGAGCCATTGTTGCCAGCAAGTGTTTATAGCCTCGACAGGGTTATCTTTTATCCAATGATGATTCATGGTCCCATCTGAATTTGATTTCTTATTTCAAAATATAATTTTGACATATCATTGAACTACTTTTTCTTTACACATTTTCAAAATCATTGTCCAGGTTTGGTGGCCTGATAGTGGCAATGTCATTCACTGATAGTAATTTAGACTGAAAAAGCTAGCTCTTGATGAGACCCCTTGTCTATTGATTTTTTATAATCATTTAGCTATTACCATGTTATAGTATGCAGTATTAGTAATATCAGTCTAGATTATTTCTCTATGATCATGATAAACAAGCTCGTGATGAGACTTATTTTTCTTTTGAATTGGTAAATTGTATATTTTTCTTTTATATTTTTTTGAATTGTACTTTGAAAAAGAGATTTTATTAGATGGGATGAGTCATTAGCTCGTTTAAGAGTTATGGATGATAATTATAGATTTTTTAGATACCTTTTCATAAAGAATCCTTGCCAAGTTAAAAATTTCATTTTTTGATTGATACATAACAACTATATTTTATGATAACTAGAGTCTTTTTCGGAAAGAAAATGCCTTTAGTAAATTTCAAATAATTTCAAAAAAATAAATTTTATTCAATTCTGATAGTTATAATCATATTTTAACTTTACTTATTTATAGAAGCGAAAGATCAAAATAATTTATTAGAAATTTTTGAAATTTTTGAATCAACCAAAAAAATGATGCTATTTTCAACTCTTATTTTCCTAAAGAAAAATAAAATCTAAATTTTTTTTCTAAGAGAAATATTTTTTAAGAATTTGACCATTCAAGGGCAAGGAATCTTTCTTACCTGATAAGTCTTGCAGCAAAAAGGTGGATAGGCTTATTTTCTCAATGATTTGAAATGGACCAAGCCATAATCTTTGGAATCTGGTATACTTACATTTCTCTTCATGTGCCTTATCCCATTTCAAACCAAGGTCTCCTATTTCAAAAGATTTTGAACTGGTGGATGTTGTGTCAAATGAGGCTTTCACTACTTGTTGATGATGAGCATGTATAACTTTGGCTTTTTCTCTTTGTTCTTCTATTTTAATAATTTGATCTTGTCTAAGTTGAAGGGAAGACGAAGGATTTTCACCAATAAACTACACTAAAGAAAATGATGGAATTGTTATATTTGTGGGTAGAACTTCTTCTTTCCCATAAACTAACACAAATGGGGAAGTACCTATTGAGGCTTTCTAGGTGATTCTATCTGCCCAAAGAGAAAATAATAGTGCTTTGTGCCAATTTTTATGATTTTGTTCTATAGTTCGTTTGATGATTCTAATGAGGTTTTTATTTGTAGATTCATATAATCCATTACCTTGTGGATAATAGTTAGTTGAGTATTTAATTTAAAATCTTTTTTTAAAGAAAATTCTATCATAGTGTTTCTAGAAAAGTAAGATGCATTATCAAATATCAAAGTTGATGGGAGGCCAAACCTAGTGATTATGAACTGATCAATAAAATCTGTAATACTTTGCGTATTAACAACCTTTAATGGGATAGCTTCTACCCATTTCATAAAATAATCCGTTGCAGTTAAAAAATACTTATGTTATTTAGAAGAGTTTGGAGTTATTTAACCTATGATATCTAACCCCCATTGTTCAAATGGTTGTTGGATATTTACTGGTTGCAGTGGAAATGTTGCTTTCCTTTCTCTCACTGCTGCAGTTTGGCATACTTTTCATTTTCTCGCATATTCATGTGCATCTTTAAATAGAGTTGGCCAATAGTAACCGATATGCAGTATTTTATGAGCTGCGGTGTTTCCTCCGAAATGACCCCATCTGGTCTGTCATGTAATTCATGCATTACCTTTTCATCTTCATTTTTCTCTAAACATCTCAATAATACAGAATCATAATTAGTCCTAAATAACACATCATCTATGAGTTTATATTGATTTGCTTTAAGCCTCAGAGCATGCTTTGCTGTATATTTGAGATATAATGGAGAATATCCAATTTTTAAGAAAATTTCCAGATCAACATATTGTGACTGAGAATTGTTTAGGATTACCTCAGACAGTTATATTTCATTTGATTGATCTTCTTCTGTAGGTAGATGAGAAGCTCCAGTTAACATCCTGCAAAGACCTTTTCCTTTAACAATTTTAGTAGGATGTATCTCTACATCATATTCTTGAAGTGCGGTAACCGAATTTTCTCTCTTCCCTCCTACTTCTCGTTGGATTAATAATTGCCTTACTGCTGAGTAAGCTACTATTATTTTAGTATGTGTTTTTAGGAGAAAAGGTTTGAAATGTTTCAAAGCTTTAAATACACCATAAGCTTGTTTTTCCATAGCTGAATAATTTAACTCAGCACCTTGAAGGTTAGAAATAAAAAACACAATCAGTGCTTCAATGTTTTGATCATTTAACTGTGTCAAAACTGTTGTGTATGATGTATCAGAAGAAAATGTATATAATACAAATGGCTTAAGAAAATCAGGATTTGTTAAAGAAGGAGCTTCAATGATGGCTTTCTTAATTAACTCAAAAGAATTTCTCTCTTCTTTTCCCCATTTAAAAAATGAGTTTTTCTTGATCATTGATTGTAAGGGTAAGATGATTTGAGAAAAATCGGGAATAATTTTTTTTACAAAATTGATTTTTCCTAAAAATGATTGCATCATTTTTTTATTGTGTGGTAAAGGGATATTTTCAATTTCTAGAATCCTATCAGGGTCAATATGAATTCCTTTTTTAGAGACAATGAACCCTAATAATTTACCTTCTGATAAGGTGAAATAACATTTTTTAGGATTCAAGGAAATGTCGAATTTTCTAAATCTTTCAAAAATGTGTTTTAGGTGAATAACATGATTGTTTCTATGCTTAGAGTAAACAGTAATTTCATCGAAGTATATAACAACTGAGCTGTTGATTAGTCCTCTTAAAGATATATCCATAGCATGTTGAAATGTAGCACCAGCGTTAATCAACCCAAATGGCATTTTTTGGTATGCGTATGCTCCCCACTTTGTCATGAATGTTGTCTTTAATATCCGGATGTACCATAATCTGATTATATCCTAAAAATCCGTCAAGAAAAGACATCAATTCATATTCTGCAATTGATTGTAATATTTGTTCCATGGTGGGTAAGGGGAAATTATCTTTTTGGCAAGCTTTATTCAAATTTCTAAAGTCTATGAAAATCCTAATGTCTCCATTCTTCTTTCTAACTAGGACCATGTTTGACACCCATTTCGAATGTCTAACAAGAAAAATGAATTTGTCTTTGAGCATTTTATTTAATTCAGAATTAATTTGACTTTCTAAATTTGGATGAATCTTTCTAAGTTTTTGTTGAACGGGCTTACATCTGATATCATAGGTATGGTATGTTGAATTATGGAAGTATCATATGTCTTGAGATCTGAATAATCGCATGCAAATATATCTTTATATGTTTTCAGAAATTTAATAAATGACATCCTTTCTTCAGGTTTTAAACCAAGACCTAAGTTAATGTTTTGGGGTTTTTCTGGTGTACCAAGATTAATCAATTCAAATTTTAAAGTATAACTTTGAGTTTTTGAATTGGTCATCTTCTTAAACCTATCTTTCAAATCATAGAGATCTTCCATTTTGACTGCAGATTTTGGAATTGGATTAGTATTTGGTTTATCTTCAATCTGTAAATCATGTTCATGCTCATCTATGATTTGACCTTCATAAGCTCTGTCTGATGTAAGAAAGTATACTATATCTGCGTCATTGTTAAATACTCTCCAATTTGTTATGTTGTCAATAATGGAAGGTCTAAAAATTAACTCAGTTGAAAATCTGTCAGGGCTAAATTCTTTAGATGGTATAAGCTTAGATGCTACATTAGCAAGTAAATTAGCACTTGCATTTTGTAATATGGGAATTGTGGAAATATTAAATGCGGAAAAATGGGATGTAAGGCTCTGAGCTAAAGCTTGATTCCGTTTCAAATGACCAGAAATACAATGAATTTTATTTCAGAAAATGGATTGTATTTCAGAATCTCCATATACCTGCAAATATTTAACATTTAAACCAATAGCTTTGTACAGACCTTGTATCAATGCTTCATATTCAGTGGTATTATTTTTGCATTGGAATTCAAGTCTGCAAGCTAGCATTGTTTTCTCTCCTTGTGGATTGATTAAAATGCAACCTGCTCTTGCACCATCTTCTGATTTTGAACCATCAAAGTATAGAGTCCAAAATAAAGAATGTTTTGGAATTTGATTGCTAATATTAACACAACTATAAGTGCCTGTTTGAGAAAAGTTTTCAATTTGAGAAATAGCAGTGTTTGTTAAAAAAGGTGAAATATGGGCATTGAATGATCCAAGAAACGATTCAGCTGAATAATTTCCAATAATATTATTGGTGAAAGCTACAAGTTCATTTGCTTCTTTTAGTTCGGTGACTGTATGTTTCATAAATTTTTCGCAATCAATTCTGATTTGATTTGGTTTTCCATTGTATGGTAACCACATGTGTGACCAATCGGTAGCAAAATATCCATGTAAATTTTCAGACCAATCCCTGCTTAAAATAAGACCATAAAATTCAGGGATGTCTGCGACCAAAATATCAATTACATGAAGTAACTTTGGATTGGATGATAATCTAATATATACTGACAACATTTTTCCAATAACTTCGACCCTTATTCTATCCGGTTGAACTATATGTACAACAGTTTTTTGAGGAGTGATGTTCAATTTTGTACACACCGACCTTGGCATGACGTTTGAAGAAGCTCCTGAATCGATAAGACAGTTATGAACATTTTTGTTGAAAATCTCATAATTCAAAAGTAAAGGAGGAGTGTGAGAAATAGATCTATCACCAATTAAAACAAGATCATTGGAATTTACTTTGTTTGAATATGATGGAGGTTTTCCCATATATTTAGAAGCTTGTGCTATAACTAGTGGTTGTATAGGCTCTACAGGGATTGCCTTGAGTTCTCTAAGTAAAATTTTCTGCTGTTGTTTGAGTTTGGTCATTTCATGTAATGAAATATTCACTTTGGTATTTTTCATATCTTCAACTATATTATATTCCACTATATCTGATACTATCAAATTTTTGGAAGTTACAATAGGAGCGGGTGAAATAGGATCTGTCTGAACCGTTTTAGATTTTTTGGCTATTGTTTTCTCCTTTTTGGGGAGAGATTTATGTTTCTGATTTGATATAGTTGAATCAGAGGAAGATTTACTTCTTGTAGACACAGGCATAGCTTCTCTTTCTTCTTCTGTTGGGAGGATGAAATCCCATAACCCATTCAATTCAACTTCTTCCTCAAACTTTGGTTCTTTTTCAGATGGTGAGGGATCTTTAGTATCTTGATCGGATTTAGCATTCGAAATCACATTTGGAGGCTAAGATGTTGAAGAAGGGTTTTTCTTAAAGGGGTGAAATGATTTCTTGGGAGATGACGTTTCAGCAACCTGCTTCTTTATTTCAATCATGTAATTTTACATAATATTTAACACTTTTTGAATACCTTCAAGATCAAATGGATCTTTCGAGGCTTTCTTTTTTGGAATCTTGACTAAATTTCACTTTCTTTGATTTCCTGTCTTCTATTTCTGATAATTTTTCTAATGCTAAGATTCTTTTCTCTACAGCGAGAGATTCTTTCATGTTCTCTAAAAGGGTAGCTTTACCAAATATATCTACAAAAATAGCTACATTAGAAGGCAAAAAGGAAATATACCACTATATTTGTACATCAACAACAGGTTTGGAAGCGGTTGGGTTTTTGTTTAATAAGTTGTTAAATCTGGAGTTGAAATCTTTGATTCTTTCACTTGAATTTGTTTTTTGATTAGAAAGAGCATTGATTAAAGATGCAACAGTTCTATCATCCCCAAATTTTGCAAGAAAAACATGTTCAAAATTTTCCCAATCGGTAATTGATCCTGCTGGAAGTGAAAAGTACTAGGATCCTGCAGATCCTTGTAAAGTATAAGGAAACAATCTAACTACAATATCTTCATAAGCAAATCCGTTTAGATTCATGGCTAACATAAAATTATTGATATGTTCTTCTACAGGAAGACCATCATCTAGATTATATTTATGTATCCATTTTTCTGGATGATCTGGAAGAGGATTTGGATTTTCTATCAATACATCACCAGGATTTGTCTAAGGCCAATTAGCCATAATTGGATTTGAATTTTTTGAAGATACAGAAGTAGATCCAGAAGTAGGGGGAATGGATGAAGAACTTACAACTGGAACAATACTACTTATGATAGTACTGATTGTTTGAGTAGAGGAAATGGAAGAATAAGAAGATGCAGATTGAGTAAGAGGATGTGAAGAAGTAACTGAAGGAAAATTTGATGTGACTTCACTTGTATCTGACTTAGATCTAGATATAGAAACTTTTTTGTGATTTGAATCTATTGGAAACTCAAAAGGATGAATTCCAAGTTTATCTCTTTTGGATCTAGTTAATATACCATTTTCTCTAAATAAGGAAGTAATTCTTTCTTTAGAAGCTTCTAGATTAACAGGCTTTTCAGCAGAAATAGATATTCCTTCTAATTTCTGAATTAAAGATTGAAATTCGGGAGACTTGGGAGTGAATTCTGAAGAATATGACTGTCGAGATATTTCAGGAGATGAGGGAAACATTTCTACAAATTCCGATTTCTAAGTTGGTGATCTAGAATGTGATCGGTAAGTTGTAGGAAGCTTTCGGGGAGATTGAATATTATGAGGGCTTCTATTTTGAGGTTTATATTTACATGTAATTCATAGTCAGGTACTCCTTCTAGTGCCAAAAATGTTGAGGCCTCATAAATATGTGGTAACAAAAAGAGGGATAACCACCTGGTCCGGACCTTAAGACAGTTCCTTTTCTATTTGGAATAGTGGCTCCGACTGGGTGTAATGGGACCAGTTTTCCAGAGTTGGGTTTTTGTATGATTGTTGGGTTTTTCTCAAAGGATTTGCATGAAGAATTACTAAAAACTAAAACAAATTTATTCTAAAATGCAAAAATTTGAATTAATTCTAATCTAATCTAACCTGAGATAATACTAATTTGATGCGATCTAAAATGATATCTGTTCAATATGTGATTATTTAGATCATCACAGATTTAATAGAATGAATACTTTTGTAAGATAATTCTCTTGAGAAATATTTAATCAAAAGAAGATGTAAAATATATCGCATATATCTGATGATCATATATAAAAACAAATCAATTTCTATCCTTCTATCGTACAATAGTGCAACTGATATGTCAAACAGAAACAATTGATTTTATATATAAATCATGAAAGCTAGACTCATCACTAATATTTAAAACAAAATTAGCATACATGATAATAGTACCAGATGTGTACTGTCATGTTCATCTGATCAGCGATAATAGGCCACAATCAACTCTTCTATCAATAAGTCTTTCAAAGAATACAAAAGTGCATCAACAGTGATCAACAAAATGATATATAACTGAAAAGGTTGTGTTCCATTATTTTATCAAGGCATCCACAAAATTACAATAAATCATTATTTGTAAATGTTCTTAATAAAATTATGGACCCTTATCTACATGCATGAGAAGGGTTTAAATACTATACTAACTACTTACAAAAATAGATTATACAAAATATCTTATGAGGTGGTTTCAAACAACCTTCCTCATTCCCAGTATCTAATTGCTAAATTTGAAATTATAAAAAAAAACTAACTATTGATCATGCTCGGTGATAGATTACTGCCATCTCTACTTTTCTACTCACAAATATCGGACATTAGTTGAACTTGTGGAGGCTTCCCGAATTGTGTCTTCATTTTCCCAGTAAATATAGCATCTAGAAAAATTGGTTGCATTCTCTGTATGGAGTCCAAAGAACAATTTAGTGTCATTATTTGAGTGTGTGGTTTAACCAGTAACTGTCAGTATGATTCCCAATCAATCTTCTTCAGCTGTACAAGCATTTCTTCTCAGAGTTGACCTGTGTTTTTCCAACTTTTCTCTAAATTTCTAAGATCAGGAATCGCTCTGTGATTTCCTTCTTTAATCAAACCAGAAGTATGCAACATGTGGTTAATCATCTTGACCAAATTATTTGATATACCTACTACTCTGGCTATGGCCAATTCTGCTTGTTTTACTTGTGCATCTCAGTCAGGAAAGAGGATATATTTATAATTTTCTTTAATCTTTGGGAGGCTTGACTTTCTCCCTTCCTCTGAATCCTGCCATTCAATATAATCAGAAATTTTGGTATTGAGTTCATTAAACTCAATTCTTTGGTCAATAACTATATTGGTTAACTGTTCACTAATTTCCAAGTGTGGAACTATGTTTGACATTTGTAATATGAACAAATTTTGTTGCTTTGAGAGTAAGCCATTTAATTCCGATGCTTCTTTTATGAATTCCTATGCAGTAGGAATGCCTTCATATTTTGTAATATCTTCTCTCAATTCTTCAATTAGTGTATTTTTGCTAGATAAGTCATTTTCATGACTTATCTTAAGCACTTCCATATATTTTTGAAAATTGAGGAGCTATTGTTCCACCTTCTAATTTAAACTGTTATTTTCTTCATCTAGTTGTTGTTGTAGCTACATGATTTTATCATCCTTTTCTTGGACCAAAATAGATACTCTTGCTGCCTTATCTATTTTTGCAGTGGTGTATGCACCAACAAATTGAGATAGTCGAGTTAGGTTCTTAATTGGATTTGATGGAGTATCTTTCCATACTAGTTCCATAACTTCATTTCCTAGGGGTGTTTCAATCCTTCTTCTTTTCCTTTGTTTCCTTACTATTGCTTTATGAAGAGGGTTGTAGAACACATCTAGTGGAGGGATATCAGTCACCTTCAGAACAATCTCATCAGTAGGAATCACAGGAATGATTTCTGTATCTTGAGAGGTTATCTCAGGAGATTCAATGATTTCTTTTGTTGAAACTATTTGTCCATGTGGTGTCTACAATTCTGTAGTTTTCTGCGAAGATTATGCTTCTGGGTTATTTGTCAATGTGTTGCTGAACGAAGTCCAGATTTTATCTAATTCACTTTTATTTTGTGAAGCCGATTGTTCTGCTCTGATTTATTTTCTTGCTTTAGTCGTATAACTAGTAACCAAAACATTCTAAGGGATATGTCTAAGTCTTTGTTCTTTAAAATCATTGAATCTCTGTAATTCTTCTGGATTTAGGTTCAATTTGAAAAAAAATTGGACTTCTTTAAAAGTCCCAACAGATTGCAAAATATCTTCAAATCTATCATCAATGTGTATGAAAGGTTTGAGTTTGACTGACAGAGTAAGTTTGTTAGCAATCTTTTCTGGGTCGAACTGCCTTGAGGGTAAAATAGGGAGCTTCAAAATCTCAATCTTATGACATTATTTCAATGCATGATTGAAATTGATGAGCGTGAATGTACCACATTGAATTGGAAAACTTGGCCATAAGGATTTTTTACTATCCTTCAAAGTTTTAGTGAGTCCATTACCAATAGTTTGGTAAGCGACTTCTCTCGCCATTAATTTATCGGAAACATACAAAGGAAGAATATGTGGGGGAGCAGAGCTTCTAAATACTCTAATATATGAAAATGATTCTTCAATAAAACATCTCCCTATCATTTGAAGGTCTGCAATAGCTTCCTTGGTGAACCTAGGGCTCAGTCTCTCAAACATCAATTGATGTAATGGTAATACAACTCCATAACATAGCCTGTGAAAATGTGGTGCATTATTATGTTCCCATATTTCTTTATGACTCAAATGAATAGGGGTAGGATCCTCAGAAGTCCATTTCCAACCCATAACTAGAAAACTGGTAGAAAAATAGAAAGCATTAAAAATATATGCACTCATGAAAAATTGGGGGACGGGCTTGGAGGAAGAAGCTCTTGTCTAGCGATATTCGTTAATAGCTTTAGATAAATTTTCAGAAATAATAGTTGCCCAATTCATGATATGGGAATTAACACATGAATCAATTAGGGGAAGCCAATTTACGAAGAACTTGGTATTATCAGGGAGACTGTATAATTTGCATAGCATCATGGTTGTAAAGTTGTAGGGATTTGCAAGTGAGGCGATAGGATACATACATGTTTTCTCATGTTTTAACTTGTTATCCATTTTCCTCCAACCTTGAATTGTCTTGAAAGGGTCTTCATTGTTCTTTGCAAATTTCTCAACAAATATATTATCATAGATATCTTGTTGGTCAGGTAACTTGTACATGACTTTCAAATCTTGAGCTCTGAAAGAACCTAAGATCTCATTCTTAGTAGTTCTTAATTGCCTATCTTTGATTGTTGAATTGTCAAGCACCCACCTAATCATGTCAGTATATGGTAAAAGAGTGACCCTTTCCATTATCCTATGGAGGAAGGAGCATGCAATAACTTTAAATTGTAAATTTGAATGTGTTGCATCATCAGCAGTTGCCTTGACTTCTACTATTTCAGGCTCATCGTCTTCGAGAATAGTATAGATAAATTTCCACTTAGTAGCTCCTCCATCGGCATTGCAGACAGTATATAAGACTATACGCGACATTTCTGTATGTTCCAATTCTGCAACAATCTATTTTCCGTGCTTTTGCATTACCTTGCAGATGGACATATCTTGAAGGAAAATTCCTATTAAAGACAAAGTAATGATCAAATAATGGAAGATATATTGAAATGACCCATTTTGAAAGAAAAGATCCACGAAACAGCTATATCATTAATTAATCACTTTGAATCAATAACTGCTTTGCATTGGGATGATAAAATTCATTTAATAGTTCCTGACATGATTTATTTCTACATAAAATCTATCAAATCCATCGCATCATGCCCGTTGATCTTGTCTTTATGAAAACATATTATTGTTTTGTTTATGAGATATGCGATTTTGCGATATCGCAAAATCACAAAATCGCAGTATCGGAATATCTCATAGTCGCAGTATCGCAATTTCGAAGTTTGGTAAATTTTGTTTTAAATTTTCAAACATATATTTGTAATATGCGATTTATGTTGTCGCTTGCGAAATTCTGATCGCTGATCCTGAAATCGGGATTTCGTTGTTTCGTTACTTATCTTTTAATGAGAATAGATTATGCGATTTTGTGATTTGCGATAGGGTAATCACAAGGATGTTTTATTAATTTCTTTTTTGTTTTTTATGTTTTTATTTAATAAAATAAATAATGTTTTTGGAGTTTGATTTTTATTTAAAATGAAAAATACATTTTTAAGAAGGGTCCCTATTTCTATTTATCAAAAATCTAGATTATTTTGAAAAATAAAAATGGGAGGAGTTGTTGCATAGCACAACACAAGGTTATTGGTGCATCCTCATACTTTCCACCTTCATGTTGTATATTATCCTATGATATGATCCACCATATACTTATTTGGAGATATGATGTGGAACTTCTTTCTATGGGCATGTCGAGAATTTTTGACAACCTTGATTATTAGTTCCTTCATGTAAGGGTATATGTCTATTGGGGATGATTTATATCACATTGACTCATGATCATTTGTACATAATATTTAGTTATGAATCCTTGACTCTTTCCTTATGCTACCTTTTGTAATGTGTTTCAACCATCATATCCTCTTTTTACCTCACACATTATGGGACATTTATTGCAAACTTAAATTATATCCCTATGTGCCTTCGATTATTTAATCATATTCCACAATAAGACACTACATCATTTCCCCTTGGTAAAAATATTATAATCACAGTCACAACCACCCTAACTAGTAGAGTGTGTTTAGTCATGCGTTGCACTACTTGAAAAGCACAATGATTGTGAGTAACACTACTTATATAGCACAAACACCTTATCAACCTCCAAAAATTATAATCCTAAGGAAAATCGGTGTGAGACTTGAGTCACGCTTCATATGTATTGCCAATAAACTAGCCTATCAACTCAAGTTTCACCCAATGCACTAAATCATTCAAATACATCCACTAATCATAAAACTACCTCTTCTCCATCTATATAATGAATTTAATTCCAAGGGAAATGGAAGGAAGAATTTACGTAAGCTTATGCTATTGAAATTTAGAGAAAGGCTCAAGGAGAGACCAAGGAAAAAAATCAGAGAGGATTGCTTCTAGAATTGAGGTAATGGATATATGCATATTTACCTTTATTTATTTGTTGTCCAATTTCATGCACAATCATCTTATTTTTGTGTTTAATTTGTTCTATGTCCATGTTTATATTTATATGGTTTTATTAAGAATGTTAGAATTTTCTTGTTATTTATAATTTATTTCATGCAAATATTTGGAAAAGTTTTTGTTGTCTCTTTTTTTGCATGAAGAAATTTGTAGAAACTAAAGCATTGGATCTCTATAGTTACGCCCCCAATGATACGTAAGGATGAACATCATTAAAAAGGTGCACCCTTGATTACCTCCTTTTTCATATACATACATATATTCATATATATCTCCTATAAGATAGTTTTATTCAATTAGGTTTACTTGGTCTTTGGTATAAACAAACGGAGGGATTGAATTTGCAAGGCTTCGCAGATGCAAACTGGATAGGGAGTCCATCTGACAGGAAGAGCACATCAAGAGTAATATTCCATATTGGGACAACAATAGTTTCTTGGTACATCAGGAAGAAGAGATCAGTTTCACTTGTTTCAGCAGAAGCAGAGTACATGGCTGCTAGTTAAGAAAATTGTGAGGCTATCTGGATGAGAAAGATCCTTCTTGGGTTGTTTGGTCAACATACGGATCCTACAGTGACCTATTGTGACAACAAGAGTTACATAAAACTTTTTTTGAGATTCAAAAATATGATGAGCTTAGTGAAAAGAGTCGCCTTCACTAAGTGGGCCCACATGCTATCTTTGGCGCAAGTCTATTTTTAGACGTGGTGATCATATTTCAAAAGCTGCAGGATGCTATTTGTGGATGGTTGATCAAGTTGGAAAAATAGATGAAATTCTATTTTTATAATATTGGGCAAAGTCTATTTATAGATTGTCAATCTAAAAATAGATGCATGTCGATTATTAGTAGCTCTTAATAATAATTAGACTCTAAACATCAACTTATTCTCTTAGAGCACTTTGCTTCATTGCACAGATTTAGAAAATCAGTGGACTAAGGGAATTACACAATTCCCAAGGGAAACTGGTGGTTCATGCATGGAGGACTCAGTTAGAACTCAAGTGGAAAAGTTATGACAAAGTTGGAAGAGTAGTTCATGGAGTTGTATTCAGTTTAACTCAGTTAGACTCAGTTGAGCTAGTCATATCTAGTATAACTGAATGATACACTAGTGAGAGTGGAGTGAATTAATTAGTTAATTAATTCACAAATAATAACTCATTAATCAACTAAACAATACAGTAGTTAACTACAATGCATGGCAGTTTCAGTGGAGACCCAGTGGAGAGATAGGTGAAAGGGCAAGATGGACTATTTGTTGTGACTATAGTGAAGCATTGATTGCATCACACACACATTGGAGTTGCCAATGAGTATTGCACAATCAAGGCAAGAGTAATTTGAATTCATTCAAATCTATTCTCCAATAGGGATTGCGTAGTGGAGGAAAGCTAGCAAGGGGCAAAGATCAGTGCATGGATTTGCAGATTTTTCCTGATTAGTGTGTGATTATTGTATTGTACTGAGAGCTTGATGTACTAAGATTTGTATGAGGATTGTTACATGATCTCCATGATACATAATATATGATATTTGTGGTTTTCAGCTTCAAGCTTTCCTGTTAAACAACTGTGTTATGTGTGATTGTTTTTATTTATGCTTCACATGTGTGTGCAATTAATTTTCCGCAAAATATTAAGAGTGGAATGATTCTGTATTTTTCAAGAAGTTAAATATTGTGAGATTAGAGGAATCTAGGACATACGCATGCTTAATGTACATAATTTCTACATGGTATCAGAGAATTTTTAATTCTTTAAGATTGTAATTGTGAAGAATTGGTGATTTTGTGCTGGTGGACAATTTGAATTTGCTACAAAATATTCTTGGTGCAGAAGTTGAGTATACATTGAAATGGATATCAATGGGTTGCGATTGGAGTATACCCTTTATGGGAGCTCGAATTACATATCCTGGAAGGACAGGATGGAGGCAGTGTTTGAGGATAATGGACTGAAGGATTTCATCGATAGCAATGTTCCTAAGCCGAGATCTAGCGATGATGCATTACTTGACGCATGGCAAAAGAAGATAGCAAAGACGAGAAGAATTCTGTTGGAAGGTGTGAAGGACCATATTGTGTCTAGCCTTCACAGGAAAGCCACTCCATTCTTAATGTGGAAGGCTTTGACAGACTTGTTCCAAAGAAAAATTGACCAGAGGAAGTTGGTGCTTAAATACAAGCTCAGAAAAATAAAAATGGAGAAGGGCGACAGTATTCCAAAATACCTCACGAAGTTTGTCCACTACAAGGATGAACTGGGAAGTGTGGGGGTTACTGTCGATGATGAAGAATTGGTGAGCTTGTCTCTCCTTGGGCTTCCGAAGCGTTGGAATAGCTATGAAGACTTTGTCAATGGACAGGAGAAACTGTCGGGATGGGAGAGACTTTGGTCAGATCTTGTGCAAGAGGAGATAAGGCGAGGTACCAGGGATGGATCTTCATCGAAGAATGAACATGAAGATAATTTCACTTTGGCTACCAAATCAAGGAAAGGAAAGGGGAATAAATTTCCTTCAAAATCTGATGCTAAAGGCAAGAAGCAGGATTTTTCCAAAGTGAAGTGTTTTCACTAACACGAACATGGGAATTTCACCACTAACTGCCCATAGAAGAAGAAGAACAAGAAGGTTGTTGGAGCTACAGCTAGAGAGGCCTTAGCCTCGCAATTTTAACTTGATTTCTCTTTGATCGCTTGCTTGGTTTCAAGTGCAATGGTATCGGTGTGGTATCTTGATAGTGGTGTGTCTTTCCATATGACGGGAGACAAGGAGTTGTTTAGTGACTTGGAGGAGGAGGACCTCCAGATGCATATAGATATGGGCAACGATGGTCGGTACAATGTGACTGGAATTGGGACCATTACCTTTGAGAGGGAGTCCAATAATCCATTCTTGTTGAAGAATGTTATGCATGTCCCAAGTCTGAAAAAGAACTTGGTCTCGGTCGCAATGCTGGAACACAAAGTTTATGATGTTGTTTTCAGTGAGGGAAAAGCCTTCCTTCGACATAAAAAAATAGGTCAAACCAAGAAGATAGGGGTTCAACTTTAGAATCTCTAAAAGTTGGAGGTAGATGGCTGCGTTGCAATGGTGGGCAAAGCAGAAGAAGTGGTGAGTCGGGATGAGGGCGAATTATGGCACAAGAGATTGGGCCATCTTCACCATGGTGCTTTGAATATTTTGCAGCATATTTCTACTAGAATTCCCAAGGGTACTCTTGCACAATCATATTAGTGCAAGGGATGTACTATGGGTAAGTTTGTGAAGACCACCTTTCATGAGAAGGAGAACCGTGCTTCGGTGATCCTCGAGAGAATTCACACAGACATGCGTGGACCTTTCTCGGTTGCTTTAACAGCAAAACACAGGTATTATGTTATATTTTTTGATGAATATTCTCGTAGATGTTGGATATTCTTCATGCAGAAGAAGAGTGAAACGTTCTCAAAGTTCTGTGAGTTCAAAGCATTGGTGGAGAAGGAGTCGGGGAAGTAAGTGAAAGCTCTATGGAGCGATAATGGTGGTGAATACATCTCGGGAGAATTCAAAGACTTATGTAGCAAAGAAGGAATTCGAAGAGAACTCATAGCGCCTCATAACCCACAGCAGAATGGGGTCATTGAGAGGAATAATAGAACGATCGTGGGTGCTGCATGAGCGATGTTGCATGACCAGGGCCTACCGATGCACTTGTGGGCGGAAGCATGCAACACTGCGGTTTATGTGCAAAACCGTTGTCCTCATAGAGTACTTGGCATGAGTACATCTGAAGAATATTTTACTGGTAAGAAGCCTGATATTTCTCATTTGAAGATTTTTGGCTCATATGTTTACATTCATGTGACAAAGGAAGCCAAGAAGAAGCTGGAGCCGACTGCAGAAGTTGGGATATTTGTGGGGTACACAGAAACACCCCATAATTATCGTGTGTATTTTTCAGACAGTCGGATGACTATGGTGCGATGGGATATAAAATTCAATGAGGTGAAATCCATGAAGTTGTCGCTTGAGAGGGAGATACACTTGCATGCAAAGGAGGAACTTCTTGTTACCAAAGATGAGCCTCTATATGTGGATCAGCCACAAGAGGAGATTCATGGAGTGGAGGAGTCCACTCATGCAGAACCAAACATCAGACAAGGCAGAAACCGTACCACAGAAGCTGAGAGACTGAAGCTTGATGCGGCACAAAATGTAGGAGTTCCTACATCAGAGCGCAGATAGAGACAATCACCTGACCAATTTACTGGATACATGGCTCTTATGAGCAAGTGTATCATGATAGAGCCATCTTCTTTTGAAGAAGCAGTACAGGAGCCCACATGGGTAGATGCCATGGTGGAGGAGTATGACTCCATTGTCAGAAACAATGCTTGGGATATTGTTCCAAGACCGGTGGGAAAATCATTTGTAGGATCAAGATGGATCTACAAGGTAAATCAAGCTATTGATGGGAGCGTCGAGAAGTATAAGGCAAGATTTGTTGCCCAGGGCTTCTCACAGATTGAGGGGATTGACTATGAAGAAACCTTTGCACCTGTTGCATGGTATTCTTCCATACGTACCATCCTTGCTCTCTTAGCGCAGATGGGTTGGCACATTCATCAGATGGATGTGAAGACTGTGTTCCTTAATGGGGTCATTGAGGAAGAGGTGTACATTGTGCAGCTTGAAGGATTTGAGATCTTCAATAGTGAGTCACATGTGTGCAGGCTCAAAAGAGCGTTGTATGTGCTAAAACAAGCACCACATGCTTGGTACACTTGGATCGACAGTTATTTCACTGGACTTGGCTTCACCAAGAGTGAGGCGGATGGAAACCTATACCAAATTGTGGTGGAGGGTAAGCTTTTAATCATTATTCTTTATGTTGATGATTTAATACTAATGGGTGATGAGTAGTTGATACACTCATGCAAGGCAGATCTTGCAAAGGAGTTTGATATGAAGAATTTGGACCTCCTTCATTATTTCCTTGGATTGGAAATATGGCAGCGGGAAGGTGAACTGTTTGTGTCTCAAGGAATGTATGGCCGGGAGATACTGGAGAAGTTTCACACGCAAGGCTGCAGGCCTATCGACACTCGTCTTCCAGGAAATTGGAAGAAATAGGATGCTACATCGGCAGAGGTAGTGGAGACCATTGTTTATCAATAGTTGGTGGGTTTGCTCATGTATTTAGTCAATACAAGACCGTACATATGCTATGCGGTGAACCAGCTTTCAGAAGCGATGGTTAAGCCTACCAAGCTCTTTTTGAAGGTAGGAAAGCATGTCCTGAGATATCTCAAGGGCACATCTGAGTATGGTTTATGGTACAGACGGATGAGGTGAAGTTGCATGGCTTCACAGATGCAGATTGGGCAGGAAGGCCAACAGATAGAAAGAGCACATCAGGAGGTATTTTCAGTATCGTATCTACAATAGTTTCTTGGTACAGCAGGAAACAAAGATCCGTGGCACTCAGTTCAGCGGAAGCAGAATACATGGCAGCAAGTCAAGCTGCATGTGAGGATATCTAGATGAGGAAGATCCTAGTTGGTTTGTTCGGTTCACATTTAGATCCCATAGTGATACATTGTGATAATCAGAGTTGCATTAAACTCTCGGTTAATCCTGTGTTTCATGATATATCTAAACATATTGATATCCAGTAGCATCATATCAGATATTTTGTGCAGCAGAAGATCATGTTGCTTCTGTACATTCCTACGGAAGATCAGGATGCAGATATTATGACTAAGGCACTCACTAGGACCAAATTCGAATACCATAGAGGCAGGATCGGGGTGAAGGATAATCCCTATCTTATTGAGAGGGAGTGTTGAGATTCAACAAGATGATGAGCTTAGTGAAAAGAGTCGCCTTCACTAAGTGGGCCCACAGGCTATTTTTGGCGCAAGTCTATTTTTGGCGCAAGTCTATTTTTAGACATGGTGATCATATTTCAGAAGTTGCAGGATGATATTTGTGGATGGTTGATCAAGTTGGAAAAATAGATGAAATTCTATTTTTATAATATTGGGCAAAGTCTATTTATAGATCGTCAATCTAAAATTAGATGCATGTCGATTATTATTAGCTATTAATAATAATCAAGCTCTAAACATCAACTTATTCTCTTGGAACACTTTGTTTCAGTGCACAGATTTGAAAAATCAGTGGACCGAGGGAATTACGCAATTCCCAAGGGCAACTAGTGGTTCATGCATGGAGGACTCATTTAGAACTCAAGTGGCAAAGTTATGACAGAGTTGGAAGAGTAGTTCATGGAGTTGTATTCAGTTTAACTTAGTTAGACTTAGTAGTTGTATCTAGTCTAACTGAATGATACACTAGTGAGGGTGGAGTGAATTAATTAGTTAATCAATTCACAAATAATAACTCATTAATCAACTGAACAACACAGCAGTTAACTACAGTGCATGGTAGTTTGAGTGGAGACCCAGTGGAGAGATAAGTGAAAGGGCAAGATGGACTATTTGTTGTGACTATAGTGATGCATTGATTGCATCACACACTCATTGGAGTTGCCAATGAGGATTGCGCAGTCAAGGAAAGATTAATTCGAATTCATTCAAAGCTATTCTTCAACAGGGATTGCGCAGTGGAGGCAGGCTAGTAGGGGGCAAATATCGGTGTATGGATTTGCGGATTTTTCGTGATTAGTGTGTGACGATTATATTGTGGTAAGAGCTTGATGTACTAAGCGTTGTATGAGGATTTTTACATGATCTCCATGATATATAATATATGATAGTTTTGGTTTTCAACTTCAGGATTTCCCGTTAAACAACTGTGTTATGTGCAATTGTTTTTATTTATGCTTCACATGTGTGTGCAATTAATTTTCCACAAAATATTAACAGTGGAATGATTATGTATTTTGCAAGAAGTTAAATATTGTGAGATCAGGGGAATCTAGGACATATGCATGCTTAACGTATAGAATTTATACAACTTTCAGTGAATACAGTTTTTCATGATAGGTCCAAGCATATCAACATCTAGTATCACCATCTCAAAGATTGTGTGTAGAGGCAGATCATGATGCCAGAGTACATTCCTATAGAGGAACATGATGCATGCATCATGAATAGGGCACTGTCAAGAGGAAAATTCAAGTTCCATAGAGGCAGGATCAGGGTATCAGATGATCCCTTTCATTCTGAGAGGGAGTGTTGAAAATGGCACCAAGAAATATTCTAATTTAATTTTCCCTTGAATTAAATTAGAGGAAAATTTCAATTCCACGTCACATGAAAAATTGTACGAGTTAAATAAGTTAGCTTGAATTATATGGTTTAGTTAATTCGATTTGAGGGTCTAACTTGAGTCATGTAGAGTGGTTTCTACTTTTTAGGAGCCCTGGTTGAGTTTATTTTGAGTTGTAATTAATTAATTCAGTTTATCTTAGTTAAAGTTAGTTTAACTAGTTCCAACTGTTGAAGGAACTAGTGAGAGGTCTAGAAGTGAGCTATGCACTCTATGATTAATCAATTAACTGATAAATCATCCATAAATAACTCATGCATATGTGTTCTGAGAGTTAACCAGTTGATATTGGAGTTCAAGGGCAGTATACTATCAGTTGTATAATCATTGAAATTGTATAGGTGGTGCATGCAGTCAGAGGAAGGCCCTAGATGGATTGCGCAGTACAGGATGGGGATTTTCCTAATTAATAGGGCTAATTACCCAAGGAAACAACGCAAGAAAATAGGGATCTAGGCAAGAATAAATTTGGTTGAGTATTGGCCTAGGCTTGTTTAGGAATTAGTGAGATAGATAGATATAGTGCAGAGGCTTTTTAGGCTTGAGAAAAGGATTGTAATATTATCATATTTTCTAACTAATGTAATATATAGAAAAAGGGGTTTTTAGTTGTGGTTTTCCCCAGGAAATGATTGTGTAATGTGTTGATTGAATTCTTTCTCTTATATGCTTCATGATTTTGCGATCATTTAAATTGGTTTTCACAATTGGTATAGTAGATTCAAGTCTATTGTTTTAGAAAATTACAATTAGCAGTTTGAATCTATAAGGAATTTCTACAAAAATCACAACAAGCCATGATCATGACCACATCAAGGTCACAACTATGACCACATCAAGGTTGCAACCATTTAGTGAAAATTTTTGTGAGGTTTCCTTTTCGGCCAAAAATAACTATACGTAAAAATAAAATGGACATAATGAATAACGAAGGATCAATTTATTACCTAGAACAGACAAGAATATAACCCATGCTTTAAATCTCTTGGAATCACCAACACAATATTTGGGCATCAAATGGGTCTCTCTGAACTCTCCAAATCACAAGGGAAAAAATGATCTTTTTTTACCCCCATTACCACTATTTTTAACTCCCCAAGCCTTGGGGAAGTTATTTTCATGTTTTTCTCATGAAAATTAATCATTGTTGTTAGAAATTTTGGTTCTTTATTTTGCAGGAAGAAATCACACATTTATCACATTACATGAAACTTATGGTATGACTTAGTTTCATATAGTGATAGGTGGTTCCATGCTATTTATAGTATGAACTATCATTTGTTGGAATCTTGCCATCGGTTTACACACACTAATTTGAGAAATTATCCACTCTTATTTTCACATCGCACATTAGTAGTAGAACCCTACCCTCATGGGAAGCTTATATTAACACCTACTTCATCCACTAATTTCCATATTGTAACAATTCCAAATAGGAACATGAATGCTTATAGAACTTCCTCACCTTATTATTGAACATCATTTCTATTTTTCATCTATTTTCTACACATGTTCCTATGAGTCTCCAACATTTTGACCTTATAATTATTCAAATTTTTACATTTCCCACTACACCCACGCTCAATGCTCATTTTTTTTTCACTACAATCCCACTTATCTCCTTTATAGATTCATTTTGTTTTCCTCCATTTCCACCATTTGAAGAGAACCACTGCAATTAGTGGCCTTTCATTGCGTGTCCCATATTACATTTTATCTTGCATAAGTTTCTCCCATCATCGTGGGACATATATGCATTCTATGACATGAGTCACTCTCTCCAATGACCCTCAATTTAGCTCTTTTTCATGCACATTAAAATATTATGAAAAACATACTATCAAGCCTCAATTTATCTCTTTTTTGGGATTGTTAAAACTAAACAAAATATAAACTTTTGGGGTTACTTTTTATCTATTTTTCATGCTTATTAAATGATGAAGAAAACATATACCAAAATAAAATTAAGGAAAGTTGTTTATTTTTTTTCCTATTTCATAGTAGTGGTTAGTCGAGTCACGCTTGAAAAGCACTTGTTTGCGTTAGTCATATAGTTGGGTTATAGTTTTCCTCACATTTGTTTCATGATTCTTGTTACTCCTTTTTTGTTTTTCTTCCAGTCATTATGGAGAGTGTTTCTCTACCTCCTACATTGTTGTTCATACTAGTCAGTGTATTGTGTCTTACTGCTAAGTCATCATATATCATGTTATTTTATTAAGGAAAGTTACACTTGAGTTGAACATATTCTTGTTCATTGGCCTTCCAAGTCAACCATCCCTATTGCAATTGATTATTACATCTATACCACATTGAAAACACTATGATTTAATTTTCCATGTTAATTGATGAGTGAAACCTGAATTCCATCCTTCGATTTTCCTCTTCCTATTGATTCCAACTCATTGTCTAGGAAGTATGTATAGAAATTAGATAATACCTTGGGACTTGCAAACATTAGTGGCAATTTTCCTAAAAATTGATAATTTATTTTTCTCATCGGCTCCTCCATCGATGCTACGAGTGTTTAACACCATATCATTCCTTCACAATCACTAGCTTGTCCTTGATACCTTGGGAACCATCATCCTCATTGGTGGCCTCCCTTACATATATTAAGGACTTCATTATTGGCCAGTAATTAGACAATTCTGCCAATGTTTAATTTCAACACATCTATTCTTGTTCATCAGTATATTACTACTAAGGTTGTGATGAAGCCCTTGGGGGAATCATTATGACTCATCATGTTTTCATTTATTCACCCATAATTTTTGTTAGAGTTGTACCATCAAGGTTATTGGTGCATCCTCATACTTTCCACCTTAATGTTGTATATTATCCTATGGTATGATCCACCATATACTTCTTTGGAGCTATGACGTGGAACTTCTTTCTATGGGCATGTAGAGCATTGTTGGCAACCTTGATTATTAGTTCCTTCATGTAAGGGTATATGTCTATTTGGGATGATTTATATCACATTAAATCGTGATCATTTGTATGTAATATTTAATTATGGATACTTGACTCTTTCCTTATGCTACCTCTTCATAATGGATTTGTAATGTGTTTTAGTCAGCATATCCTCTTTTGACCTCATACAATATAAGACATTTATTACAACCTTAAAATCCATCCCTATGTGTCTTAAAGGATCTAATCATATTCCACAATAGGACAATACATCATTTCCCCTTGGAAAAAATATTATAAGAATAGTCACAACCACCCTAACTAGTAGAGTGTGTTCAGTCATATGTTGCAATACTTGAAAATCACAATGATTGTGAGTCACACTACTTCTATAGCACAACCACCTTATCAGCCTCTAAAATTGATAATCTCAAGGAAAATCGGTGCAAGATTTGAGTCATGCTTTATATGTATCGACAATAAACTAGCCTATCAACTCAAGTTTCACCCAATGCACTAAATCATTCAAATACATCCACTAATCCTAAAACTACCTCTTCTCCATCTATATAATGAATTTCATTCCAAGGGAAATGGAATGAAGAATTTACATAAGCTTATGCTATTGAAATTTAGAGAAAGGCTCAAGGAGATACCAAGGAAAAAAATCAGAGAGGATTGCTTCTAGAATTGAGGTAACATCATTGTGTATTGCATGTATACTTTTGATTAATATAATGGATCTATGCATATTTCCCCTTCTTTATTTGTTGTCCAATTTCATGCACGATCATCTTGTTTTTGTGTTTAAGTTGTTTTATGCCCATGCTTATGTTTATATGGGTTTATTAAGAATGTTAGAATTTTCTTATTATTTATAATTTATTTCATGCAAATATTTGGAAAAGTTTTTGTTGTCTCTTTTTTTGCAAGAAGAATTTTGTAGAAACTAAAGCACTAGATCTTTAGAGCTATACCCCCAATGATACGTAAGGATGACCATCATTAAAAAAGGTGCACCCTTGATTACCTCCTTATCCATATACATACATACATTCATATATATCTCTTATTAGATAGTTTGCTTCAATTAAGTTTACTTATGTGTAGTTTTTTACCCTAATCTGCCTTAATTTACCAGTAAACTCAAGGGAGGACTCACCTGTCCAAAGGTGGGATTTTCTCCATAGTAGAAAGTCTTGGGGTTTATGTGATAACATTCTCTCTTACTACAATGCTAACATTGCTTGAATGTGTATGAGAACATTCTAGATCCCAAAGTGCTTATCCAAAAGGCATATCCAAAAGTGTTTGTATAATATGTTGTTGACAATGATTGTGAGATATGGTTAGCTTATGAATCAGTAGATGCATCAAAACATTTACCAAAATAGAAAATGTCTTTGAAGTTCTAGTTTTTAGGTTAATGATAGTGTCAATAAATGTACCAAAAAAAAATTCAAATTGGAAGTTGGCATTGAAATTATCCTCCCTCACTTTAAGACTAACATCACATATAAATGCATGTGTGCTTTATGGATCTTAATGTGATAACATCATATCCCTCATTTTGGTACCAACATGATACATCAATCCCTCATGTAATACTAGCATTGTTGTTGTGGCCCACACTTCAATATTTACACCCTCACTGTGATACTAACATGATTGATATGGCCTTAACTTTGATACTCATATTTATCCCTCACTTTAACAATAACACCAAATCTAATACGATTGTTGTTATAATGTCCAATCCCTCACTTTGGAACCCATGTTAATCTATCACTATGATATTAACATTATCGATGTTCCAACCCTCCATTGATGTGATAACATCCTCTCTCACTCTGACACTAACATATCCACTCAAAAATCGAGCCCTCACTCTAATACTAGCATCATCAATGTGATAGTATCATTTGTCATTCTCATCTCAATTGCTAACATCATTGATGTGGTCTCCACTTTCACATAAATATCAAGCCCTCAAATCATACTAAGCATTGATGTGATAATGTCCTCTAACTCTGATGCTAACATCGTCACTCAAACATTAAGACTTCACTTCGATACTAACATTAAATCCTAAATTTTTTACACAAACATCTTTTATATAAGAACATATTTCTCACTTTCATACCACCATCATCAATCTATCATTGAATACTCACTTTAACACTATGTAACTATGATCATCAATGTGAAGACATCCACATCATTACTCTAAGAGTAAACTCTCTCTCTTAAAAATAACATATTCAACATGATAACATCCTCTAACTATGATCATCAATGTGAGGACATCCACGTCATTACTCTAACATTAATCTCTCTTAAAAATAGCATATTTAACATGATGACATCCTCTCATTACGATAATAACATCATCACTCCCCGTTCATTCCCTTAATTTGATATTCACACAATCTATATAAAGAAAATTTTCCTCACTTTTACTTTAACATTACAACTTTAGTATAACATAACACTCCATTAAAATGCAACAAAAGCTTTAACTTAGCTTTTAGGTCCAAAGCCATTGAATTGTCAATTTACAAGCTTAACATTAAGAGGTTAAGTGGGAAATTAATTTACAAGCTTAACATTAAGAGGTTAAGTGGGAATCCTAGCTCTCGTGCAAGTTCCCATGATAACATGCTCGTTCATGATAATATAAGATGTGAGTGTACTTCATGTGGAATAAAATTAGTCATTTAGACAATCATGGTATAGGTTGAGGTTCTTTAGTAGTTTGAGCATAAACTCTTCAGTGTACTTAGCCTTTCAACACTGAGAACATTTTTCCAGTAACATAGTATATGACAATGTTGGGAATTCTAAATGTTTGAGAGTAAACGTAACCATGATAAAAATAATTAAATTATTTATTTAATATTTTAAAAATTATAAATACTTTTTTTAATAATGGATTTTATAAATTTAAATAACGTAATATAAATTATTAATAAAATATTTAAATTTGAAAATAGATAACATTGACACACCAACATTGCATTATTCAGATTTTGAACCCAAAAGATCGAAATATTGAAATTCAAAAAAGCTTAAAATAAAATAAAGAAATGATGGGCTTTGAAAATGGACACCTACACATGAATATATTACCAGCGGAGTTAGATTTTTTCAATAAAAATATCATAAATATTTTGAGTATATTACGGAAGAGTTAATTTTTTCAATAAAAATATCATAAATATTAGGAGTAGAATTGAAGTCATTAGATAAGCTTGGAATTTCATTTAAACCCTGTGGTCGTACAAGTCAAAATCAAAATAAAAGCTGAATATCAAATCTGAAGGCGCACATCATCTGCATGGGCAGGTTTTTCTAATAATAGCGTGTGGGAGCGAGTGTGACAAAAACAAATACGATGACCGGCATGAATATTAAGTAAATACGAATAGAATTCCTGCAGCATGCCCAGTCTTGGGACCCGGCGGCCCCTGAAACCGCTGTATCTCCTCACAAACCGCCAAATTGGCGGAAAAGCCACCGTCGTCCAAATATTCATGATGGCGTTATCATCGTGTTTTGACTCTATAAGTTCCACTAAGTCTTCCGCAGGTGGATCAGGCGAATCTTCCGCAGCGCCTGTCTCACGTGACAGCCGCTGAAAATAGCAGAGGAAACAATAGAATAACATTTAAACAAATAACAATACGTCAGAAACTACGGCTGCTGACAGCGCAGTCTGCGTATGGAGAGCAAATGATATCTTATCATCATTCCATTTCAGCGTTTTGACGGCACCGCCCTCAATTAATAATCATTATTGCCAGTTTTTGTTTAGTATTTTAATACAGAGAATCGTAATAGCTATAATTTTAGCGAAGACTTCAATTGAATCTGTTTTTCTATCTCTAACAGAAGAATGGGCTAGTTCAAGGATTCTTTGGCGATTAGCTAGTATTAACTAAAAGATTTATTTTGAGGTGTTTTTTCTGAAATTTTAATATTAGTTTTTTAGTTTGGATAGAGTAGGTTTAAAATTGTTTTTGTTTGGTTAAGAGTTTATTTTTTTTGGATTTAATTAAACATGCTAATCGTTTTTTTTGCGGACTAGTTATTAGTAATTTTCAAGTGAAGTGATTTTCCTTAAATAAAAGTGATGAGTCAGTTTGTACTTGCTATAACAATCAGTAATGACTAACTTTACTATTAGTTTGACAATTGAATTATAATTTAAATTTTTACCACTACTTCAAAAAATTAATCACATAAAAATACTGTGTTAATTTTTTTTTTTAACAAAAATTTAGTGATACAATGTGTTCGTTGTTATTTAAAATGTATCACCATGCTGAAAAATTGAAACATTTTTTCCGTGTAAATTTCTTATATCAATTATGTGATTTTAACAAACCCTTATCAGATTTAAAAAAAATTAATAAAGAATATACTTAAAATAAATTAAACATAGATAAGTTAAGTTATAACCGAAAAAAAAATTAGAGGTTACCTTACAAACAATGTTAAAAAGTTGTCACTTTAAGTACATCGAAATCATCCCACTTGCAAATTTAATCACCAATTATAAGCATTAATAAAGGAGAACAACTTTACCGAAATTATCCTGTCGAGATTTTACTAGAGAAAACCTGCCATTTTCGTTGACATAAGCAGGAATGATAACTTTTAGGTTCACACTTGTTGGTGATAAAAAAACAAAGGAGGCTCGAATCTTTTAGTTAAAATTTAGAACTCCAATTGAGAGGTGACAAAAAGTTGAGCGATTTTATGAAAAAGCTGGAGACCACACAATCATTTCTCTATAAGAGAAAAAGCTGGTGCTTTCGTTGACATAACCAAAAGTGGATTAAAAAAAATGGTTGAGGATAAATTTGTATTTGATTCAGAAGACAGATGTGCATCATGAAAATTTGTAGTTGATTGAGAGGACAGATGCCCAACATAGGGCATCATGAAATTGGAGGGGAAGGGAAAGGGACTTGATTTTGGGTCTTGAGGATGTTGGAGTGAGGGTTTACCATTTACCATTGCCAATATAGGCTGATACAAAGTAATAACTTAATATCAGTAAAACCATTTTGTTAGAGGAAGTTGTAATGGAAATCTTTAAATAAAAATGGTTGAAACAATAAGATGGTACAATGGTCATAATTTAACTCATCACACATTTTGAGATGATTATGATTTTGATTTTTACAGATGTTTTATCTATACATGGTAATCTTTGTTTATCTATTTGTTTTTCAATTATGAGAATACTAATTGGATAATAATATATTTGGAAAAGAAAAAAAAATTATGCCAATATAGATCCATTTTAATCCTAGATCTATCAACCATTCAGAGGGATAAAATCTCTAGAAGTGCGAACCTAATCAAATCTCTAGAAGTGCAGACCTCTTTTTTGAGTGCAAAATTTGAAAAAATGTTTGCACCTCCAGAGATTTGATCCCTCTCAGCGCTCGATAGATCCGTGGTTAGGATGGATCTAGGTTGGTATTAGTCATGTGCGGCCATGGAAAATTTATTGAACATCTGATTATTCAGATAATTTTAAATATGCTAAATATGTCTAAGGTTAATCCGATCATTTTAATTTTAAATTTTCTCAGTTACCTCGGTTTGTTGAGATGATAAAGAGTATTAATAACTTGAATGATGAAATAAAAATTTTCAATCGAATGTGACAATGTAACAATTGAATGCTAAAAAATGTGATTAATAAGAATTTGGTCAATTACAAAAGTCTTCATTGTGATCAATCTCAAACTATTTTCTTCTACTATTCTTATTATCATACTTATTAGATTTACCATATTTTCATATGGATCATATGAAAATGGTGTTTGAAATCGTAGACTATTCAAATCTTTAACTCAAGCTATTGTACTAAATTTCATACATTGTCTCTCTTGCTCTCCAATATTAATACTAGTTTTTTCCAATGTCAATAATTGTGACTTATGGAGTGCTAAACCCCAAGTAACTTTCAATGGTACTTGCTTTCTATTACCTCGTTTGAATACAAAATCACTAACAATGTTGAATGATGGAAAATGGGGATAATAAGAAAGTAGTCAATTACAAATAGTTTGCAATTTCAAGAAGAGAATGGTTAAGGTGAGTGAGCATTTTATTTAAGATGAAAATTCAAGTATTTTAATTATGGTTGAACTAATATAACACAAAAATAAATGCACGACATTAATAATTTTTGTGTGCTTACACTGAAATCAATGCACATTGTTAATATAACTGCTTTGAAATTAATGTGCATCATACATCTGATTACATCACATTATAAATCAACATCTACACTGAAATCAATGCATCTATTCCAAGTAATCAAATAGGATTCGAAATCAGCATTTACTATAAAGTCAATGCAACTAGTGCAAGTAATCAAATAAGATTAGAAATCAACAAATACATTGAAATCAATGTGTTATGGTCATTAGTTTTCACCGTCAAATGTGTTTTCCATGTCCTTTAAGAATCATTTTTTGAATCATTTGAGCCTATGACCAATGTTGTCGTCATAGCCTCAAAGGTCATTGTCTGGCATCACCAAATTCCTGTCATAAAGGGTTTACCAAAAACATGAAAGATTGTCAAGTTAATGTAAGTCATGGTTGCACATGTTTGTACATTTAAGTCAAAAGGGGTTATGTGTTAGCCATCTGTCTATCAAAATCATTCAATTGAGTTTATTACAGTAAGAGTTCTGATGGTCAAGGGATATGGTCCTTAAAATTATCCTACATTTTATTCCTTATTCTTATCTACCCCATGTTTCCCTATTTCACACCATATTTGCCGCATTTTCCTTTATACATCCCCTTCATATATAAATTATATCTTAAACCCTTACCACATACCATTTACCTATCATTCATATTACATTTCTTTTACCCCCCTTCATTCTAAATCCAACCCCCATAACACCACTACCATTTCCCATACTCATAATATGACTCGACCCTAATGTATAATATAGAACCCCCCAGACCTAAGAGATATCATACCCCTAAAGCTTTAATCATTCCCCGCATTCATGCCAAGTCAATTGGAGCGCTCCAAGTCATCAATTCAAATCATTGCGCTACAAGACAAATGACAGGGGGTAATTTAAATGGTTATGCCGCCTTATCTCTTTCCACTATACATCCAAATAAAAATCCATCTAATAATAGGACACAAAATCACTACAAGAGATCAAAAGGTCGATAGTAGCTTGGCAGAGGATCAAAGGTAAGTTTTTTAACATGGGAGAAGCTCGTTGCGCAACTTCTGTGCAATATACCCTGTTTTCACCATGTGAGAAACAATCCATGTACTTTCTCTATATCTACTAAAATCTGTACTCATTTTCCCTTAAAATTTTACAGTATATGTATGGGGGTGAGATGAACAAACCCAGCTAATGTTAGCTCAAAATCCTTCACGATTTTTGAGAAGCGACCTACTATCACTTACAACCATTTTTGGATTTTATTTAGATCCAAGAGTCAGATTTTGCTAAGAGTTTTTTTGGAGGTGTACCATGATGATATTAACATGTTGTAAACTTTTCAGCTTAATTGGAATCACCGTTTGGGATATATGACCAAAACACAGGTCTGCTGCACAAGCTTTGCGCAACTATTGCACACAGGTGGAATGGAGCGTTTTGAAGATGCCAAGTATCAAGGAGTGCATGGAATGGTCCATTTCCATATCATATGTCTACTTATCACCCTTTCCTCAACCATTTTTCCTCCAACATACAGGGGTGAACTGTTGAGAAACACGATTTGGTTTGTTGTTCCCATATTGGATCTAGAACTTTGATGTCAGGATCAAGGAGGATAAGGTAATTAAGGATAAAGTTATTATATATATATGATTCGATTAGTAGAATAAATTTGTTTTATGTTTTTTTCTAAAAGGCAAAGGTTGTGGTTTTATGGTTACTTTTATCTATTTTTTTTTTTAATTAAAAAACAATGTGTTTCTGAACTTGTTGATTCAATCCACTAGATGGATGAAGACATGAATTGTATCTGGTCAGTGATCTTATTATTGTAAAAATGTATTTACGACCATGATGAATTATGAAAAAGGGTTAATTGGAAAATGCAAGAGACTTATCTTTAATGTATGCAATCATACTTTTCAGTGATTAATGAAGAAGACTTGAGCTGTTGTTTCCAAGGATTCCTGTGTCAACATACTTTGGTGATGTGTTTATTATGTTTCTTATATTTCCTTTGGTTATAGTTGCTTTTATTCTATTTCATTCCTTTTTAGTGATTCCCATGTTTACTGTATTTATTATTTGAAATAATTTAATGAAGGCAGATTTCATCTAAATTGATGCTCTGTTTTCCTTTCGAATAATTTTCATGTACTTCATCTGAAGATTAAGAGTATGAAATTCATCTCTAGATTCTTTTTTCTTAGTGGAATACAATATTTTTCTTGAACATATATTACAATTTATTCCTGGGACCCAAGGTGTTGATTTTCTTGCCCTTGATAAAGACCTGCTCATTATCCCACTTTAATCACTGAGATTTCTTTAAAACTAGGATACATGTCAATGCGTGTCTCTGTCATTTTTTCCATCAATCCATCAAAATCCTCTTCTTTCTCTTAAGAACTAGCCTAAAACCTTAAATCTTCAGCTGTTTAATCGATTGAAGAACCTATAGAGAGATCCCTCTCTAGACCAAAAGGGCTAGATTTTGGTCCAATAGAGGTTTTTTGGTTACCTTTATAGCCATTTTCTCATCCTAAAGGGATTTACGGAGTGATAACACAATGAATCCAATGTAATCAATCAAATAGTATTAAGAATCAACATCTGCATTGAAATCAATGCATCTATTTCAGTGAAAAACCAAAATATTCATGGCTTCTATATGCAACTTATTTTACTTTTTTATAAAATCCTTACTTCCTCTTCCTCTATGATTAACAACATAAATATTATATAAAATTATATAATATTTGTATTTGTCTTTGTATGTCTTTATTCTTCCATTTCTCCCCCTCCATCTTCTGTTTATCTCCCTCCCTCTCTACTTTTCTCTATTCCTCTCCTTCTCTCCTCCATCTCTCTCTTCATCTTTATGCTTCTCTCTCTCTCTCTCTCTCTCTCTCTCTCTCTCTCTCTCTCTCTCTCTATATATATATATATATATATATATATATATATATATATATATATCTCCCTCCACCTTTCCTTCTTTGTCTCTCTATATCACCCCCCAAACACACACTCTTTTTGTATATATCTATCTTTCCCTCCCTACCTCATTTTGTTTTCCTCTTATTCCTTCTATGCCCCCTCCATCTACATATCTATCTCCCATTGTCTCTCCTTATTTTTATCTCTAGCTCACCACCCAAACATACATATTCTCTTTCCATATATATCTATCATCTCTCCCTCCCTCTTCCTCTCCCTTTATCCCTCTTCTCAGTCTATTTCTCTCTCCTACCCTTCTCTCTCCCCTCTCTATTCACTCCTACTCTCCTCTCTCCCTCACTCTCTCTCCATATCTCCCTTATCTATCTTTCTCTCTCTCCACATTTCTCTCTCTATGTATTTATTCTTCCCTCCCTCTCCCACCCCATCCAACTTCATATCTCTCATTCCCTCTCTCCTTCTCCCTCTCTTCCTTCTTCTCTCTCCCTTTTTCTTCATCTCTCTCTCTCTCTATGTCGCCACCCTCCAACTTTGTCACTATCTTCTCCTCCAACTCCATCACTCTCTCCCTCCCTCTCTCCCTATTTCTCTCCCCTCCTCTCTCTCTTCCTTCCTCTACCTCCATCTCTCTTCCACTCTCCACCCCCCCTCTCTCTCTATCTCCCCCTTGTACTTTATCACTAGCTACTACCTTGTCTCCTTCTCTCTACCCCCTCTCTAACACTCCCATCTTTCTATTTTCCTCTCTCTCTCTCTCTCATATCTTTCTCACTCTCTTCCCTCCTTATATCCTCCCTCCCCCACTCTCACTCCTTCTCTCCCTTATCACTCCCTCTCTCTCTCTCTCCACCTCTATCTATTTGTGACTTTGTTCTTCCATCCCTCTCACTGCCCCTCCAAATCCATATCTCTCCTCCATCTATCCTTCACTCTCTACTCTCCTCTATCTCTATTATTTCCTATATCTCCATCTCTCTCCCACCTCCCTCTCTCTCTCTCTCTCTCTCTCTCTCCATCCATATAATCAAGAATTGTCACTTTGTGTAATCAATAATATATGTAAGGTTTAATATAACAATATTTATAATGGGGATGATTATTATTATAATATATTGGAATAACAATAATCACTATTATTGAGTATTAAACAATTAATAATATATAAATAAATAACATGTTAAAGAAAAAATAGTATCTTAATTTTACATTATAAATAGACCAATTTATTATGATCAAATTGGTAGCTCATTGCCTTAGATTTTACATTACATTTTACGTTTTTTATTTTACATTTTACATTTTACATTTATATATGTTTTAATTTGAATATTAATTAGAACATATGAAGTTCACATTTATTTATTTTGCTCTATATAATTTTCCCAAAATTAAGAAAAATGTTGACATACATACATACTTACATACATTACATCTATGTATCTACCCTATATTGGGTTGTAAAGCACCTCTAGGTCAAAAAAAAAAAAAAAAAAACTTTAAGATTAGGATGTTTAAGTTTATATTCGAGAGACTTTATATATTTAGTTTGATATGTGAGAAAATTTGGATTTATTTTTAAATTTTAAATGTATTTAATATAGAAATAATTCAATCCTCTAATATGTTAATATATTTAAAATATAAAATTTTGAAAAAAAAAATGCATGTGAAGACATTTGATATCCGTTAATGTTTAATAAATTTTAAATGAAAAGGGAAAACAAAATGTTTTAGTCATGGAATAATATATCAAAACTTTAGATGATCATTATTTTGTATATGCATATGTTTTATAAAAAATATTGTGCTTTGAAATTTTCTAAATCTCATCAATAAAGGAATATAATAGGAAATTCCATATTAAAGTTTATATGAGGATTAAGATGAATAGTAATGAAGTAACAATGTTCCATGAAAAATAAAGTTAATAATATAATAAAGTTAATAATACAAAAATAATATTATGATGAATATGATAAATAGGAGATAGATTATATAATGATGATTTCAATTTATCTCCTTCAACTTTTATTATAGCCAAACTTGTTAACCTTGTTATCTTCTTCATATAAATCATATGAGAAGAAGGTTGAAAGAAAACAAAAATCAAATCGTTAACTTGAATCGTTCAAAAAAAATATTCATACTGTCTCTCTTTCAAATATTAATGGCTTTTCTCTTCAAAATTAATCTTTGTGACCTCATGAAACCTAATGAAGGACTCTAATCATGAAACCACTAAAGGGGGCTTACGTATAATATACTTATGCAAACTAAATAAATATTAATAATTGACAACTATAGCACCTAGGGGTGTACTAGGACTTTGAGAGAAATTTCTAGCCCTTTTGATTATCACTTCATCAACTAGAAATTTAAAGTTCATGCAGTATTTTTTTTCCAATTATTCCAAACCCATGGTTTGGAATCTCAACATGTAGGCCCTCTACAATTGAAGTTTCTCAATTGATTTGACCTTTTGATTCACAATTCCAATTCTAGCATTCCCTAATTTGGAGATTATGTAAGCCTTTTCCTTTAACTATTTTTCTACGATTATAATCCCAAAACATCAAATTGATTAGTTATTCATTGTTTCACTGTTAAATTTTTTATTAGTCGTAATGATTTCCCTATAAGTCTATTTAATCAGAAGTTTCAAGTGAGAAAACACTTTTCATGTAGTCTTTATTTATTGGAAAAACACTGAAATCAATGCATTGTAGTAAGAACAATGGAAAAACCAACTTAGATTAAATTATGAACTCTTTGAACATTGGATTTTATGTCATATAATGAAATCAATGTACTCGAAATTCCAAGAGACTATCCAACATGTTGGTTTTTACTTGATTTTATTGGAATTTTGAGTTCATGTAAATATTATATTGTACATTCTTAGTTTCTTAGGCCACTCGAAAGCTATAAAAGTGAGACTTATATGACATAATATTTTGGATTCTAATCATTTGAATCTCTATAGTTATGTATATTAGACTCATGATATTTTGCTTCATGATTTCAGTTTTATCAACTTATGATATTGAGTTCATGAGAACCATTGTCTTCAATTGTGTTTCTATGATCATGATATTAAACCATCTCATTGATTAGTTATATGTCACCTCATTAATAAATCCTTCTACTAGTTGTCTTTTTTCAATATAATCTATCTAATTAATCATTTCAAAATACTTAAAAAAATTCTTTCAATATAGCAATCATCAAACTATAGAAACATTGAAATTAATAAATGAGATATAGAAAACATATTTATCCATTATACAAATATTGAAACCAATGCACTATATTTGGAGAAAAATATGACATGAACTTGAAATTGATTTCCTCATTTCAAGTTCATGTGATATTTTCTACGGATTCTTAGGCATCCATACCTAATGGAGGCTAGAAAAGTAAGACTTATATCACCTCCTATTTCTAATTTTCACCGTCTAGGATTATGTAGTTAGAATCATGTGACATTTTTATTTATGAGTTCTATCAATATGCAATTAGAACTCATCTAAGAATTTTCCTTTAATTTATCTTTTGAGACAATGATCATAAACCATTTAAGTGATTAGATATTCATTTCCTCACTATTACTTTATTTTATTTGACATAATGGTTTTCTTACACTTCTACATAACCAATCATTCCAAAATAGTGATAAACAAATCATGTAGCTTTTATTCATTATTATATTAGGAAAAAATAATATAACATATAATTAATTGTAAATAAAACAAAACACATAAATGATTGGTACACAATTTATTCTAGAAAACTCAACCAAAGAAATTTTTATTACCTTGACCAAATTCTGCCAAGACAACCAAGTGAGCCTTCACTAGTTATCTCTAGGAATGTTAAAATACAACATCCTAGGCCTATTTAAGGGATTCATTACATTGAAGTCCATGGCCAAAAAACCATGGGATGCCAAAACATTATTAACTTAACACAATGACTCATTATGTGAGTCAATATTAACATAACATTCACCCCTTTAAACTTGAATTGGGATTATTATCTAGGTCATTCCCCACTCAAAGTGTATAACTAGGGTATTTGGGAGTCCAACATGCCCCATTTATCACCTTGTTCAACATCTATATTTATTAGTACTTTAGTAGGGGTATGCATGTCTATCTAGGTGATGTAGCACTATGCCCATTTACATGCAATTAAAATTTTCAATTCCACTATATGTGTCTGTATTTATGCGTTTATATTGTTTTTAGGACTCCATGGGAATGCACTCACCATTTCCATTTCTTATTTACTAGCACTTACCTAACTACTACTTGATAAATCCTCACTTGAAAAATATCAACCCATTCTTTGAACACCCTACAATCATAATAGTCCATGATGTATCATCTCATTGAGACATTCCATTAAACACTATGTGTGCATCCTCCATGTTATGAAAATTGGAATACATATCCTGGAATAGCTTGAAATAACATGGAATAATTACTTGAAAATAACGCATAAATAATCAACATATTATTGACACATTGATCTGTAAGTTGTCATGGATATTCCATAAGATAATTTTTCACTACAGATCTAGATAAAATTGAACTTAAAAATCCCAAAATATGCACTATTACAATTTTATATATCTTTAGATTTATAGATATGTAGATTATTGTTAATAGTGTATGCATGGAAATAAAATTATGTATAAATTAGTGAACGGTGAAACAAGAGCTCACAAACACATTTGACACATGACAGGACCTGGGAAACCCTTTTGTGAGAAAAGCCTAGATGGAAGATGAGGTCGTTCCACTCTCTTTCTCTGAATGGAAATACGGATGCAAGTACAAAGAATTATGGCTTGTGGCCCGAGGGCTACTAGAATTCAAAAATACCCTATGTGTGCTCTATCTCCTGTCTCTCTTGGTTTTTTTTCTCAACTATGGAACAAATTCCTTGAAAGAATGGAACCGCTTTTCCTCTTAGTGGTCTGATTATAGCACAACTAGATAACCTACTAGTGGTTAGGGTTGACTACCTAAAATACTAACTAGAGTAACAATATATAATATAACAGAGTCTTCTACATCATAATCACATCGCTAGACCCTTTTTATGAATAATGGGGGTTGATGTGGCATCCTTTCGAATTATGGTGGCGAAAAGAGGAAGGTCAACTTCTGAGTAGAATAGATTTCACACACTGACTCCAAATGATGTGATTCTTATGTCGTTGGAAAGGTTTCTATGTTTATAATATGAAACAAATGTGCAATGATAAAGAAACAAAGTTTTACCCCCCAAAAAATCAGTTTTTGATGCCTCAGAATGTTCCTAGAAGGTTTCAGAGCCCAATTTTCCAAATTGGGTCCCGCCAATAAAAATGGTGATGTGAGTTGATTCCTTCATTTTTTCCACTCTGAAAGCATATATATGGATTAAAAACAATGTAATGATCCAATCTGGATCACACATGATTTTCCTAGAAAATTAGTACAAGAGAATCCACAAAAAATATAGTTATTCCTTTGAAACAAATATGGCCAAGCTAACCAAGTGATCCCTCATCACTCACTTCTCGCCACATTAGAAGGGAATGTCTCAATTATATAAAAGAATTAATTTCATGTAATCCCTGGGCACAATAAAATGGATTACAAAGACCATGGGCCTAGAATCCACCATTATTAACCTAAAACAAATTTCACTTATTGGATATTTTACTTATTCAATCTCAACCTAACATTCACACCTTGAAACTTGACATGGAGAATTATGAATGTCCTACCCCTATTAAATATTTATAAATAGTGTATCTTAGAACCTACAATATCCTCCCCTATCACCTAGGTCCATATCTAGACTTTATTGGTAATTAAAGAAGGACAACACGCCTAACTATATCCCAAAGTTGTATACCCATTTACATACAACCATATGAAGTGTTATAGTTCTATATCCAAACTTTTTAGTTTTAACAACTTCAAATTGGAAGAGATAGATGGGGATTGAAGGAACAATAAAAATAGATGTTTTTGCCCAGCTTTTGTGGCTACCACTCCACCATCTACTTTGAGAACTTATAATCATGTTCCGACTTGATATTTTCTATTCATGCATAAAAAATGAAAGTAGCATTGGAATGGTGTAATAATGGAGTCTACTCTTAATTAATAATAAAATAATTATAAATATTATATGTATAAAGGCACTTTCTATAACCAATTGTGATGGAGATGTGTAATCATTTCAATCCTTTATGGACCTTAAAAAAAATGTTTGAAGGTACACATTGATTAAAATATTTAAATATCAAGTTTACACACAAACACACACACACATACATAAAATTTGTTGTAAATCTCCCAACACTAGGAACAATGTTCTATTCTAAACATGGATTTGACATGTGTTATATGTGTGTGTGTGTGTGTGTGTCTATATATATATATATATATATATATATATATATATATATATATATATATATATATAGAGACACACACACACACACACACACACACACACACACACACACACACACAGAGAGAGAGAGAGAGAGAGAGAGAGAGAGAGAGAGAGAGTCTTATTTTGTCAATAGTTTCTTTTTACTTTCTAATATTACAATAATTTGTAATTCATTTAATTCTTACTATGGAGTTAGAATGTGACATTTAAAAACATATTAATAAAAAAAAAATTCACTGTGGGCCATAAATAAATTTTTTGAATGTTGATCACACTTTTCCAAGCCATTAAGGTATTTAAGGAGGCTTTGCCAAAGGAGAAAGAATACCCAAACAAGACATGTCATTGGAAAATTATCTAATATTATGACGAGGGAATTCCTCCTAGAAAAATATTCCAATCCTAGTATCCCAATCGTTAACATAACATAAAAAATAATGTTATGCCAAACACATTCATCAACTTAGGTGTTTCCATTAATGTTATGACATGGGAAACCAAGGAAGCCTTAGGTCTCTCTAGCCTTAGACAAACCCCCACTGTGCTTCAATTAGCTAATAGGTCAACAATTAAACTCAAAGGAACAATGTTATATTCTAAACATGGATTTGGCATGTGTTATATGTGTATGTGTACTTAAGGCGGGCATTGAAATATTTTATTTATTCCCAACATTAAAATATTTAGTTTAATGCTGGAAATAATTAAAATATTTCAATGTCCTCCTTAAGTAAATTATATATATCTATATATATATATATATATATATATATATATATATAGAGAGAGAGAGAGAGAGAGAGAGAGAGAGAGAGAGTCTGATTTTGTCAATAGTTTCTTTTTACTTTCTAATATTACAACAATTTGTAATTCATTTAGTTCTTAGTATGGAGTTGGAGTGTGACATTTAAAAACATATTAATAAAAAAAAACAATGTGGGCCATAAATAAAATATTTGAATGTTGATCCCACCTTTTCAAGCCATTAAGGATGTGGAAATTTACTAAAAGGGTAGTGAGATAAATCTATGTAAGGAGGCTTCGCCAAAGGAGAAAGAATACCCAAACAAGACATGTCATTAGAAAATGATCTAATGTTATGATGAGGGGATTCCTCCTGGAAACATATTCCAATCCTAGTATCCCAATCGTTAACATACACATAAAAAATAATTCTATGCCAAACACATTCACCAACTTAAGTATTTCCATTAATGTTATGACATGGGAAACCAAGGAAGCCTTAGGTCTCTCTAGCCTTAGAAAAACCCCTAGTGTGCTTCAATTAGCTAATAGGTCAACAATTAAACTCAAAGGAATTCTTGAGGACATAGTGATATCTATAGATTCATGGGAATATCACATCAACTTCATGGTCCTCTATCCTAAATTTCCTTTGGGGGCATGCCCTCGAATTCTTGGGTGGCCATGGTTGGCAACTGTAGATACATATATTGGTTATATCTAAGAGGTGAGAGGTGAGGCTTTAGCACACAATTTTGAGATTTTATAAGCTACTGACCATGAAATGTAAATAGATTAACCACGACAACATGAAATAACACACAAGTACATAAGAGAGACTCAGGCCAATGGATTGGGCCCTAAACCACAAGCTCAGCATCCTGAAACTAACTCAGTGGAGAAGAAACCACATGCTCATTTTATTTCATAAACAATGTTGTACATAACATATGAAAGTCATACATTTCTAATACAAGAGCTAAAAGTGCTCTAGCTACATCCAAAAATTGAATCCTAGTGAGCTCTTGCTCTGGCCTATTTATCATAGAGGGTGTAGAAATTATAAATTATGCATGTATATCTTGGATTCACCCAATCTAAAAATTTTCTAAAGTTAAATACTGAATCTCTTCTACAAATGTTTGCGGAATTAAAAATACAAACGCCAATCATATGAACATGAAGAAAGATCAGTCACACACAACACAAATAATTTCCCGGGGAAAGCTTATATCTAAAAACCCCACCATATTCTATTGTATATTATATCATGGATCATGAAACAAATACGTACAAAACTCTTCTCACAAGAGCCCTCAGTACATCAGCTAATTGTCTCACACTGGCATACAAAAATTGGCAAATCTCTTAGTCAATTTGTTGCCTCTAGAAAACCCGCCTTCACCACACAATCCCTGCTGAATGCAATCCCTGAATTGATGCAATCCTACCTACCTTGACTGTGCAAGTATCATGGGCACATCCAATGTTGGTTTGCTTGCATGTGTGCAAGCGGATAATGTCACAACTGATAGTAAACTTGCCTTTCACCTAGAACTCAACTGGGTCTCCACTGGATCTGACATACATGCAACTAATATTAGTAAATCATCATTTTCATGTGAGATCACTGATTATGAATTAATTAATATTTAATTCACTAGATCTCTCACTAGTGTATCTTCAGTTACAACTAGCACAACTAAGTTTAACTCACTTAATTGAGTTAAACTATTTACAACTTGCACAAACTCATGCACCACTGCACTTCAAACTCTATTACAACTAGAATCACTCTGTTACAACTAGAATTACTCTGCATGTCCCACCAACCAACCTCTAACTCGGAATTAACTTAGCTAACTGCTTTTTCCACTTCAGTTAACTATTTCAAGTCCACATTGATATATTACAGTTTAGTGTCCATCTAAATTAAGGGATAATAAAAATATACATGCACCTAAAAATAACCTGTGGGCCCCACCCTAGTGCAGGTGCTTAATTTTCACTAGGATCATGGGTGCCAAAAATTTCTTGTTGAATCTCAGCACTCCCTCTCAACAAGAAAGGGATTATCCTTCACCCCGATCTTGTCTCTATGGTATTCGAATTTTCTCCTGGTGAGTGCCTTCGTCAAAATATGTGCATCCTGATCTTCCGTGGGAATGTACTGAAGCAACATGATTCTCCTATGCACACAATATCTGAGATGATGGTACCAGATATATATATTATTGGAACTATCATGAAAGAAAATATTAATCGAGAGTTTAATGCAACTTAGATTATCACAATGAATCACTGTTGGATCCATCTGAGAACCAAACAAACCAACCAAGATCTTTCTCATCTAGATAGCCTCACATGCAGCTTGATTTGCTACCATGTATTCTAATTTTTCTGAACTGAGTGCCACGAATCTCTGCTTCCTGTTGTACCAAGAAAAAGTTTTAGATCCAATGCTAATGATCCCTCCTGATGTGCTCTTTTTGTTCGATGGACTTCCAGCCCAATCTGCATTCATGAAGCCATGCAACTTTACTCCATCCTTCTGTCTGTACCATAGACCATGCTCTGATGTGCCCCTCAAGTATCTCAGGACATGATTCCCCGCCTTCCAAAAGAGCTTGGTAGGCTTAACCATAGCTTGACTCAGTTGGTTAAATGCATAGAAAATGTCTAGTCTCGTGTTCACTAGATACATTAGCGAACCCACTAACTGTCGATAGACAGTAGCATCCACTACCTCTCTAGAAGTAGCATCCTCTTTCCTCTAGTTTCCTGGACGAGGAGTATGCTTGGGTTTGAAGCTCTCCATGTTAAACTTACCCAGTATCTCCTTTGCATACTTTCCTTGAGACACAAAAATTTCACCATCCCACTACCATATTTCCAATCCAAGGAAATAATGAAGGAGGCCCATATCCTTCATTTCAAACTCCCTTGCAAGATCCTCCTTTCATGAGTCTATCAGAGTCTCATCACCAGTAAAAATTAAATCATCAAAATAAAGAACAATGATCAATAAATTACCCTCAACCACAATCTCATATAGGTGCATCTTCTTCACTTTTGGTGAAGCCCAGTCTGGTGAAATAGTTGTCTATCCGAGTGTACCAAGCACAGGGTGCTTGCTTCAGCCCATACATCACTCTTTTGAGCCTGCACACATGCAACTCTTTGTTGAAGATATTGAAACATTCAAGTTGTTCTGTGTACACCTCTTCCTCAATGATCCCATTGAGAAACACAGTTTTCACATCCATATGATGAATGCGCCAGCCCATTAGTGCTGAGAGTGCAAGAATCGTCCTTATGGAAGAGTACCTTGTGACAAGTGAAAAGGACTCATCATAATCTATCCCCTCGATCCGTGAGAAGCCCTGGGCCGCAAATATGACCTTGTATTTCTCCACACTCCCATCAACAACTTGCTTTACCTTGTAGATCCATCTTGAACCTACCACTGATTTGTCAACCGATCTTGGGGAAATTTCCCATGCACTATTTTTTACAATGGAGTCACACTCCTCCACCATTGCATCAACCCAAGTAGGTTGTTGCTCTGCTTCCTGAAAGGAATATGGTTTAGTCACAATACATTTGCTCATAAGAGCCATGTATCCAGTAAATCAGTCAGGAGGTTTTCTTTGTCTGCGCTATGAAGTAGGAGCATAAATGCTCAGCCTATTAGCTTCCGTGGTGCGCCTTCTATCATTTCTGATGGATGGATTTGCATGAGTGATTTCCTCCACTCCATGAACCTCCTCATGTGGCTAATCCACATCTTGAGACTCATCTATGGGAACTAGCAATTCCTCCTCCGTATGCAAGTCCAGCTCCCTCTCAAGGGACAACCGCATGGATTTCCCCTCATCAAATTTTATATCCTGTCGCACAACAATCATTCTTCTCTTTGGAAAATACACACGATAATTATGGGGTGTTTATGTGTACCCCACAAAAATCCCAACTTCAGTAGTCAGTTCCAGCTTCTTCCCGGCATCCTTAGTCACATGCACATAAACAGATGAGCCAAAAATCTTAAAGTGTGAAACATCCGGTTTCTTACCAGTGAAAGCTTCTTCAGGTGTACTCATGCCAAGTACTCTATGAGGACAACGATTTTGCACATAAACCATAGTTTTTCATGCTTCATCCCACAAATTCACTAGTAGGCCCTGATCATGCAACATCACTCATGTTGCACCCACGATCGTTATATTCTTCCTCTCTGCAACCCCATTTTGCTGTGGGTTATGAGGCGCTATGAGTTCTCTTCGAATTCCTTCTTTGCTGCAGAAGTTATTGAATTCGTTAGAGATGCATTCTCCACCATTATCACTCCTGAGAGCCTTCACTTGCTTCCTCGACTCTTTCTCCTCCAATGCCTTAAACTCACAGAACTTAGAGAATGTTTGATCTTTCTTTTGTATGAAGAAGATCCAACATTTACAAGAAAAGTGATCAACAAATATTACATATTATTTATGTTTTTCTATTGAAGCAACTGATAATGGCCCACACACGTCTGTGTTAACTCTCTCAAGGATCCCCGAAGCTCGGTTCTCCTTCTCATGAAAGGTGGACTTTACATACTTCCCCATGGTGCAACCCTTGCACCGATATAACTGAGCAATTTTTCCCATTGGAAGTCCAGTAGATATCTGTTGCATGACTTTCAAGGCTACATGATGAAGATGGCCCAATCACCCATGCCATAATTCGCCCTCATCCCAGCTCACCACTTTTTCTATATTGCCCATCACGGTAGTGCAACCATATACCTCTAGCTTGTAGAATTCTTAACTCGAATCCCTATCCTCTTGGCTTGAATTGTTGTTTTATGTTGCAGGAAAGCTTTTCCATCACTAAAAAAATGTCATAGCCTTTGTCCTCCAACATTGTGACTGAAACTAAATTTTTCTTTAGACCTGGTACATGCATTACATATTTTAATTGAAATGGTTTACTTGAATCCCTCTGAAAGGTAATGGTACTAATCCCGGTAGCACTGTATCGTCCTTCGTCACCCATCTCAATATGCATCTGGAGATATTTCTCGTCCAAGTCACTGAAAATTTCCTTGTCTCCCTTCATGTGAAAGAAAGCGCCACTATCCAAATACCACATCGATCCCAATGCATTTTACACCATGCATGAAATCAAGGAGAATTCAAGCTCAAATTGTGAGGCAAGGGCCTCACCATATGTAGCTCCAACAAACTTCTTGTTCTTCTTCTTTTGTGGAAAGTTAGTAGCAAAATTCCCATGTTCATGACGGTGAAAACACTTCACCTTGGAGATGTCCTGCGTCCTGCCTTTAGACTTGGATTAAGAATGGAATTTATTCCCCTTCCCTCTCTTTGCCTTGGAAGCCAAAGAAAAATCATCTTCATCATCATGCTTTGATGAAGAGCTATCTCGGTTTTTCCGCCTAAACTCCTCCTGCACCATATCCCACCATAGTCATTCCCGATCCGGCAATTGTTCCCTTCCATTGACAGAGTCTTCATAACTGTGCCAACTCTTAGGAAGTCCTAGGAGATCCAAACTCACCAAATCATCATCAGCAACTATTATTTCCACACTCCCCAGCTCATCCTTACATTGGACAAACTTTGTGAGATACTTTGGAATGGTGTTGCCCTTTTGCATCTTGATCTTCCTGAGTTTATCTTTGAGCGCCAATTTCCTATGGTTGCTGCTACTTTGGAATAGATCTGTCAAAGCCTTCCACATAGCATATGGTGTGGCTTTCCCATGGAGGATTGAGACAATGTGGTCTCGTACTCCCTCCAATAGGATCCTCCTCGCCTTTGCCACTTTATTTTTCCATGCATGAAGATTGGAAACATCTGGCTTAGGAACATTTTTTTCAATGAATTCCTTCAAGAAATTGTCTTTGAGTACTACCTCCATCCTGTCCTTCCAAGAAATTTAGTTCGATATGCCCTTGAGTGCATAATCTAACCTCAAGCCATTGAAAGCTATTCTGATATTGAATCAGCTGTAGTACCAAGAAAGTATTTCTGCAAATTCGAATTCTATCCAGTCACAAACTCTCAACTCCTGCTTCACTTCTGCAATTTCATATGCTTTCATACCATGTAGAAATTATACATTATGCATGTATATCTTGGATTCACCCGATCGAAAAATTTTCTAAAGTTAAATACTGAATCTCTTCTACAAATATTTGTAGAATTAAAAACACAATCGCCAATCACATGAACATGAAGAAATATCAATCACACACAACACATATAATTTCCCGAGGAAAGATTACAACTAAAAACCCCACTATATTCTATTGTATATTATGTCATGGATCATGAAAAATTACATACTAAACTCTTCTCACAAGATCCCTCAGTACATTAGCTAATTATCTCACACTATCATACAAAAATTAGCAAATCCCTTAGCTAATTTACTGCCTGCAGATAGCTTTCCTTCACTACGCAATCCCTGCTGAATGTAATCCCTAAATTGATGCAATCTTGCCTGCCTTGACCATGCAAGTATCATGGGAACATCCCATGGGTTTTTACTTGCATGTGTGCAAGAAGATAATGTCACAACTGTTATTCAACGTCCCTTTCACCTAGAACTCAACTGGATCTCCACTGGATCTGGCATGCATACAACTAATATTAGTAAATCCTCAGTTGCATGTGATATCATTAATTGTTAATTAATTAATAGTTGATTCACTAGATCTCTCACTAGTGTATCTTCAGTTAGAACTAGAAAAATTGAGTTTAACTCACTTAACTGAGTTATACTATTTACAACTTGCACAAACTCATGCACCACTGCACTTTGAACTTTGTTACAACTAGAATCACTCTGTTACAACTAGAATTACTCTACCTATCCCACCAACCAACCTCTAACTCGAAATTCACTTAGATAACTGATTTTTCCACTTCACTTAACTATTTCAATTCCACATTGAGAATAGATTAAAGTTTAATGTCCATCTAAATTAAGGGATACTAAAAATAGACATGCACCTAAAAATAGCCTGTGGGACCCACCCTAGTGTAGCTGCTTATTTTTCACTAGGATCATGGGTGCCAAAAATTTCTTGTTGAATCTCAACAGAGGGTAGCTACCAACAGCTCCCTAAAAATTAGGTTTTTTTCCCCTTGGGACTTGTGAGAAGTGTAGCTTGGCTCACCTTCATTTTCCACTTGCTTGGATGTCTCTGATTTCAAGTTGTTGGAGGAGAATATCGAGGAGATATTGGCTGCTTTTAGGAGTTAACGAGGTGGTCAGATCTCCTATAATCACTCCTTGTTGTCTACTTCGAGCCCTAATTGTGCAATCTTCCAAAAAAATTTCATTTTCTCCCAATTTTCCTGCATTTAAACCACATTAGGCTTCGAAGTATGACAATCATTAATACACCATCATCACTAAGCAGCATATGAAAATAATGAAATTAAATGTGAGAAAGAGATAATAATTAGGCTAAAAAGGTAAAAATTAACCCCTTAAAAATTTACCTAATGATGGTGCTCATCACTTGTTCTATAATTTTCTCTCATCTTTTTTTGTCTTTTATCCCTTGTTATTTTTTTATATCAATTTATATTTTATATTGTAAATCACTACTTGGTCAGTTGTTTTCTTTTTTTTTGTTTTCTAACAGATGACTTCCTAACTTCCATCTTTGTTGGTTACAAGTTATTCTCCAAATTTATCTCTTTTGTTTTCATTTTCCTTCTTATTTCTCATGATATGTTACCCCTTCATACTGACACGACTAGTGTCAGTTCTCAAGGGAGTATCTATTGGCCATAATTATTTTCTTAAGAAATAATCCCACGCTTACTTTTAAGCCTTACAGTGAGAGTGAAGGAATTTACACCAATTTTTTTTATCCTTCCTCTAATCGGTGTTGGTTGGTGGCCCTAACAGTGGTCGATACTTGAAAATATGGCCTGCACCTTTGTCAAGAAGAAATTTGTGCAGTAAGGCTGGAGTTGTGCAAAAGAAACTGTCATGTAAGTCGTCGTAAAATCTTGTTTTTATATGTTCAACATAATTTCGGTATATGTTCAACAGAATTCCATAATCGATTTGAGCCACTAATGTAAGTTCGCTTGACCATTCTTCGACAATTCTAGTAATAGTCAGGCATCGGTTTCATTTTCAGGTTTTTTCATGGGCGGCACTATCGAGGACATTTTTTTATCTCTACTGGAGAACCCTCTATAAGGCGCTCATGTTCTTCTGTGAAAAAAATATCTTTGGCTTCTAAGAGAGAACTAATTACTTCATGTGTAGTTCTTTAAATAATTATTAACCTTTTCTTCCTACCATAATTGTATCTTGTCTAACGTTAACATTTATACTTGCATAATATATTACTCGAGTTCTGACTACCAACAATGGAACCAATGTTGTAATCTAGTGAAAAACATACATTGTTACTTGTAGACAGAGTTCAAGAAATTACACAGTAAGAATGTAAATATATGATAAATACAGTAATGGAGAGATAGCCAAGACGCACAAATATATTCTTTATTATGTATCGAACCATATACACACACACACACACTAATGAGACAATTATCTAGGTCTAACTGTCTCACTAATCATGAATAGTCGGTCAAACCTACTAGCTCCTCCAACAATATTCACTACCAACAATTCCCATACCACCACACGCATGAAAATAATAATTATACCTCAGTCGTAGTGGAGATATAAAGATCCTGTATATTCAAGTTTTAAAGGCACATAGTATATCATCTCTCTTCTTGGAATATACATCCCTTTCTTCACAATGAAGAAAAGGGGGGATTATAATTGTTACTCCACACATAACTCTTGTTGCACATGTATAGTTTGAGTTCTAATCATGTTCACGTCATTTGGTTTTCATACATCCTATTCCCTTTGATAATCACACAATACATTTCAGCATAAACTTGCCCCTTCCACCTCACGACTATGGCTAACATGTCTCAATTTTGTGAAGTAAAACTAGTCCAAACTCTGACTCATTTAATTGCTCATGGTTTATAAAAGAGGTTTGTTTTATAGCCGCACTGAGTCAGCTTAGCTCATGTATTATTTCCACTCATTACCATATTATATTGTTTCAAACATGTAATGAATATTTGTATCCTTGCTAAGCTACAAAATAAAAGAGAAACCCCATCAAGCCTAGCAGGAAAGGCTCAATGCATCCCATGTTTGAGTTCACACAAACAATGTACAATCCCCTACCATATTATAGAACCTGCCATCCATAATTATATTATAGTGTGATTTCCTCCTACTCAAGCTTGTGTGTCAATGTTGGGAGTTTGTTTACTTTATAATATGTCTTGAAGTTATATTTCCATGTTGTGTGTTGGGACTCATTTCAGCATTACACAATACTAGTTGGCTCAAAAGCATATGGGACCATACAATGCCTCTAAATTTTGAAATGGGAATATCAAGGCATCGACCATCATGTAAAATATGATGAGGTTATTCTCTCATATATTTTCATTTTGAATTTGTCACTAAGAAAATTAAATGACTATATTTAAATGGAAGACTCACTCCACTCCACCATTATCACTTACCATCTCCCACAGTGATGAAAATGCTCCTCAACCATAAAATATACCTTGGGTAGAATTTAAAAATGTTTTTATGGATTCAAATCCTAGAGATATGGAATTTGAGTCCCTGCCTCGCTTACAGGGAGCCAAATCTTCCAAATTAAAGCATTTTTTATAAATAGATTGTTCATTCCTATATGAAAGAATTCATAAATGTGGACTTGAATTTTACCCAACTACAAAAATTCTATGTGTTTTCCGCACATTTTGTGGGGGACATTTGATGCATATTATGTTATATGAATAAAATTCACATACTTTAACTTGTGACATATCAAAGGAGGGAATAACTCACAATCAATTGTCTTACATATTATTCTTGCATACAGTCTCATGGTTTGACTATGCAATTCATATGAATATTAAAAAAAAAAATTCAACATATCAACATGCATTATTCTATTACACTGGTCTTAATTTCATGTATGGATAGTTCCATTTATATTCATTACATATTTCCCTTGAATGTATATTCAAAATACCCGGACATCGTAAAAACAATGTCTTCAGAGAGTCTTTATTTTGCTATCTTATGATTAAAAATTAATGGCTGCATAATAGATCATTTTGATTTCATTTTAGTACGAGCTTATTTAGTAGAGGATTACAAGGGAACATAAGACGGTAGAAGAAAAAAGAAATAATATGACATTGGGAGAAAATAGAAACATGAAAATAAATTTTTGTATTCATTTTGATGCAAATTATGAGGAGCTTAACCTATTAAATCAAATTGGTCACTTGTACCTTAGAGGTATTCCTCCCCCACCCCCTCCCACTAAACATTCATCTTAGATCATGCCTTTTCATCACTCAAGAATAATGGAATTTTCTTAACCTCAGGCTTCCCAACAAAAGCATGTTCAAAACAATGGTTTGGAGGCTAACCCTATCAGGCCAACCTCCCAACTTGCTCATTGGCTCACCTTCTCTCATTATTTTGTGAATCTTATCACGTTTAGATACCCTATAATATATCTCATTCCATGTCATTTCATGTTCAACAACCCCTTTATTCCCCTGCACAGTTGGCATTAGGAAAAGTTCATGCAGTTGCTATGCTTGTACACTCTCCTTCTAAGACAACCTCATCACATACTTTCTCTGGCATTCCTACAACATAAGGAGGAAGGAGAGAAATATCCTTCACTAAAATATACCTAGAGCTACAAGGAAGTAAAAGAGAGAATAAGGAAAAGAGACTCACCTACATGGCTAGTCCAAGCAAAGATCTAAAGTTGACTAGAGTATTTCTGATTTTGTGGTTTTTACTTTATTTTAGCTGTCGTTATTTCAAACTTTAGCATCGGTATCTTTTTTTGAAAAAAAATATATTTTACATTGCACATATTTTTGATGAAGATGTCATCTAGGAGACACAATATGGTTTTTTATATGCTTGCTGATATATTTACATGGACATCAGGTCATTATATACGTGGCATTAACATGTTGGTCCTATGTTCAATGATGCCATATTTTATAGGTTTTATTATGGAGTTACAAGGTTAATATAAATGATTTATGTACATAGTCAAGGACCTGATATACATTATAAAACTAAATTAATTAAATATTGATCCCTCCTAAATTCCTTCTCCCAATAAAAGCAATGGAATTTACCATAATACACAATTACCTAAGAGACAGTTTTTCCCTCCAACTACCTAAGGGATGTATAAAAATAAATAGATGGAAGGGAATAGAGGACAGATTATTGGTCCATAAGCTACTATATATATTACATTGGGTAGGTGTCACAACAAATCTGATAAACTTATATTAAAAAAATCCTACATTATTATGGTTTTTCTTTAGATTTATAGATTTATAGAATATTGTTATTTTTGTGTGCATGAAAATTAAAAATATGTAGAAAATAGATAAAAATGAACTAAAAACTCACAAACCACAATTTGACACAAGATATAACCTAGGAAACCCTTTTAGGAGAAAACCCAGGAGGAAGGTAAGGTCACTCCGCTCTCATTCTCTAAATAGAAAATGGTTGTTAGTACGAAGAACAATAACATGTTTTCAATGGGCTACTATAACACACAAATCCTGTCTATGTGATCTATATCCTATCGCTCTCATCTATTTTTTCTCATCTATTGAAAAAATGCACGAAAAAATAATTTAATCCCTTTTCCTCCTAGTGGCTTGGTTATAACATGGCTCGATAACCTACTAGTGTTAGGTTTGACTACATAAAATCTTAACTAGAGTTACAATATGGACTCTTCTAGGGTCTCCTTCATCATAATCACGTGGATAGCCCATTTTTTATGAATAATGGGGGTTGATATGACATCGTCTCGAATTATGGTGGTGAAAATTGGAAGGTGAACTTCTGAGTGGCATAAATTTTTCATATAGACTCTGATATAGGTGATTCTTATGTTTTTGGAATGGCATCTATGTATAATATGGAAAAAAGGTGTTTCAATAACGCGACAAATTTTTACCCCCAAAAACTTCATTTAATGGCTCAAATGGCTCTCGAAAGGTTTCCAAACCGTAATTTTCCAAACTGGGTCCTGTCGGTAATAAGAGATCTGTGAGCTAATTCATATAATTTTTCCTTTTTGAAAGCATTGATATGGATAAAAAACATTGAAATGATCCAATCAAGATAAAAAATGCTAGTGAGGAGAGTTATGCATAAGTTCTGAAATTTGTAATTTTTCCTATAATTCATTTGTTCTAGAGTACTAGAGCTTGCCTATTTTGGTGAAAACATAAATCCTTTCAGAAATGAAAAGGAGTAAAGTGAGCTCATTTAATTTTTGGTTATTTATTAAAGGTTTCTGTTCATTTCTTGCATCAATTACTATTGTTATAAAGTCTATTTTTTTTTCTCCATACCAGTGCTAACGAGTATAGTTTTTGCATAAAACATTCTTGTCCAATATTATCAAAAGAACCCATGCTTCCAAGCAATTTCACCAAGTGGTTTATTATTTTATATTATGGATTTCTATGTATGAATTTCGTTACATATTATACATTTTAAAGTGATTTTCTGTCCTTATTTTAGAAAAAGTAAATCGAAAAAACACGTTGTAATCTCAATTTATCAATAAATTAAGTATTTTGACAGTTGATATTTTTTGGAATATTTTCTCCATTGAATTTTCTTTATGTTCTTAGATTATAAGAGAATATTTCACTACTATTAATAGCGTAAAAATATTATTTAATTCACATCATATTCACATAACATACCTGTGTAGTCTTGTGCCTAACATGGTATGATTTTAGAAATTCCTCTATAAAGTAACTCATTAATTTGTTATTGGTTCACTTTATTTTCAAAATTTTAACCTTTAGAAATGCATATGATTATTCATTAAGTTTATTTTCTATTTATTTAACAATTGCAAACAGTTTTCATAGATTTTTTTTTATAAATTTTCTATAAATAGTTCTTGTTCTTCCATTGTATACATTAAACATATGCAGAAAACAAGATGCAATGAAAACTAGAAAACTTAAAAGAGAAAAAATTGAATGAAACAAATCCATAATCCTTGTGGGTTAGGGCCCAATACATTGTCCTCAATCTCTCTTATGTACTTGTATGTTATTTCATGTTGTAGTGGTTAATCTATTTCCATTTCATGTTTAGTAGCTTATAAAATCTCAATATTGTGTGCTAAAGCCTCCCTCTCTCACCTCTTCCATTGGAGCATGAAGAAAACAAGATGTAATGAAAACTGGAAAACTTAAAAGAGAACAAACTGAATGAAACAAATCTAGAATCGTTTTATTATCACCAATGATCAAAGCTTTTACATTTCTTCTTACAAAATTCTCATCCAAGGGCGCAACCCTTAATAACTCGTATGGAGAGTTATTTATACTAGTTTCTATGACTAAGAAAATATCTAAAACTAATTACAATAATAGTATCAACTAATAGGAAAAGACAACTGATTACAATAATAGTATCAACTAATAGGAAAACAAAACTGATTACAATAATAGTATCAACTAATAGGATAATAGTGATTCTAAACACATAGTTAGATAGGTTAGGAATATTTTTCAAACAAATAATCCTAGGCTTAGGTATTACAAAAATGAAGTTTTGGATTCAGTTGAAAATTTCTTTCATGCATCCAACATCACTTCCATCCTTCGAAATGGAAACATTCATGCAGAGTCCTTAGCTGTTTCTGTAAGCTCTTTAAAAATACCATACCAAATGTAGGTACAATACCAAATCAAGTCAAATCTAGGCCATCTGTTGCAAATAATTTAAAATATTGGAAAATATTTGAAGATGATGAACAACTTAAATCTTTTCTTCAAGTCATCGACGAATTTTATGTGTTAAAAATTGAAGAAGATCAATCAGATATGAATGAAGTTGCTAAATAAAATGAAAACTATGATTTAAATTCAAAAGTGGATGATCATAATATTATCCAACTGTCAAACAATTTCATTCCTAAATGCCATGTCGCTTTAGAAAAGCTATTCGATCAAAATGATGTCCCTAGAAATCCATTGTCAATTTCATCAGAGGATGATATTGAAGAGCCTAACACTGGAATAGATGAAAACATTAAGAAATTTCAAATTTGTGCATCTCTACCTCCTGAAGTTAAAACTAAATATCTAAAACTTCATTAAAATTATAAAGATGTTTTTGCTTGGCCTTATGCTGAATTAAAAACTTATGACACATCTCTCATAGAGAATAAAATTCCACTGAAACCTGAAGAAAAACCTTACAAACAAAAATTAAGAAGAATTAATCCAGTTTTTCTTCCTACCATAGAGAAGGAACTTAAGAAGCTACTTGATTCCAAAATAATTGTTCCCTTAAGATACTCAGACTGGGTAGCCACTTTAGTTCCTATTAGGAAGAAGAATTGGGAAATCAGACTTTGTGTAGACTTCGGAAACCTAAATAAATCATCTCTAAAAGGAAACTATCCATTACCCAAGATGGACCAGTTTCTCCAAAAGGTTTCAGGTGCTAATATACTTTCCATTCTTGATGGTTTTTCTGGTTATAACCAGATAATGGTGAATCTAGAAGACAAAGAGAAAAATATCTTTACCAGTCCCTGGGGCACATTCATGTATTCCAGAATGCCCTTTGGGTTGTCAAATGTGGGAGAGACATTTCAAAGAGATATGGAATTAGCTTTTGTGGGTAAGAAAAATAATTTTGTTGTTATATATCTTGATTATCTTACTATTTTTTCTAACTCAGATCAGAAACATTTAAAACACTTGATGAAAGTTTTTGACAGGTGTATAAAATCCAAGATATCTCTCAACCCTAATAAGTCTTTTTCTGCTATCAAAGAAGAAAATTTGTTTGGTCACATCATTTCAAAGCAAGGAGTGGTGTTTGATCCTAAAATAGTATCAAAAATTTAATCACTTTCATTTCCAAGGAATAAGAAAGAGATCCAAGCTTTCCTTGGAAAAATGAACTTCTTGAGAAGATTTATTCCTAACTATGCTGAAATAGTTAAAGACATAACTGATATGCTTAAAAAGAATCATGATGTTAAATGGAATATTCCTTCTAGATATGCTTTTGATCAGATTAAGAAGGCCATCTATGAAGCACCCACTTTACTAGCCCCAATTATTCTGAGCCATTTAGTATATTTTCCTTTACCTCTGAAACAACTTTAGCTATTGTTCTTTTACAGGAAAATGAAGATGGTGATGATCAACCCCTAGAATTTTTCAGTAAAGTCATGCAAGATGAAAAAATCAAGTATGATATTATTGAAAAGCAAGCCTATTATCTAGTTCAAGTCTTAAATCTTTTAGAATGTATGTCCTTCACTCAACCATTACTTCTTATGTTCCTAACGGTGCTGTAAAAAATGTCCTCACCCAACCAGACACTGATGGGAGAAGAGGAAGATGGATCGCCCAAATCCTTGAGTTTGATATCAATATCAAAACAAATAAGCTAGTAAAAGGTCTAGGTTTAGCCAAATTGTGAGCTGAATCAAATTGCAAGGTCCTAGGAATAAATTCCATTTTTGAAGTCTCAGAGAAGAATACACAAGAACCTTATTCCAAATTTCATGGGGAGAATACACAATAACCTTCCTTAAATGCAAAAGGGGAGAATCCACAAGAACCTTCCTAGGATTCTGAAGGAAAGAACACACAAGAACATTCACCTTCAAGTCAAAAAGTTTGTTATCATAAAATTGCACCTAATTGGCTGCTAATCAGACAACTCTGTGTAACTGTTTCAAACCAACTTGTGACTAAAGCTCAACCTCTTCAGTCTGAGAGGGCTCTCTCAAAGGAGTTTATGATATTAGATAATGATGAAACTAGATGGCTAAATCTATTTGAAAAGTAACTTGATTTTGATGTATGTAGGTTGAAAAGAGTACAGGTCTGCAACCATTGGGCTTGTGGAGTCAAACAATCAGTAAATTTATTGGTAATGTCTCTTGAGATGGAAGTTGAGGCAGGTAAGAGTTTTTAACAAAGGTAAATCATACATAGAACATAGGGCAACACAATCACTTCATCAATAAAGGAAGTCAGAGCATACACATATGAATTATGAGTAATAAAGATGAAATATACTGCAAGTAGTACATAAAAATATAGATCAGAACTTAGGCATTAAAAACTCCATGATAATCTCACATTTGTCAAGAAAAAGTCCTATGTATTACTGATATCAGTCAAATTACATAAAGATGTAGTAGTTCAAAAAATCTCCAACCATTTACAATTTTGATAATCTGCCTTTTAATATACCTTTTTACATCAGAGATGATTTGCCTCTTGGCTAGATTCATCAAAATTTTCCTATGACACCATGAATAATAGTAAAACATGTGCTTTAATCAGAAAATGACAGCTAAACTCTCAAACAGTCATTTTCCTAATAGGACTCAAACTCCTATTTATTACATCAAACTACCTTATCTCTTAAAACAATTACATATCTGACAACTAATGCTTCATATTTTTTAATGAGCTATGACAGAGCTCATCACTACTTGAAAACTTAAATATCCTCCTCAACATATGGAACCAAACCCTATTTTTCAGGAAAATAGAACCCTATCTTCAATGAATGCTTCAGCTGATGAGCTGTCTCCATTTCATGGTCTTAAAGTCATGGATGATTGATGGCAAGGTCCTTTGACATTTTTAATGTGTCCACCTATCCAAAAATACTCTTAAACCTGCTCAGAAACCTTCAAAATAGCTCACTACGAAAACAGGGCAGTTTCGTAGCGTCCAAAAATGACTTCTTCACTCAAAATTTCTGCTTCTTAGCACTTGCATGGTGTCCATCATGACCTGACACATAATCAATACCATTTCCTCTCCTTGAAAGCTACAAAAAGTGGTTTTAGAAGAAAAAGGAAAGCTACAGAAATTTTCGTAGCATTTTCTTGGCTTCAGGCCTAGGAAACCCTACGAAACTATGGAAAACTATGTAATTTCTAGGCTTTAACCTTGTTTCAAAAAGGTACCTTCCAGCTATATAAAATTGGTTTTCAACATGACATTAACCTCTTAAAACATATTTAAACTGAATTTAAGAGCCTTGAGGCGTTTCCTCTTCATTAATGATGAGTTGAGCTATGGGTTCCTCAACTACAGTCATCTTTAAATCCTTCTTCTCCAGCTCCTCATGGATCAATTCTAATTTCTCTTGGAGGTCTATGACTTGGTCCTTCAGTTTTCTGTTGCTAGATTTGAAGTGCAGGTTCATTCTTCTAACATGCTTCACCCTTTTCCTTAGTGGAATAGTCCATTTGATTAATTGTTGCGTATCATCTAAGGTCTTTGACACACTATCAACCTACTCTTCCCAAATTTATTTCATTTTCTCAAGCTGCACTTTTTGGACATTATGTTTCCTTGCCTCTTTCTTCAAGACTTCTATTTCATGATTTTCTCACTACAACTATTCTTCAAGGACCTCAATCTCTGTGTTTTCAATGACTTTCTCCTTTCATTTCTTTTTCTTGATGAGTGGATCTTCTTTTGTAGGTGAAGATAAGTCAATGATACTTGGTGGTGGCTGGTGTTATCACTCAGGTTTTCCTTGAAGTTGTAAGAAAAGGAAATTATACCCGAGGTAACCACAAACCAACCTTCAGATGCAGAATCTAGCCAATCTGCATCCAGAGAGGGCTCTCTCTTTATAATTTATCTTTGTTCTTAGAAGGTTTTAGGCTAGTTATAGATCCAAGAGTTTGTTTGAAAAATGATGGAATCCACAAACTAAGGGCAAGGTTGAAAGTTTTCAGTCCATTGGGCTATGGAGTCAAAGGATGGCTTCACTGGATTTCTATTCTACACACAAGATGGCTTTACAGGGCAAGATAGCTAGACAGAGAACAATCCTTAAAAATTTAGAGTGGATGGGATGATTTTGAAGGGATGAAAGGCAGCTAAGGATCTTTCACCATGTTCAAAAGAAAGAAATGAGATGACTACAAACAAAGAGCAATGAAGAATTCTTTATTATAGTAATCAACAATGTTTAAATTAGCAAAGCAAGAGCATTTAAGAATTCATGCTTATAACCAATTTAGAGGAAAACATTAAGAACAATAACATCTGAAATCAGAGTACAATTAAGTAAATTCTGATTCAATCCTTTATGTAAATTATTCAGAAATGGACATAATGATATTATAAACTGATATAAAACTTAAGACAAAGGGTAGAAAGACTTATTGAACTGCAGTCCAACACATGAATCCCGCAAAAAGTCCTGAGCTTCAAATCGTCATCCAGTAAGCCACGAATAAATTTCTCCAAAATGCTTTTATTCCGAAAATCTCAATGTTACAGCAAAGTAATAGAATCCACCCTCAATACTCTCTTTGAGGGTTTATTTATACAAAAAAATGATTGAAAATATCTTACACTAACCTAGCCCTCAATTTAGGGTGACTAATAGACAAGTTACAATAAAAAAGGAGACAGATGGTCTCGTAGATAGAATAAAATGCAGTTGCTGGTGTGCTGTTTCCTCATTTTGCTGATGTGCTGGAGGTAAATGCTGAAATAGGGCTCGATGCTGCCCCTTTGAGTAATTCTTTAGCTTGTTTGACACTCTTTGTTTCTACGGATACTCTTTAACCTGTGTAACTGATACTCTTTCATCTGTGCTCATTTTTATCTTTCACATAATAGTAAAAAGATAAAATTCTCATCCTGAAGATAATTTTTATAGAATTTCCAATAGGTCATTCCACCATTGATCTTCTGGTATCATAGTCCTTTTAAGTTTTCTCAATGTCTCATCGGCCTCTGTGAGTTTGTAAAAAGTGGGCTCATTAGGAAATAAATACTTTATTTCATGTTCAAGATGAAATAAATTCTTCAACCTGTCATAGATATTTCTCCCTGTTGGCAACGTTGTTTCTGTCAAACTGATAGAACTAGTAGTTATATTTTGAGCATGGATATCTATTTTCTTAACATAGGTTTCCAGGTCCGATATCTGGTCCTCTGAGAGCATAGGACTGGGTAACCCACTGTCCAACAAAACTTGAAATTTTTCTCTGAAAGCATTAATATCAGCCAAAATATCTGAACACTTCCTTTCTAAATTCTGCATAAAAGTTCTTTTGATGAAAACTCTTTTTATCATCAAAATAGTGCCGGTCCTCTCTTCAATTCCTAGTACTGCAAGCTGTTGTTTCATTCAGGTGTTCAAAAATTGAATAAGTTGATTGGCCTGCTCAGGTCTACCTCTTAGTTCATCTCTTGTTCTGTTTATTTCTTCCTGAGCTATTTTAATCAAGTCATTTTGTTCAAAAATTGCTTGAATAGAGGGCCAAATACTTTTTATTAACTCAATTATATTACCCCAAATAATTTCATTTATTTACTTCAAAGGATTTTCTAATGAAAGATCTTTTTCTAAAGCCTTAACTAATCTGTCTAACCTTTTAATTTCCCTGGTATTATCAGCAACTGTCTTCTTAGATGTATCATACTTCTGCTCCAAATTTTCTAACTGCAATTTTGTGGTTTGAAGTTCTGTGACTCTTAATTGTAAACTTTCCATTTGTTTTGTCAACTCATCAGAACTTAAACCAGAAGTGTTTACCTGCGCTGGCTCTGTTTGTTGCTTTGCTGTTGTGGCACCTGTAGTTGTAGTAGCTTCTGTGGTGGATGCCTTCATGATAGCTTCTTTTTCCTGTAAAGCTTGTTCCAATCCTTTCTCTATTTCACCTAGTCGCTCAGTCATCTTTAAGAGCAACTCCATTATCTCTTCTTGTGAATTCCCTTTCAAAACTTCTTGGGTTTGGGGGTGCCTTGAGGCTGGCAATTTCAGCTGCTTTCTCAGTGCAGCTATGTCATCATCTTTCTTCTTTATTAGTGCCTCAATGCTTTTAATATCTTTGGGGTTGTGACCCAAGCTGATGATTATGTCTTCCAGAGACTTTATTCTGTTATCTTTGGCCTGAGAAGAGGCCTTCTCAATTTGTAATTGGGCGCTTGTGTTATTTAAAGAATCTTGCAGTGTTAGGGCTGCCATGGCCTTATTAGTAAGAGTGGAATACATCATTTCCCCAGTTTGTTTATGCAGCTCTATCTGGTCCAAAGGATGAATGTCCTTTGCCAGGACCTCAAAATTTGTTCTAATATAATCAGCTGCTGTCATGGGTTTTGGCACCTTTGACTTGAAGTGGCTCATTATCATTTTGCCTTGTGAAATGTCAAATGCTGACATTAACCTTTCCTGATTATGTGGAGCCATTTTCAGATATTGATCATATACTTTCATTCTCAATGGATCATTCTTTGCTTTTATATTAATGAAAGTCCTTTTTATATCTCCTGTATCTGTTTTAGGTGGCCTAAAAGAGGATACTTCAGTACTCAACTGCTTTTGTAAAGCTTTTCCTTTCTGGCTTGTGTTTGTTTCACTAACTGTGCCAGTTAGTTGACTGTCTTCTCTTCCATCATCAAACATCTCATCTATGATTTCCACATCTGGAAGTGGATCTGGTTTCTGTTTTTTGGCTTGATGTATCTCTGAGGACTCTTTAGGAGGAGTAGTATCTGGAACATGCCTTTTCTTTCCTATTTCCATGTTGGATGGAGTTTGTAATTCTAAAACTTCAGGATGTTTTACCTGAGTGGGAGAAACTTGTGTTTGATCAGGTGCTCTGGAGGTTTGAGGTTTCTCTTCCATGATTAAAGTTTCAATGACCTGTATTTCAGGTTCCTTTCCTTTGCCTTTTGTCTCTGCTGCAACTGGTGGACTGCCTTCCTGTAATCTCTGCTGTAGACTTGCTGCTGAAGAAGTGCCAATGTGAGGTACCTGCACTTGACCACAAGATTCCAGGTCATACTTCTTCTCAAGATCTTTCATCATTCTGTTCATTTTTTCTTCTTCACTTTCTTCTTCAACTAGTGTTTCTGCCACCCATTCATCTTGATTGGAATATTGTTCTATTTCAGGAATCTTGTGGTGTATGTAAGGGGATGATTTGTTATTTATTCTCTTTTCACAGATAAAACCAAATGGATCATAAGGAACCCAAAAAAAAGTTCTTTGGAACTTGCAATGGCTTTGTAGTATATTTTCTGCTTCTTGCTCGGCCTCCCTAGAGTTGCAGATGAAAGCACCTAATTGACTTTTGATCCTTAGTTGGGATTTCTTCTTCACACTACAAAAATGGATCACATCTGAATTATTCATTTTCCTGAAATATTCCAAGGCAAAAATTCTCATGGGCACATATCTTGGCAACTTGAATGGATGTAATTCACATCCATAGATTCTGATGACTGAATGGTTTTGATATAAATACCAATCTCCAACTTTATAAGTCCTTGAAAGTTGCAAGGTATTCTTGATTTCATTACTGAGCCTTGGAGGAGGGATTCCTGTCAACAAGGTAGTTGCAGGATATACAAAAAGATCGATGAACTCAGTATAGGAATATGGAGAATTATAGGAAGAATGAATTATGGAAGACCAAAATATAACTGACCTAGGGTTTCCCTTGGCATCAAGCTTTTTAACAGGGAAAGGGAACTTTTCTGATTGATAAAAGATAATGAGATGATAAATAACTGAGGAATATTTAAAAACTTTCTCATCATCTAGCCTCATGAACTGATCATGGATCTTATTGGCTATGAAGGAGGCAAAGTCATATTTAACTTTAGGAGGTTGCCCAGGAGTAAAGATAGACAGCAAAACCAGGGTTATCTCATCAATATATTCACTGGTATTGAAACCCAAGACAAAATATATCATATTTAGGATGAGCCTTCCCAATTTAGTGAAATAATAAAAACCATAGGGAGGAGGTCCCTTAGGTTGATGTTCAGGTAACATGAAATTCTGGCAAATGGACTCCAATTTTTCTGGGGTCAATTTATTAGAATTTTCAATCAATTATTCCATAGACAAAGGTGCTAGTTCTTGGTCTGGTTCAAAATGTAGGATTGCATTGATAGCCTGGGGAGTAATGGGGAAAAGAACACTCTGGTCAGGGGATATTACAGCTCTCTGAGTGGGATCATAGTTAGAATGGCAATAGTGGATAATTTCTGGGAAATTAATGACTAAGGGGATGAGATATCTCGGGAGATTGGATTCCCACAACCCAATGACATCTTGCCCCTTCGAATAATCGTCTCTGCAGCGACAATAAATCAGAAGGGGGCTTTCATCAAAATGCAAGTCTTTAATCTGAAAATCTTTATCTACTAAAGGAAAATATTCTAACTCTCTGTGGGGGGCATTCAATGGAGTCACATTCAGGGCTACCGGGGCTTCCATTTTGGTTCTTGTGGATTCAAAACGGAAGTTTCTGGGTTTTCTTCACAGGCCGGGCGCGATTTCAATTTTAATGAGGGAAATTGGCACAATTGCAGGTTCAGGGGAACAATTCACAGTTTTAAACCTCAGAGAATGATCTCAGTGATAAGATTTAATCACTAATCCAGTGGAAAACAAGGAAAACAGACTTTCTTTTGAAGTTCGAAGTGCTATAGGATAAATACTTGTTCTTGGAGGCAAACTGGGTTTTAACAGGTATCAGGCGGTAGCACGAGGATGCTTGAACACTGGTCCGGAGAAATTCTGGAGCGAAATTGGATAGAACAGTGAATTCCAGTGAAAATTTGAATTTTGCAGCAGAAGGCGCATTCGCTTTCGAATAACGAAAATGATACAAAAACATGCAAATTTGTTTTATTTCCATAGTCAAAAAAGGGGTTTTTAGTTTTTCGAGGAATGACGTCTTTTCAGTACGAGCTGACGTGGGGCAGGGGTCGGGTGGTAAGCGGTTAGTCCCCGCACCGCTTATTGGCAAAGGTGGTATTGAGCGCGGGGGGAGCGATTCCATTGGGCGAGTGACACGTGGCTGGAGTATTATTTCAATACCACCATTCCCCCGTGCGTTAAAGTGCTGACAAGGGACGGCTAGCGGGATTAATGTGAAGCGTTGATCTTTGGAGGGGAAGATCGGATGGTGGAAGAGACGGGGAGATGGTGGGGTTTTATCGTGCGGGCCCGGCATAATTAGTGTTTAATTAATCATTCCGGGTGGCACATAATTGGTGGAGAAAAGGTTATTAATTAGTCACGATAACTAATTAATCCCATAATTATAAAGGGCAGATGGAGCTTTGGTGGTCTCATTCTTGTCAGAAATTAATGAGTGGGATGCCAGGTGGATGAGCCACGGTGGCATGGGATTTTTCCGAAGTTTTGGTTTTTTAAAATAAAACTTCGGGTTTATTATTTTTTGTATTAAACATATATACCATATGTTTAAAGCTTTTCTCATATATGTTTTTTATTATATGATAAATTAACCAATATAGTTAACTTATCATAAGGGCGGGACTATTATATAATGATATATTTAACCAAAGGGCGCATAATGCGGGTTTTTAGTGAATAATTGGGAAATAAATACTTTGGTTAAATTCTAAATAGATGGGTTTTTTGGGATATGTATGTAAAAGGAGTTATATACTTAGGACAAGGCACTTTCACTAGGGATTTAGTAAATAGAGTTAAATGTAAATATGACAAAGGGACAAGGGAACTCAAAATACTTTGCACATCTAAGAAAGTGACAATTTCTAAAGTAAATTGCAAAATCTCATCTTCCACACTTAAACTTAGAATAGTAAGTTATTTTGAGGGATTTTTATGGAATTTTGCATAATTTTCCTAAGCAAAATGAGATTTTACTTAGGAAAAGGTTAAAGGTGAATGATTATAATGATGAATTATCTCAAGTACTTAGGTCTTTTTGATCATTAGGCCGAGGGTCCGGTCCCTCCAAAAGTCAAGGAAATGCCTTGAGCCCTTTTGATCTCCAAATACCTTAGCACTTTGGGGAAATTAATAAAGATCTTAGGGAAAAAGTGATGTGGGAAGTTAATGATTTTGATTTTGCTTTCTCTGAATTCTTCAGTGCATTTTCTGCTTCAGTATTTGTGATGAAAGTAAAGGATCAAAAACATTTAGCAGCATCATTCATCAGATAAAACTTTGCAACACCATCTACCTACCCTATCTACTACTACCATTTTCTCTTCTTTATTAGGGTGCATTTAGACTTGCAAACCCTTTTCAACCTTTTCTTTTTATATGATAAATCTATCTATTTCTACCCTTATTACATCCAAGGGCTCAGATTAAACTGTTGAGCACCTTTTATTAACTCTACCTATCTACTTATCTGCCAAGATTAAACTGTTTGGTCAGATATTTATTCTCTATTCTATAACATGAAATTGAAATATGAATAAGTCAAGTTTAAACATTTTGACTATTCATGAATTGTGGCAAAAGTTTGACAAGATGCACACAATTGCTTTATTACAAAAATGAAATAGTAGTGGCATTTGAATTTGCACACTTTCCTTGGTCTATTTTTTGTTTGGGGTTCATTTCTTTCACTTTTTTGACCATTTTATTTTTCTTACCCTTTGATTTTTCTTTTAGGGTATACCCTCTTTACATTTTTTAAATTTTTTGATTTTTTTTTTTTTTTTTTTTCAAGAATATGGAACACCTTTGCTCAAGAAAAAGGTTTGAACATATTCCATAGTTTCAATCAAGACAATCATGAAAAATGACACCTATTGGTATAGGAGACTAACAATGGCTCCACTTGGGGATGGCTTTTCTTTGTGGAAAGTCAAGAACAGCAGGTCAGATGCCTCAAAATGTCTTCAAACTGAACTATGTAATTTCCTTCTTCTGGCAGCTTTATTGTACATATGATAGTGAAACTTTTGAAGCTTAGGGCCTTCACTTCGGGCTTCAACTTCAAAAAGTCGCCATCCAATCAAAACTGCATTAAAAAAGGATATATTATGTACAAGTTAGAAAAATTAAAACATCCTAGTAAATAGGATCAAAATAATGCTTCAGCATTCGACCATTGACTGGTCCTTCCTCAGCTTCTGAATTGTCCAAATTCTTCAAAAAGTATGTGTTGTTTCCTTGCAAGACATGTATGATGTAAGGCCCTTTCCACAAGAAATCAAATTTCCCATGTTTCCCTTTCTCTTCCCTTCTGGAATCCCATCTTAGGACTTTGTCACCTAGTTGAAAATCTTCTGCTTTAGTCCTTTTATCAAACATTTTCTTTAGCTTTTCCTACAAGACTTGAGATCGTTGGTATACTTCTTCTCTGGTTTGCTGTAAGTGAATTGTTTGATTAGTTCTTCTCTAAATGTCATTTGGTTCCACTTGAGCCTCCTGAAGTAATTTCATAACAGGAATTCCTAAAGATGATGGGAATCTTGCTTCAAGGCCATAAACTAATTCATATGGACTAGTCCCAATTGATTTCTTAGTTGTAAGTCTGTCTGCCCACAATGCATTGGTCAGTTTCTTGTGCCAGTTATTTTTATTTTCTTCCAATAACTTTTTGATGATATTAATAAGGATTTTATTGGAGGATTCTGCTAGTCCATTACCCTGAGGGTAATAAGCTGTTGAATGGCCTAAAGTAATATGATATTTACTACAGAAACTAATCATTTTCTTTGACTTAAATGCAGCAGCATTATCTGTTATAATCTTTTCTGGACAACCAAATCTTGAAAGTATATTGGTTTCTAAAAACCCTATGATTACAGAATCATTGGCCTGTCTGCATGGGATAGCTTCAATCCATTTAGTGAAGTAGTCTGTGGCAGTAAGAATCCATCTGTGTTGCCCTGAAGAAGGGGGATGGATTTCTCCAATAAAATCTAATCCCCATTATTGAAAAGGTCTTTCTGTGGAAACTGGTTTTAATGGCAAAGGTAACAACTTTCTTTTACCCTCAAAGATCTGACACTTATGACAAGTTGTTACAAATTTCTTAACATCAGAAAATAAAGTTGGCCAGTAAAAACCAGCCCTTAAAATTTTGTCTGCAGTTGATTTCCAGTAGAGATGTCCTCCACAATCCCCTGCATGAAATTCATTAAGAACTTTATCAGTTTCATCTTTTAATAGACAATTCAATAAGATTCCTTCATGATTTTTCCAAAATAGAGTGCCATCTAAAATACAATATTTCAAAGATGTCATTTTTAAAAATCTTCTTTTCGTTCTGGACAACCCTGGAGGAGCTTGCAAGTTTAATAAAACATGAATGATATCAGTGTACCAGGGTGAATCTAAGAAAGCTTGACTGATCTGTGGAGTCGCCATCTCCTGCTCGTCATCCAGTTCATTAATGTCTAAGGCTTGGCAATTAGTTTCAGTCATGAGTTGTGCCAAACCTTGACCTTTTATGAGTTTTGTTGGTTTAATTTCAATATCATATTCTAAAATGGTAGCTATCCACTTACCTCTTTTACCTTCAATGCCATCTTGAGTCAAAATGTCTTTAACTACAGCATTAGGCACATAAGCTATCACATGAGAATATAATATGTAAACTCTGAAATCTTTAATTGCTTTCACCAATGCAAAAGCCTGTTTCTCCATAATATTGTATTTCAAAGATGCATCCCTAAGTGCTTTACTAAAAAATGCTATTGGTTTTTCACACCCTTGATCATCTTTTTGAAGTAAAACAGCTGCAACTGTATGTTCAGAAGCAAATGAAAAAATAATGAAATCTCTGTCAAATTTGGGACTAGTAAGAACTGGTGTCCTTGTTAAAGCCATTTTAATTTCCTCAAATGATTGTTTGGCTTCTACATTCCAGTCAATGCTTGAATCTTTCCTCAACATGTTAGTAAGCAATCTAAGTAATTCAGCTAAACTAGAAATAAATCTTCTCAAGAAATTAATTTTTCCTATGAATGCTTGCAACTCTTTTATGTTTCTAGGATGAGGTATCTGTAAAATTGCTTGTATTCTTTCTGGATCAATCCTAATGCCATATTTAGAAATGATATGGCCTAAAAGCTTTCCTTCTTCCAAACCAAATAATGACTTTTTAGGGTTTAAAGAAATCCCATATTTTCTGCATTTTATAAATACTTGCCTTAAATGATCTAAATGTTCTTGATCTGTTTTAGAAAAAACAGTTAAATCATCTAGATAAATAACCATAAAATCATGTATTTCTTTAGCAAAAGCAATGTCCATTGCTCTTTGAAAGGTAGCTCCTGCATTCTTGAGTCCAAATGGCATTTTGACATATTTAAACGTACCCCATGGTGTAGTGAATGCTGTTTTATCCTGATCATCGGGATGAACCAGAATCTGGTTGTACCCTGAAAATCCATCCAGTAGAGATATCCTAGAAGATCCTACTACCCTCTGTAGAATATGGTCCATTTTTGGTAAATGATAGTTATCTTTTAAAGAAACTTTATTCAAATTTCTTAGATCGACACATAGCCTAATTTCCCCAGTCTTCTTCCTTGTTGGTACCAGGTTAGAAACCCATTCTGAGAATCTGATAGGAGCTATAATCCCTGCTTCAAACATTCTTTTAATTTCATTTTCAATTGAGGGTAATAAAACAGGATTTATTCTTCTAAGCTTTTGTTTGAAAGGTTTCTGATCTGGTTTCAAAGGTATAGTGTGTTGAATGATGGATGTATACTAAGATTTCAGATCTTCATAACTCCAGGCAAAAACATCCTGGAATTCTCTCAATAGTTCAACATATTTGACCTTTTGATCTTTTGGAAGAGATTTGGACAACTTAACCATTTTGGGATTTTCTGGGGTTCCTAAGTTGCATTCTTCCATATCATCCTTAACAGGTTCCATTTTAGGTCTAAATGGAATATCATTTGAGTCAAAAAGATCTTCCAAAGGAGTTAATCCTTTGGGCAAATGATTATCTTTTAAATTGATGATTTTTGTCTCATCTTCTATGATCTCATCAGATTCCATGTGTTTCAAATTCTGCATGTCTTTTTCTGTGAATGTGGTTGGGTGTAGCATATGAATTGCATTTTCTCTTGAAATTTCTATTTTTTTTTCTTTTTCTTGATCAAATTCATCAATAGTTATGTCTTCATCTATATTACAGTTAGAAAACTCATTTTGAAGTGTCAAAAAACTATTGATTTGATTGTTATTAACAAATACTTGCCAATTCAAAAGATTGTCTGGTATTGCAGGCCTATGTCTAATCTCAGCTGAAAACTGATGATTAGGATCAAAAGGTAATTTACATGTACTAGCAAACATTGCGAGACTGTGAGCATGCAAATTTTGTTTCCTGGGAATCTTGGCAAGTTGAGCTTGTAGAAAGGTGTTGAGAATTTCTACAACTTTTTCTCTGTATTGTTTCAATCTCATGTCTTTTGTTGAACATTCTCCTTTAATTTGTTGAATAACTAGTTCAGAATCTCCTATGATTGATACCCTAATAGCTCCTAACTGCTTGACATGTTTAAGCCCTAACAAAAGAGCTTCGTACTCTGCCATGTTATTAGTGCATTTGAAATTCAACCTATAGGCATGACACTCAGCATGATTATTTTCAACATTATGTAACCAAATCCCAGCCCCTGCCCCTAATTTGTTTACTGAGCGATCAAATTCTAAATGCCATAGAATTTCATGTTCATAATCCTCATCAATTGTTTTAAAATGTTTCTTGACAGGAGCTAGTTGTTTAGTTTCTTCTGGTATTTCTTGATCATCTGGTGTTTCTTTGTTTTCAGAGATTTCTTCAATTTTAACAGTAGTTTTGTTTGTGGTTTCCAATTCTGGAGCTTCTATTTCAGTAGGGAGATCAAACTCAGCATTGTATAAAATAAAAGAGCCCATATCAGAATGTATAGAGTAAACAGGGAAGTTTTCAGGCTTCTCATGGCTACTGACTAAATATTTCATCAAGGTCTCTCTGTAAAGTCTTTTAGGCTGGCCAAATACTGAAATAGTTACATATGACATGTCTAGTTGAATAGACCCTCCAAGTTTAGCACCCCAAGATCTAGACAATAACATTCCATATTTAGGAGGGATATCAGCCACTACTATATCCATCAAAACAGACTTCACAGGGTATTGTACCAAAGTAACACACAAGTCTTTAATAAAACCTAGACATTTTACCTGACTGGAATCAAAAGAAAACAAATCTTTGTACGGTCTGGTAATATCTAGATTTAATCTTTCCATTACTGCTTTAGGCATCAAATTGTGAGATGCTCCAGAATCAAGCATTGCATTATGGAGTATCTTGTCATGAACATTCAGGCTTACATAAAATGGAGGAGTTCCTCCACTTTCTGGTTTGCCATTTACCTCGGGGCCAAAAAGAAGTTTGGGTTGATCATCAAGAATATTTACTGAATCATCCAATCCAGTAATGTTTATGTTTAGGGACTTGGTAATTTGACTTCTATAGACATCATGTTTAGCCAATTCTGCTAAAGGAACAACTATCTTTAGTTTGCCTATTTCAGCCTCTAGATTGAAAGGTTTTTCTGTTTGAGTTTTGGTATTTTGCACAGTTGGGTTTTCTCTATTTTTTGGGTCTTCAACGTTTTTCTCTTTTTCATGAGTGAAATTTTGATTTGAAGGTGTTTCTGAGTTAACTTCTACTGTTTCTTCTACATTTCCTGCAGGAGGAAAAGTATTAGATTGTTGTTTGTTGTTTGGTTGGTTGTCAGAGACATCTTCAATTATTGGATTTGAAGGGTTGGGAGTTATCCTAGACAGAATTTGTACTTGGGGAATGTTTTGTACAGGGGGAATGTTAACTTTACCTTTGACATTTTGTTTTGCATTTATATGTTTGCTATTCTCTAGCACATCAATCCATCTGCTTCTCAAATTGTATTGTTTATGGACCTCATAAATTGCTGTGTCATAGCCTTCCTTAAAATCAAAAGTCTCACCTGAATGAGTTTGGAATGTTTCAAGGATGTGATTCTCTTGATCATCCTGGGATAGGAATACTTCTGGTTCATTTTTGTCATCAGTTACATTGTTTATCTCTACATCTTCTGTAGGTTCTTCAGAATTTGAACCTTCAACAAAGTTTTCTTGGAAAGGTGGCCTAATGTTTTGGTCAGGGACATTCTTTCCAATATTTTGGTTCTGGTTTCTTCTAAAGTTTGGGTTTCTTACAATATTATCACCAGTAGATTTTATTTCGATTTTTTCCACTCTGTCACCTAATATTTCCATACCTTTAATGATTGCATCCATCTTCTTTTCAAAAGCTGAAGGTTCTTCATTCAAAGGCATTCTTCTTTCTGCTCTTGCTCTGGCTCGTTTTTCTATCAGATTTGCTTCTACACTCACCACTATGCTCTGCATTTCCTCTAAGGTTTGAGGGGCTCTTTCCCTGAGTGAATATGCTATGTTTGAGTCAAAACCATCTGGAAATTAAACCAATACGGAGTCAGGTGGGGGTCTAAGGTTTTGAGGAACTGCGTTATATGCTTCATTGAATCTAATGATGTAATCTTGTACTGTTTCGTTAGGTATTCTTCTTAATTTTTCGAATTCTGACAGGATCTGAAGAGGATCTTTCTTCTTCTCCCATCTGTTCAAAAATTCCCTATATAAAGCTGGTAAATCAGAAATACTATTTGGAGCAAGGGCCCTAAACCATGTCCTAACTTCTCCAGTAAGATTTTGAATGAAAATTCTCATTCGGACATCATCAGTATCAATTTCATAAAACTCAAAGTAATCAGTCATCCTTTTGGTGTGTTGTTGTGCTGTGTAAGTACCTGATCCATCAAAAGGTGTGATCTTAATCTGGTAATCTTGAGGCAAAGCAGCGGCGTTGGCTGGTAACTGTAAAGGGGCGTATCGATTGGCCATTGGAAGATATAGTGGGGTAACAGGAATTGATGGTCTGGCAGGAGGAGATGGAGGAGTAGAAGGGGTGACAGGTGTTTGAAAAGCTTGAGAAAAAGTAACTGAACTTGGAGAAGCTTCGGTGATTACAGAGATGTTTGAATTTTCTTCAAATGTTTGTTCAGATTGAATAGAGTTCTGTAATTGTCTGTCAAGATGATGTGAAACAAATCTGTATTGCAAATCTTCAAAGAACAATGGATCTGGAACTAATCTGGATAATTCGGTTTCAGAAAAATTCACAAATAAGGATGTTTCAAAGCGTGCATCAAAAGGAATTTCATCAATATATATAATTTTCACGGGACAGGATGCAGATCTAGAAAGTGGCCTAGAACTTCCTGAACTCTCTTGACTTCCTCTTTCAAAAATTTCTTGACTTCCTTGTCTTCTAAGAATCCTAGGAATCAGATTTGGATTTTCAAATATTGGTGGTGGATTAGGGTCAGGGTTTGACCTAGTATGTCGAATCCTTTCTGAAGCCAGTTTTCCTAGACTATGTGTTTTTTGATTTTTGGTTTTAATTGAAAGAATAAATACAACTTCTACAAATTCTTCAAGAAATAATGATGTATGATTAAAATTTTCTCAAAGATCTGTTAAACTAGAGAGTCTGATTAAACATTTTGAAACTAAGGTTCAGTGATAAGCTAAATCAGAGATAGACTGAAGCAACATTTATTTACTTTTGCAATTGCAGAGCAAAAGCAATTTCAAAGGCTACCTGGCTGATCTTCAGACTCTGTCTATAGCTTATAAGTGAACAATATTAACAAATAAAGATGATTCAGGATCCCCAGTATGGTCGCCACTATGTTATCACTCAGGTTTTCCTTGAAGTTGTAAGAAAAGAAAAGTATACCCGAGGTAACCACAAACCAACCTTCAGATGCAGAATCTAGCCAATCTGCATCCAGAGAGGGCTCTCTCTTTATAATTTATCTTTGTTCTTAGAAGGTTTTAGGCTAGTTATAGATCCAAGAGTTTGTTTGAAAAATGATGGAATCCACAAACTAAGGGCAAGGTTGAAAGTTTTCAGTCCATTGGGCTATGGAGTCAAAGGATGGCTTTACTGGATTTCTATTCTACACACAAGATGGCTTTACAGGGCAAGATAGCTAGACAGAGAACAATCCTTAAAAATTTAGAGTGGATGGGATGATTTTGAAGGGATGAAAGGCAGCTGAGGATCTTTCACCATGTTCAAAAGAAAGAAATGAGATGACTACAAACAAAGAGAAATGAAGAATTCTTTATTATAGTAATCAACAATGTTTAAATTAGCAAAGCAAGAGAATTTAAGAATTCATGCTTATAACCAATTTAGAGGAAAACATTAAAAACAATCACATCTGAAATCAGAGTACAATTAAGTAAATTCTGATTCAATCCTTTATGTAAATTATTCAGAAATGGACATAATGATATTATAAACTGATATAAAATTTAAGACAAAGGGTAGAAAGACTTATTGAACTGCAGTCCAACACATGAATCCTGCAAAAAGTCCTGAGCTTCAAATCGCCATCCAGTAAGCCACGAATAAATTTCTCCAAAATGCTTTTATTCCGAAAATCTCAATGTTACAGCAAAGTAATAGAAGCCACCCTCAATACTCTCTTTGAGGGTTTATTTATACAAAAAAATGATTGAAAATATCTTACACTAACCTAGCCCTCAATTTAGGGTGACTAATAGACAAGTTACAATAAAAAAGGAGACAGATGGTCTCGTAGATAGAATAAAATGCAGTTGCTGGTGTGCTGTTTCCTCATTTTGCTGATGTGCTGGAGGTAAATGCTGAAATAGGGCTCGATGCTGTCCCTTTGAGTAATTCTTTAGCTTGTTTGACACTCTTTGTTTCTACGGATACTCTTTAACCTGTGTAACTGATACTCTTTCATCTGTGCTCATTTTTATCTTTCACATAATAGTAAAAAGATAAAATTCCCATCCTGAAGATAATTTTTATAGAATTTCCAATAGGTCATTCCACCATTGATCTTCTGGTATCATAGTCCTTTTAAGTTTTCTCAATGTCTCATCGGCCTCTATGAGTTTGTAAAAAGTGGGCTTATTAGGAAATAAATACTTTATTTCATGTTCAAGATGAAATAAATTCTTCAACCTGTCATAGAGATTTCTCCCTGTTGGCAACGTTGTTTCTGGCAAACTGATAGAACGAGCAGTTGTATTTTGAGCATGGATATCTATTTTCTTAACATAGGTTTCCAGGTCCATTATCTGGTCCTCTGAGAGCATAGGACTGGGTAACCCACTGTCCAACAAAACTTGAAATTTTTCTCTGAAAGCATTAATATCAGCCAAAATATCTGAACACTTCCATTCTAAATTCTGCATAAAAGTTCTTTTGATGAAAACTCTTTTTATCATCAAAATAGTGCCGGTCCTGTCTTCAATTCCTAGTACTGCAAGCTGTTGGTTCGTTCGGGTGTTCAAAAATTGAATAAGTTGATTGGCCTGCTCAGGTCTACCTCTTAGTTCATCTCTTGTTCTGTTTATTTCTTCCTGAGCTATTTTAATCAAGTTATTTTGTTCAAAAATTGCTTGAATAGAGGGCCAAATACTTTTTATTAACTCAATTATATTACCCCAAAGAATTTCATTTATTTCCTTCAAAGGCTTTTCTAATGAAAGATCTTTTTCTAAAGCCTTAACTAATCTGTCTAACCTTTTAATTTCCCTGGTATTATCAGCAACTGTCTTCTTAGATGTATCATACTTCTGCTCCAAATTTTCTAACTGCAATTTTGTGGTTTGAAGTTCTGTGACTCTTAATTGTAAACTTTCCATTTGTTTTGTCAACTCTTCAGAACTTAAACCAGAAGTGTTTACCTACGCTGGCTCTGTTTGTTGCTTTGCTGTTGTGGTACCTGTAGTTGTAGTAGCTTCCGTGGTGGATGCCTTCATGATAGCTTCTTTTTCCTGTAAAGCTTGTTCCAATCCTTTCTCTGTTTCACCTAGTCGCTCAGTCATCTTTAAGAGCAACTCCATTATCTCTTCTTGTGAATTCCCTTTCAAAACTTCTTGGGTCTGGGGGTGCCTTGAGGCTGGAAATTTTAGCTGCTTTCTCAGTGCAGCTATGTCATCATCTTTCTTCTTTATTAGTGCCTCAATGCTTTTAATATCTTTGGGGTTGTGACCCAGGCTGATGATTATGTCTTCCAGAGACTTTATTCTGTTATCTTTGGCCTGAGAAGAGGCCTTCTCAATTTGTAATTGGGCGCTTGTGTTATTTAAAGAATCTTGCAGTGTTAGGGCTGCCATGGCCTTATTAGTAAGAGTGGAATACACCATTTCCCCAGTTTTTTTATGCAGCTCTATCTGGTCCAAAGGATGAATGTCCTTTGCCAGGATCTCAAAATTTGTTCTAATATAATCAGCTGCTGTCATGGGTTTTGGAACCTTTGACTTGAAGTGGCTCATTATCATTTTGCCTTGTGAAATGTCAAATGCTCACATTAACATTTCCTGATTATGTGGAGCCATTTTCAGATATTGATCATATACTTTCATTCTCAATGGATCATTCTTTGCCTTTATATTAATGAAAGTCCTTTTTATATCTCCTGTATCTGTTTTAGGTGGTCTAAAAGAGGATACTTTAGTACTCAACTGCTTTTGTAAAGCTTTTCCTTTCTGGCTTGTGTTTGTTTCACTAACTGTGCCAGTTAGTTGACTGTCTTCTCTTCCATCATCAAACATCTCATCTATGATTTCCACATCTGGAAGTGGATCTGGTTTCTGTTTTTTGGCTTGATGTATCTCTGAGGACTCTTTAGGAGGAGTAGTATCTGGAACATGCCTTTTCTTTCCTATTTCCATGTTGGATGGAGTTTGTAATTGTGAAACTTCAGGATGTTTTACCTGAGTGGGAGAAACTTGTGTTTGATCAGGTGCTCTGGAGGTTTGAGGTTTCTCTGCCATGATTAAAGTTTCAATGACCTGTATTTCAGGTTCCTTTCCTTTGCCTTTTGTCTCTGCTGCAACTGGTGGACTGCCTTCCTGTAATCTCTGCTGTAGACTTGCTGTTGAAGAAGTGCCAATGTGAGGTACCTGCACTTGACCACAAGATTCTAGGTCATAATTCTTCTCAAGATCTTTCATCATTCTGTTCATTTTTTCTTCTTCACTTTCTTCTTCAACTAGTGTTTCTGCCACCCATTCATCTTGATTGGCATATTGTTCTATTTCAGGAATCTTGTGGTGTATGTAAGGGGATGATTTGTTCTTTATTCTCTTTTCACAGATAAAACAAAATGGATCATAAGGAACCCAACGGAAGGTTCTTTGGAACTTGCAATGGCTTTGTAGTATATTTTATGCTTCTCGCTCGGCCTCCCTAGAGTTGCAGATGAAAGGACCTAATTGACTTTTGATCCTTAGTTGGGCTTTCTTCTTCACACTACAAAAATGGATCACATCTGAATTTTTCATTTGCCTGAAATATTCCAAGGCAAAAATTCTCATGGGCACATATCTTGGCAACTTGAATGGATGTAATTCACATCCATAGATTCTGATGACTGAATGGTTTTGATATAAATACCAATCTCCAACTTTATAAGTCCTTGAAAGTTGCAAGGTCTTCTTGATTTCATTACTGAGTCTTGGAGGAGGGATTCCTGTCAACAAGGTAGTTGCAGGATATACAAAAGATCGATGAACTCAATATAGGAATATGGAGAATTATAGGAAGAATGAATTATGGGAGACCAAAATATAACTGACCTAGGGTTTCCCTTGGCATCAAGCTTTTTAATGGGGAAAGGGAACTTTTCTGATTGATAAAATATAATGAGATGATAAATAACTGAGGAATATTTAAAAACTTTCTCATCATCTAGCCTCATGAATTGATCATGGATCTTATTGGCTATGAAGGAGGCAAAGTCATATTTAACTTCAGGAGGTTGCCCAGGAGTAAAGATAGACAGCAAAACCAGGGTTATCTCATCAACATATTCACTGGTATTGAAAACCAAGACAAAAGATATCATATTTAGGATGAGCCTTCCCAATTTAGTGAAATAATAAAAACCATAGGGAGGAGGTCCCTTAGGTTGATGTTTAGGTAACATGAAATTCTGGCAAATGGACTCCAATTTTTCTGGGGTCAATTTATTAGACTTTTCAATGAATTCTTCCATAGACAAAGGTGCTAGTTCTTGGTCTGGTTCAAAATATAGCATTGCATTGATAGCCTGGGGAGTAATGGGGAAAGAACACTCTGGTCAGGGGATATTACAACTCTCTGAGTGGGATCATAGTTAGAATGGCAATAGTGGATAATTTCTGGGAAATTAATGACTGAGGGGATGAGATATCTCGGGAGATTGGATTCCCACAACCCAATGACATCTTGCCCCTTGGAATAATCGTCTCTGCAACGACAATAAATCAGAAGGGGGCTTTCATCAAAATGCAAGTCTTTAATCTGAAAATCTTTATCTACTAAAGGAAAATATTCTAACTCTCTGTGGGGGGCATTCAATGGAGTCACATTCAGGGCTACCGGGGCTTCCATTTTGGTTCTTGTGGATTCAAAACGGAAGTTTCTGGGTTTTCTTCACAGGCCGGGCGCGATTTCAATTTTAATGAGGGAAATTGGCACAATTGCAGGTTCAGGGGAACAATTCACAGTTTTAAACCTCAGAGAATGATCTCAGTGATAAGATTTAATCACTAATCCAGTGGAAAACAAGGAAAACAGACTTTCTTTTGAAGTTCGAAGTGCTATAGGATAAATACTTGTTCTTGGAGGCAAACTGGGTTTTAACAGGTATCAGGCGGTAGCACGAGGATGCTTGAACACTGGTCCGGAGAAATTCTGGAGCGAAATTGGATAGAACAGTGAATTCCAGTGAAAATTTGAATTTTGTAGCAGAAGGCGCAGTCGCTTTCGAATAACGAAAATGACACAAAAACACGCAAATTTGTTTTATTTCCAAAGTCAAAAAAGGGGTTTTTAGTTTTTCGAGGAATGACGTCAGTTCAGTACGAGCTGACGTGGGGCAGGGGTCGGGTGGTAAGCGGTTAGTCCCCGCACCGCTTATTGGCAAAGGTGGTATTGAGCGCGGGGGGAGCGATTCCATTGGGCGAGTGACACGTGGCTGGAGTATTATTTCAATACCACCATTCCCCCGCGCGTTAAAGTGCTGACAAGGGACGGCTAGCGGGATGAATGTTAGCCGTAGATCTGTGGAGGGGCGATCCAACGGTGGAAGGAACAGAGAGATGGTGCGGTGTTTATCACGCGGGCCCGGCATAATTAGTGTTTAATTAATCATTCCGGGTGGCACATAATTGGTGGAGAAAAGGTTATTAATTAGTCCTGATAACTAATTAATCCCATAATTATAAAGGGTCAGGGTAAGGAACTTTGCGCACGGGTCTCCATTACTGTCAAAGTGTCGAGTGGGATGCCAGGTGGATGAGCCACGGTGGCATAGGATTTTTCCGAAGTTTTGGTTTTTCTAAAATAAAACTTCAGGTTTATTATTTTTTGTATTAAACATATATACCATATGTTTAAAGCTTTTCTCATATATGTTTTTTTATTATATAATAAATTAACCAATATGGTTAACTTATCATAAGGGCGGGACTATTATATAATGATATATTTAACCAAAGGGTGCATGATTGCGGGTTTTTAGTGAATAATTGGGAAATAAATACTTTGGTTAAAGTCTTAATAGATGGGTTTTTTGTGATATGTATGTAAAAGGAGTTATATACTTAGGACAAGGCACTTTCACTAGGGATTTAGTAAATAGAGTTAAATGTAAATATGACAAAGGGACAAGGGAACTCAAAATACTTTGCACATCTAAGAAAGTGACAATTTCTGAAGTAAATTGCAAAATCTCATTTTCAACACTTAAACTTAGAATAGTAAGTTATTTTGAGAGATTTTTTATGGAATTTTGCATGATTTTCCTAAGAAAAATGGGATTTTACTTAGGAAAAGGTTAAAGGTGGATGATTATAATGATGAATGATCTCAAGTACTTAGGTCTTTTTGATCATTAGGCCGAGGGTCCGGTCCCTCCAAAAGTCAAGGAAATGCCTTGAGCCCTTTTGATCTCCAAATACCTTAGCACTTTGGGGAAATTAATAAAGATCTTAGGGAAAAAGTGATGTGGGAAGTTAATGATTTTGACTTTGCTTTCTCTGAATTCTTCAGTGCATTTTCTGCTTCAGTATTTGTGATGAAAGTAAAGGATCAAAAACATTTAGCAGCATCATTCATCAGATAAAACTTTGCAACACCATCTACCTACCCTATCTACTACTACCATTTTCTCTTCTTTATTAGGGTGCATTTAGACTTGCAAACCCTTTTCAACTTTTTTTTTTTACATGATAAATCTATCTATTTCTACCCTTGTTACATCCAAGGGCTCAGATTAAACTGTTGAGCACCTTTTATTAACTCTACCTATCTACTTATCTGCCAAGATTAAACTGTTTGGTCAGATATTTATTCTCTATTCTATAACATGAAATTGAAATATGAATAAGTCAAGTTTAAACAGTTTGACCCTTCATAAATTTTGGCAAAAGTTTGACAAGCTGCACACAATTGCTTATTTACAAAAATGAAATAGTAGTGGCATTTGGATTTGCACACTTTCCTTGGTCTATTTTTTGTTTGGGGTTCATTTCTTTCACTTTTTTGACCATTTTATTTTTCTTACCCTTTGATTTTTCTTTTAGAGTATACCCTCTTTACATTTTTAAAATTTTTTGATTTTTTGTTTTTTTTGTTTTTTTCAAGAATATGGAACACCTTTGCTCAAGAAAAAGGTTTGAACATATTCCATAGTTTCAATCAAGACAATCATGAAGAATGACACCTATTGGTATAGGAGACTAACAGCTGGACAGTGTCAGTGGCCCTATAAATTTCTTTACTACTTTCCAAGAGTTTTCTAGCATGTCTTGTCATGGGTTTCCTAGCCTGAAATGTAAAACCTGCATCCTCACCTTAAACTCTAACTTATTTGGTGATTTTGCTTTCTTGAGCTTCTTCCCTCCCTCATCTATATCCTCAGCTTGGACTATGGGGGTTTCCTCAATATCAATAGCATGTAGAATGTCTTCTAAATTGCCTTTAGCCACTGTTTGGCTTCTTGTAATAATTTTGCTGCCAGGTTTGCTCATAGTTGACTTTTTTTTGCAGGTGAAATAGTAGGTGTATCAAGTTTCTGAAATTGCTATGTTTCCATGATTACTGGTTCACTTTGCTCTATCCCTACTAGTTCACTTTGTTCTACCACTAAAGGTGATGTTATACCTTTAGGTTTTGGAGTTATTTTAGGGGTGTTGACATCCATTTCAAAACCACTGACAAATAGAAAAAAAGACTAGTCTCCGCCTAGTAATTTTAACTCATCTAAAACTAGTAACTTTATTAAACCATGATGAAAAAGTGAGGTTTCACTTCCTTTAGATTTAGCTTGAACTTTATCTGCCATTTTTGCTAAGCTTCTATATAAGTAAAAAGGTAGATCGAGATATATATTACCAAAAAAATGTAGCAGAAGCTTGAAGTGGTTAGAATAGACCTTATGATACCTCCCTTCACAAGTGAAGTATTTCTAAATGATAAGTAGTATCTTTGAGAAATTATCTTTCATGTAGCTCCTTAGAATGGCATTTGTAAGGTCAACCTCACTATGTTCTAGCTTGATAAATTCTTTACATTCCTGCATGTTGAATTTGAAACCTTTGAACCATTTTTCTTCTCCTCTTGGGATTCCTGTTGCTGCTACAATAGTCTCTGGTGTTATAGTGAGGTTCAACATTCCCACTTTTGCAGCTATCCCATTGAAATTTAGGTAAAACTCTTTAGAAACCTGTACATGGAATCCTTGCAATTTTTGGTAAACTACAAACACCCTGTTCTTCTGAAAACTTCTGAAGCTACTAGGTATTCATTTATCAAGTTCATGTCTTATGGCTCATATCTAAAACAGTGGCCACATTTATTTGTCTTCTTCTTTGCAACCATGGTACTTTTATGTCTTCTTTTCCTCGCTTGATCAGTGATACCTGCAAACTTTTGAAAATACGAGCCACAACTTGGGCTCAGTGAAATAGCTCTCCAGAGCTCAATAACATGCAAATAGGGAGCAGAGAATGAAAAATGACTCAATTGGGAAAGATTTTGAAGTTCGATGACAACTCATGGCATAATGATGACTCATACATGCTTAAAATGATAATAGTTACTTCAGCCATGACCATTGTACCTTGATTTGACCCTAACTGACTCGAATGGCATCTACCGTATCCCTTTCAATCATTTACTGACACCTAGCAGCTGTTTTGACAAGACAGATAAGAATCCCTCCTTTCGCAGCATGCTTAGCGTAATTCTAGGTAGTTTCGCTACGAAAGTATTAGCAGTTTTGTAGCGAAAAGTGTGTTTTTTCTGTGTAATTCGCTACGAAAGTAGGGATTCTTGGCTAAAATGAAATTTTTGGAGTTGTAAGCTTGGGAAATGAAATAATGATTGATGTGACATTAAAAGACTTAAATGGGGGTGGTTTTGGACCTTAGGATAAGATAATAAGAAAAATATAAAATTTTCCTTAACCAAGTAATGAAAAATGAATTCTATGACCATAACTTAGACACATGAACCTCTAGTACTATGTAAAATGATGTTTCTCTTTTTTTTGAGTGATAACACAGTCCCTGTTCATATTGATGAAAATTTTTTACTATCATATTGGTATTCAAATATTGTACATTTTTTGATCAACTTTGAGTGTCCTAGTAGAATTTCAAGAAATCCGTGCAATACACTCAAGTAGAAATCTATGAAGTACTGTATCATAAATGATAACTTGTATTGGAAGGATCCTCTCAACATTATATTACTTTGTTTAACAAAAAATGAAATAGAAGGTATCATTGAGTAGTTTCATGCAGGGATATGTGGAGGACACTATGCTTCGAGAGCCACAACATACTAAGGGCATGATTCTATTGGCCTACTTTGTTTTCAAAAGTAGTTGCAAAGGTTAGAATCTTTATTCCATGTCAGATGTTTGGTGGAAAGAAAATACTTGCATCCCTTTCACTAGTTCCAGTGATAGTTTCAGCACCCTTGTTACAATGGGGACTGTATTTTATAGGAGAGATTCACCCTGCCTTACGAGATTTTAACTGCCACAAGCTACTTCACCAAATGAGTGGAGGTCATTACAGTCATAAATGCTAAAAATACATTAGTGATTAAATTACTTGAAGAAAACATTATTTCCAGATTTGGGTGTCCTCAATAGATAGTAACTGATAATGAAACGACATTTAGTAGTGTAAAAATGATTGAGTTCTGTTATAAGTATCAAATTTTACTACATCATTCGAATCCTTACTATCCATAGGGAAATGGTCTTGCAGATTCATCAAACAAGAGCCTGGTCAAGGTAATTAAAAAGACTATATAAGACCATAAGAATAACGGGGACAATCACCTTATCTATGCAGTTTGGGCTAATAGAATATCTCCCAAGAGGTCAATAGGTAAATCTCCATTCCAATTGGTCTATCGTAAAGAGGCCATCTTTCCTACCAATTTATCTTTCCCTTTTCTTAAATTTTTAAAAGTGGTTAGTGAAGAACCTAATGATTTATCTAGAAGGATAAATCAAATTATTGAATTAAATGAAAACAGAGATGAAATTCAATACAAGAAAAGGAAATACTAGAATAAGATGAAAATTCTTTTTGATAGGAAGGCAAGGAAAAGAGACTTTAGGGAAGGATATCTAGTTTTGAGATGGAATTCTAGGAGGGGGGATAGAGGTAAACATGGAAAGTTTTATAACCTTTGATTTGGACCTTTCAAAATTATTGAAGTAAAGGGTAGCAATACCTTCATTTTACAGAATTTCGAAGAAAAATATTGTTCATTGCCTGTAAATTGAAGATTTCTGAAGAATTACATCCAGTACTGAAGACTCTGAAGAAGATTCAAAATCATCATTGTACATTAAAATTTTGTTTAAAATTTGTCAGATCTGATTTGTTTTCACAACAAAGAATCCATTAGCTCGAGGATAAGGCACTTGGATCTTCTTGTTTGCTGCATCCTACAAGAGGAAGCAGTCCCCGGTTGGAGCTGATGTTGTAACATTATTTGGTTTTGAGAAGTTATAATATTAGAAGAAATAAATAATTAAAATGTTAAGTTAGGACATGAATGAAAAAAGAGAAAATAAAAAAAAGTTAGGACTATGGTTATTTCATTATTCATATCAATAAAATGTTAGAGGTAGATTTCCCTAAAAAATAAAGGAAGAATAAAATGTTAGGAAAGAAAACAAAGAATGGATGCTTTAGCTTTAAAAGAATAATTTTTTCAAAGGATGCTTGTTTAAATACACCATTAAAATGTTAATTATTATTAATTTGTGTTTAATTTTCTTAAGAAAACATTAATCCTTGTTTTCATAATCGACATTTTTTTTTTTTTTGTAAATCTGGCACATATTTTTATTGTAAAGTCAATAAAAGACAAAAATTCATTTGTCGTTTGTAATAAAGATCGCACATATTTCAGTGACATATCTCTTCCCCACCCAAATCAACAACGGGGAAGCTTTTCAAACCCCCCTCATCCATTTCCCATTAACACCAGGGAGGGGGGTCCGAAAAGTGGTATTAATGGCAGGCGAGCCCTCCCTACGTGTCACCCTCATATCACTTGGCACCCTACCCCCACACTGCATGAAAACACAAACCACTCACTACCCCCCCCTAAATCCACCTATTCCTTACTTATGGTTTTTCTCCTGCCAACGTCTAATTGACCCCCGCCCTTTGACCCATGTCCAACATATAACCATATGATGCCACCTCATATGCCTGATTCCAATGTGTCCCTTCTTTTTTCCCTATTGGTCCATTGTGATCCCACTCCCAGGCCATTGATTAGTCGTTTCATCACTCCGCTCCCATGCTGTTAACTACTACGGTCACTAATCAAATGGTTACCATAGCCTTCTTAGCTATAAATAAACCCAGTTTCGTATGTTTATCACTTTTGCTTAATTAATTCACTGTTTGTTGCAAGTATATAGTTAACATCGCGCACTGTCTTCAAACAATTGTTATTTCTCTCGCACCAGATCATATTTTCTTCCCTCTGTCATAAAATTCCCCATTATTTTCCTTTTCTTTGTTTCCCAAATGAAAAACCAAGAAAAAATCTTAAGAGGATAACCCTTCCACTGCCACCCTGGTTAACCTCAACCATATTCCTCTTGCAGACTCCTTCTACAAGATTTTTGACACAAAGTGTGAGGTCCAGTTTTATGAACTGCACCTATGGTTGAAGAAAAATTACCTTGACAAGCAAGATCATATCAAATTATGGGAATGCCTTCTGCCACTCTTCTGTTTTCCCAAAACCTATGACTTTCTAGACTTGGTTATATGGTGCCAAACCATATATGATCCTGTTAAAAGAGCAGTAGTGTCTCAGAATGGTGACATTCTAATTTCCAGTACTACTGAAACCATCGACAATATGCTATTAATTCCCCAAGAAACCCTTATGGAATTGTACCATAAGTTGACCTTTCCCAAAAGAGCTCAGATTTTTTAGACATTCCTACTAGAAGATGTTGAATTGCCAAGAGAAATCCACCCTATCCATATTCAATGTTCCATGAAGCCTCCAGACACAACATCTCTCTACTATCCTATCTTTTATGTTACCAAGATGATAAAATAGTTGATGAATCCATTCTTGGATTCTTTTATATATTTAATAAAGATCAACAACTTGCTTTCATCTATAATTATAGTCAATTTTTGGCTGATAATATACATGAGAAGTTTATGAATTTAACTACACAAGGGATGTTTAGGTACACTTATGTACTTGTTTACATGTTTCTATTTCAACAGGGAGACTCACTGCCAATTACACTCAACAAAAAATATGAACAGGTAAATAATCAATCAGTCATCCATTGGACTAAGATGGTTAGAGTTGTTTCAACTAAATTTACCTTCCCAAACTTCATCTAAACATTCATACATCCAGTGGCACAAATTCTCAGTAGCCAGACAGAGTCTAGAATTGGTGAAGAAATAAAAATGATTCTACATTTAAGTGATCAAGTTAAGACTGGTGTATGGCATTTATACCAGAATTACACAGAAATAAGGATATATGGTTGCGAAATTGCACCATATAAGCTGCCAAAGTATGTTCCTATGATAATTTTCTCTTTGGAATATATTAGGGAGATGATCAACATGGATGACCTTCATTTTGTATTAGGGAAGAGAAAGTCACAATTTAAGATCAAATCTAAAATTGGCTCATTTATATGCAACACTAGATCATCTGGTATTGAGGCAGATAAACTCTTAAAGAACATGAATTTTTAGCCCAAATTCACCTGGTTTTATGAACCTTTTGGTATCATTTCAATTTTAAGGGTGTTGAGGAGGTAAATCCCCTCTGCGGACAGAGGCGATCCCTACTAGCCCAGCAGGGGTCTAGCAACAATCACGAAATGTTACGACGCAAGTTCCTAGTTACGAAATGAAAAGACCAAAGATGGAGGCCTACCTGGAATCCAATGCTATGATCCGAAGAAGAGAGCGTTCCCGTTCCTCAGCCTCGGCAGATCACGATCCTCTACGATCTCCGTGGATGGATACCTGCACGTGCAAGAAACAAACAGATACAAGCATAAAATCCGGCATACGTAACTCAATATCAGTCAGAAAGGATACTACTCATATTAACATCATTGAAAACAGAGTGGAACCATAATCGTAATCATTCATTAAATAACGATCGAAAGAGATTACAACCAAAGTTCCGACGTCGTGGTCTCCTTCGGATGGGTCTCCAGTCGTTCACGTCCCACAAAGCTTGCCAGGGAAAGGGCAAACCTCTCCTGAGTCTCTCGACAATAGTCTCCTTACTTGAGTCGGCCTTAAGGGAGGAAAGAGGGCTCTTACAGCACAAAGGCTCTTGGGAATTTGGAGATTCAAAGCTTAGGCACTTCAAGACTAGCTTTCCATGGAATTGAGCAGGCTTTTATAGATGGGGAAGGAGGGAGTTGGGATCCCTATTATTGTGGGATTGGCCCTATCAACAAGGAAGGTTCCATGGGAGGTGGCAAAACCACTTCCCTTCCATAGAACTCCCGCAGCCAAACCTCCCAACTCAAGATAAGCAATGGTTTCTGAGTTTGTTGAAAAACAACTTCTGCCATCTTTATTTAAAAAACACTCCTTAAATTGGCTGGCGTGACTACTGCTCTGGGACAGAGCGCCAGTTGGCGCGGCCTCTTTGTAGGATTTTCCCCATTGGCGCGAGTGGTGAACTGTCTGCCCGCGCCAATGCAAAAGGAGATGTTTTTATGATTTTTTGCAAGGAGATGTCTTTAGGGAAATTGAAGCTCATGCTTGGAGGAATGCATTGATGATGTTTTCAAGGCATGACAATGTTCACAGGTCACAAAATGGGTCCTCCATTGTGCGGGACGGGGAATGGTAGGGACGGTGACAAATTACTGTGTAACAAAGGGTTAAAATAAAAACAACTCCTTACAATCAAACTCCAAGGCCAAAAATAGGGAAATTTATTAATCAGGAGCAGTGAGCAAAAAATACACTTCAAGAAGTAGAAGAACCGATTTTATCTACCTCTAATATATAGAATGTTGGCTTGAGGGGTCCTGATGCAGGTTCAGAGGTTAAGGTTTTCCAACAAACCCCTATACTACTAACCCTTTCGGTAATGACCTACTTGTGCAGGCCAAGGTCTCACCCAAAGTAGTATTGGAGGGTGCTGGAAATAGGTTTCCACACCTTGGGAGAAAGTAGGTAATTTGAGGAAGATATGTATTATAGCTTACTAGGTTCGCACATAATGAGTCTATTCACAGCTCTTTTAACAGTGTAAGCAACATATAACCATAACAAAGCTCTTATCGTCAACAGATCTAATCAATGCATTCACATCCACATGCGCATTACCAAATACTATTATAGAGTATTCTAATAGCAGCTATTTTTAGATCATAGATATACTCATGCCAATTCCAGAACATAGATACATTTGTAGCTTAAATAAATGTGCTTCAACAGTAAACACAACCAATTCAGATAACACGTAGATACTTCAACAATACTTTGCATTCATTAATATCAAATATCCACTTAGAACAAAAACATAGCCTGCACACATAGCCTAGCGAGGTCCACACACAACAGGACTGAGGATCTCCGCGCACACAGCTAGCAGGAGTCCTTACCCAAAACAACCCAAACATATCCTATTAGTTCGCACGTAGCATTAATCTTATGACTTACTTCCTTACTAGACCCAACTATCTATCTATTTATAATATCATAGCCTTTGTTATCCTATGGTTTGTAAACTGTGGTTTGCAGATCCTAGAGCTACCCTTTAACCCATTACGACACATTAGGGGCTTTGAACCACCCCAAAACCCCCACGCAGGACCAACTTTTACAAAATTGTACCAAAAATGTAGGTTAGGGAACCTCATTCCAATAGGCCCCCAACACACTCTTGTGACTCGTCCCGAGTTACTGTAGCCATGGGGTTCGCATCTTCGCCTACAGCAGCATGATCACATCAACCAGTGGGGGCATCACTCCTTCACTCTGCGTAGCGGCATTCTGAGAAATATCCACCAACTTCTGTGAAGTTGGACCTTCTGTAGTAGTAGTGACACTCTCCAAAGTCTGGTTTAGTTGCTTAACAGCGATATCGACGTCGTGAGAGAGCTTGAGGGCTTCGTCGGCCCAAGGCTTAAGGTGGTCATTGAGAACCTTCTCCTTGTGGTGGAGATCTTCAATGTCATCTCTAAGTTGGTGGCTGGTACGCAATCGTGCTAGGTGCTGAGTAAGGATCAAGGATTACATAGTAGCTTCGAGTTTTTCAAACTCTTCCTCCTTCTAGCACAGTTCTTGAGTAAAATCTCATAGTAGAGGGTCATGCTGCACCTTATACCACAGCTGCATAGCTGTCTCCAACAGCTTTGCGCCCTGAGAAATCTGAGCTGTGATAGTATTGGTGGCCTCGGTTACTAGCGTGGCTTGTTGGGCTCTTACCTCAAGTGGAGTTTCTGGTTGCGATTTGGCCTGTAAAGCTAAAATCTATTGTTCCATCTTTGTCTTGACTGCCTCAATATCAGTTCTCGAAGCCCTTAGTGCTGCAACCAGCCCCTCAATCTTGGCTTGGGGGGTGGCAGAAGCCAGGATATCCTCAGTGACATATGCGCAGAGCCTACTAGTTAGGCATTCCAACTCTGTTTGTTGTGCGATGGCGAGGGTGTATGCATCCTACGCCTAGGACACCTTGGTAATTTTCTCTACATTTGTTTGCTTAGCTATACTAAGCTGCTGGTGCACCCGGCAGTCTCTGTGTTGAATTTATTCGAAAAGGGAGATGTGGGGGACCTACAATGGTTCATGTGGTAGTCGGGCTAGATATAATTGTACCTCTATGCAGGCTTGGACTTGTGTTCCTAAGTCGGGTGGGCTCAGAATGAGGGTTGCGCTTGGCAAAGGGTAGAGGCGGCTTTCCATCGTAATAACCAATTTGATGCTTATTGCTAGGGCCGACCTTGCTTGAATTATACTCATTTTCAAGGTGTCAATCTTGAGTTGCAGATCTCAGAGCTTAGACTGGAGCGTAGCGACTGTAGCCTTCTGCTGCTCTTCCAGAGCCAACCATTTATCCTTTGATGCGAGGGTGACTTCATCTGCGATCTGTTCCAGGTCTTCCTTGGTCAGAGTAGTGCCAATATCCTGATCTGGTCGTGTAGCTCATTGTTTCTTGCTTGGGCCTTTAACAAGGTCACCAGTTTGTTTCATACCTTGAGGGGAGTCAGCACCTCTCGCATCTAGACCCTCTATGCCCAGATCCTGCTGCAAATCCTTCTTTGATTCTGGGTCCGATCCCTTCCAAGTACTCTTATCCTGTCCTACGGTCTGTTTGGTGGTGTCGGGTGGGGTGACCTTCGTTGTGCTCGTACTTGTAGTGTCCTTCGTACATGATTTGAAGCTGAGTTTCCAGTGTGGAGGCCAAGTAGAAATAAGGCGATCAATCTCCTTATCAGTGACCATTTACGGGAGTGATACCCATGCTAGATCCTTGCAGCCCCTGATATGTACATTGTGCATTGTTACTTGAAATACTACGATGCTTTTGTACTTGTCATAAATTTCTAGTGACAAGCGTGGCCAGGAGTGAATGGCAGCTGTGAAAGAGGACCCATAAGTCCTTATTATCTTCAATTCACTTTTTATCCTTCGAATCCCACATATTTTCATACTGTGCCCCTTTGCACATATCTGGCTCTAGCTCGGGTTGAACCGAATCTTCCGGGGCTTCCCATGTGACCAGCGCAATGAGGAGCAGCAACCAGGAGTATAAGAATGCGCTTCCCTAATCTTGGGCTTCGCGCACGTTCTCCAGAAATTCAGTGAACAGAAACTGGGACCATTTGAAGCAGACCCCCTTTTCATATCGACCAGCCAACTGGATGACATATGCGGGGACCATGGAAACCTGGCATTTGTGCATCATTTTGCACGCTAACAACAAGGTGTCAATGCGTGCACCGGGGTCGCTGATAGTGTTGATCATGAACCCCCTAGTGTTCTATTCCACATGATAATATTCATGCACCTTATCAACGATCTGTTGTTCATATTTCTTCCTAACATGCTCCACTGGGATTCATCCCTTTCATGGGTAGACCAGTGATATGGTGAATGAGAATTTCATCTATGGGAATACGGTCTTGAATCCATAAGCAACCGTCATGGATGTTAGTATGAATCTTTTGTCGAAGTGTACGAAAAAATACCACTTTAGCTATGCATAACTAATAGCCCTAACATCAAATATGGTTGCCAATATCTTCAGATCTGCAGTTAGTTGATCAAGACAAGTGCTGCAAAAACGAGATCTATGCATAGAAAGACATTAAGCAGTAAAAACAAGGTTTTGCTCCATATATCCAATAGACAAGACAAGAACAATATTTTTGAAATAATTTTTGTATTAAGGGCACCTGGGAGGAAAACAAGAAGGAGTTTCCAATTCTCCTCAATGGGATGGGTTCTTGGAAGTCCTCAGCACTTCAGATCTAGCATTTCTCTCTCTTGTTGGTGTAGAAAACCCAGACAAAGATAGAACTCAAAGGGAGCTCACACAACAAATAATGGAAAATATGACAATGATAATGGCTCAAAGTCAGACCAAGATTTTAGATACAGAGTGATCTAATAGGCAACAAAAGGTGAAGAATGGTAGGAAAAACCCTCCTATTTATAACAAAATATTGGTTCATTCTAGATCTTGGTGCATGATTAAAATAACATTAACCAAATCTAGATCCACCTTTTATGGAATATTTTATTATATTTTTTGGAGGGAAAAAGTATTCGACTTGGGTCAAATCCCTTTATTTGTGAATAATAAATAAATATATGATTTATTTATCATTTTAAGGAAGTGGTTGAAAGATAATCAAATAAATAATGATTTATTTAATTATTTATGGGTGATTTAGTCATATTTAACAAGGAATACTATTTAAATAAGATTTAAATAATTATTCCTAGAAAATAATAAGATAAATAAAGATTTATCTAATTAATTTCTTTGTTTTGGGTTAAACATGACCATGAAAATCAAACAAATATAGGTTTGTTTAATATTTCCTTTTGGGGTTTCCTGTTTAGACCATAAACAACCTAATAAATGTGTTTTATTAAGTTATTTTACATAGTGAAAGCAATTTTATTTAGGGTAAAATTGGTCTTACATGGTGTACTTGGGTCCATCTAATGATAGTAGGTTAGATGACCAAAAAATGGTGTAACAGATTGCCCCCCAGCGTGCGAGTGTTAGGAGCAAATCGTATGACCGAAGTACGTTGTAAGAACTCAATCCCCAGACATCAAAAGGGAAGTCAGAGAGAGAAATGTGAGGTAGAATAATGTGCTGAAGAACTAGACCCTGAGGAGACGAGACTTACAGGTGCAACAAGTCTCTTTTTATGAGAGGGTACCTATGCTAAAGGCGGCGGGGGAGGCATACCTATGCCCGCCGAGACAAAGTACAAAAGAATAGTGTGTCCAGTAAACAAGGGACCGAACCATAAAGTATAGCCGGCATAAACTTGAGCCAGATAGAAATACAATGAGGGATCCCACATACATGTTGTGCTTGGGATAACAGCCAGGACTTATACAATAATATCTGAGTACATGAGATACAAATACAACCCAAATGCCCCCTGGAAATGGGGAAGGGCTCGCAAAATCTGACTGATACGTGAAAATCAAAGAGGCGCTGCAAGTGGCTAAGGCCGACATCATCAAATATATGGAGCTGCATCGAGGGCTGCAATGAAGAGGTCATCCGGGCATGTGGGGGGCTACCTGCAGGGCCACCCCCTCATGAGGGTTGAGACATATCACACACACCCGGGAATCACCCAGAGCTACTGCTGCATCATTGAACCATCAAGTATACGGATCTCGATCATGCTGAACAGAGCTGGAGCGGAGAAACAATCAAGTCAAAGGGTAATGAGAAAGCCCTTTGCCTGATCTGAGGCACCGAACAAGAGTGGAAGCTGGAACCAAGGTACACCGCCCTCTAGACCTATCTTCTGGAATGAATGAGCTGATGTCGACAGAAGGAGGTCCGCCATAGGTGAGGCGATAAGGGATCCTCAACTAAGGCACGAGAGAAAATTGTAGAGCGACTGACAGACTAATACCAATGATGATGGAATGGAGGGGACTGAGTAGAAAATGGATGACTTCCCTTGCTAGAGCATAAAAGGCATGAATGACATGGCAGCGACTGACACAGTATCATAAGGGATAGGGGACAGTGGGACTGAAGGCCATAATGTGCGACACAAGAGAGAGACCAAGCAATGAAGGATGGAGGACTATAGAGGGGTACAAAGGGACTCAGGATAGACTCCATGAATGTGATGATGACTCAACTTGGATGCTCTAAACAAGGGCGACTCGATGGTGCTGCCACACAGTAAAGGTCCAATGGGGGACCATGAAAACATGAGTACAAGATGGTAACTCACAACGAACATCAACACGAGCAGGGATAAGTATGGAGGCAAAATGGTGCCCCTAATATGAGTGTTGCAAGTGAAGAAATTCGATTTTGAGAAGGGTTATGGTTGAGGGGCAGAGGTGCCCCCAAGCATGGTGTGGTCATGCCAAAATGTATTTAGAAAAAGGGGAATCTAAACACATTTTAATGATGTGATGTGCCATTTGTTTTCGTTATGGTTATGCAGTTTGAGAAAGGAAATGGAGGATTACCAATCTATTTTAGGACTGCATATATGAAGCAAATGGACATTAAGTTTTCGGGTTGGCATACCTGGTGTCACTATCCCAAAGAGAGGATTTGGAGATAATGCACTGATGCTCTCCTAGAAAACCCATAGGTTGGTCAACAAGAATGTCTAAGAGATTGGGTTGCTGATGGAAGATGAGGGAATGATAAGGGGTATCATCCCTAGAGTGATCTGAAGTGATATGGGACTCTAGAGGTTCTTCGAAATGTGGAAGAATAATGGTACTAAAGTCAACATGACCAGATACACGAGGAGAGTTTTGGAGAATTTCTTCTCCTGGTCTCTCGAATATGGGTGCCCCCTTACCCAAATATTGGGTTTCAATGTAATGGCCACAAGGTGCATGTGGTTTGAACGCATGAGTTTGATGTAAGGGGGAGTAGATAAAGTCAGGGGTGGGGATTTCATCCATAATGTCGTCATCGTGATAGAATATGGGGTGACTGGTGGAAGAAAGACCACCTGACGTGGCGAAGCGACCTGACTCATCATCATGAGAAGAGAGGTTCACATGCGCATCGTCACAAGGAGTGACGGAAAAGTAAGCAGATAAAGGATCTACCGATGTTGAGCCCAGGGTGATCGCTGAAGGAAGGTCAAGTGAAACAACAGGGGAGGATTCAGAGGGAATGTTCCCCGAGGGTCTCATGGATGATGATAGGTAGAAAATGGTGAATGAAGGCTCCGTCATCTCGACATCAGGAGGGGGAATCTAAATGGGAGCAGTCATGTCTGGTAGTTCTGCCGAAGAAAAATGTGCAAATAGGGGAGAGGTGGACTCATGGCACTTGGCCTCGAATTGGTGGACTGCGGCTAGAGAGGTGCGGAAGTCCTCGAGGTGGGGACAAAGATGGGTGTAATGGCCATGGAGATCACACAAAGTGTTAGATTCAGCCTTTGCAGCCTTCCCCCAGTGATCAAACATGCTCTTACAAAGTGATTTTAAGGTGTCAAGGTCAAATTTTGTCATTTCAATGAGTCTTCAAGCAAAATTTTATCTCTAGGCATTAGGTCTAGGGTTTGTTTTCACTCTTTTCAAAATTGTCCAAATGTCGGTCCATGTCACCATTCAGCTGAGTCTATCATCATTCAAAGGGTTTTCATCATCATGACAAATTCCATTGGGTCATTTTACAGCTTGTTCATGCTTCAGTTGTGCCTAGGTAAGGTCCATTTCCCTCTCCTAGGGTTTTGGAGGTAATTTCTCTTGGATGGTCAAATCATTAGAAAAACTTGTATCCTGATGTTCACACACCTTCCCCTATCCTTAATATACCTTATTAAACACTTCCCATCACTAAGATCCCCCAAATTCCTCATTTGTGCACAAACCCTAGTTTCTTGCCTCAACTTGGCAATTTTCTAGGCTAGGCCTGTGTTTTGCCCTTTTGGACCCCTTCCTCTCACTCAATCTCTGATATTCCACTTTCCCCTACTTCCTAACATCCCCCCCTACTTCCCAAAATTTCTCCAAGAATTTAGAAGCCCCTTATCCCCTTCATTTCGCTTCATTTCGACAAAATCCCTTGTCTCACACATCGGGATAAGTTTCACTAAAAAGATGTTTCAGAGAAATAAAAGATGCATTTTGGAAAAATGAGAGAGGTTTTTGTCCAAAACATCCCAAGGACGAAAAAAATCTTTCACTTTTTACACAGGTATCATGGTTTTAGATAAATGTCAAAAATACCGTTGCCTCAGGAGAATTGAATGCACCTCTGAAGTGACCTTGGGAAAATCAAGATTTCTCCTAGCATGGTTGGCTAAATGACTTGCTTGATGAGTCAAAGGATAACTAGACACAAATATCTTTCCAATGAGCTATCATGATCTCAATTTGGAGTTGAGGAAGACCTTCAAACGTTGACTGCAACAGCGCTCTTCCTTGAGGCAGCCTCATTCTGCTCATTTTGAAAAGTTTTGGGAGATTTGATTTCTGACAAGGAAAATGAAGTCAAAATTGAAACATTCCACTTAGGTTGGAAATTATACTCCAAGAGCTTTCCAACGAGCTATCACACGCTCAGTTTGGACACCGGGAAGGCCTCCAAAAGCCTCCTGCAAAATGCACTATGTAGCGCGCTACCCATACAGGAGGCGCGCTACCCATATAAGGGGCGCTACCCATATAACGCCTACAGCCCATGTTAAACCTCAAGTGCGCTACCCATATAAGGCGCGCTACCCGTTGGGTAGGCGCGCTACCCATATAGTGACAGAGCCAAAATTTTTTGTTTTTGCATCCGATTTCGAGCTCAAACGCTTCCATCAACGTGCAAGTAGGTTTTTAAACATTGCTCAGTGATTTTTGAACAGGGTTTTGGTATTTTTAAAGTGGAAAATTAGTGAGTTTGATGTGGAAAGAGGAGAAATATATAAACCCTATGTTCATAGAAAATTCAATTCTCAGGGTTTTAAAAGATATATGACAGCCTTGTGAAGGGTTTGTAAACTTTTGTGATTGGTATATATGCTCATGCCTGTATTGCTTGTGGCGCCCTGGCACATTATGTACATCATCCTCATGCCTTTTCTTGGCCATTTTACCACTGCTGCCACGTCCTTTCATGTTTTCACATAGTCTCATGTTGACTTATCCATATCCTCCATCGCCATAGTATTACCACTGTTGTCATTACTATTGTTTCATTCCCACTGTTTCCTATTGACAAACATAGTCCTTTGACAAATCCTTGGCCAATATTGTAAAGGTTGTTTCATACATTACACTGTCTACTCATTTGTCAAAATTTTCTTGTGATCAAAACATAGACTGTCTTTAATGCCAATCCACTAAACAGAGCTATTACCACTGTCACTTGTTTTCTTATGATGTTTTGGTACATGTGCAATATATTTGGGTTTTGAGCATACATTGAAACTTTGACTTCATTACACCTATATCAACATACATATTGCAGACATCTTGTTTTCAAAGCCATGTCAGAGACAGATTCAGTTTATGAGCAGGAGTATGACAGTGATTCCATAGCAGGGCATTACTTGGGAGGATTTCATCTCCCGTGACTTCTTCACAGCGCCACAGCCGCCTCCCGAGGTAGTTTATGATGAGGGAGAGCCTTCACATCAGCCGGACATCCCTGAGGTCGAGCATATCAGTGCTCCATTGTTTGTGACATACCAACGAGGCCACAGGGCCTTATTTGCAGCTACACGGCGAGTATTATCTCCACCCGGGGTGGAAGGGGTCTCGCCGACTCCATCAGCAGAGCGAGTATTATCTCCACATGATGTGGAAGGGGTCTCGCCTTCTTCTTCAGCACAGGTACAGATTCAGGACAGGGGCAAGAGGCCCATGCATGATGAGGGCCCATCAGGAGGCCGGGACACGGATTTCACGATCATTGATGTTGATGCGAGCTCTCCTAGCTCGAAGCTGAAAGAGATCATCCAGGAGCAAAAGGCCGAGAATGACACGCTGAAAGAGAAATTGCAGAGGGCTCAGTGGGTGATAAACTACCTGGAGCAGCGTAACAAACAGCTAGAGGATGAGCACACACTTTATGAGTTGCGGCGAATCCGTGAGGATCGACAATTGGCCCGGAAGAGACCAGGTGATATGACACCAGCTGATCGAGATTCTTGCCTCACACATGTTAACATTCATCTGGAGAAGTTGTTGGCAAAGGCCAATAGAGACAAAGACATGCTTCATCACATGAAAGGTCATTATTGGGCTCGCATGCATGTCTGCAAAGCGAGAATGAAGATTCTGAAGAGGAGGTTGAGCGAAGCACTAAAACGGCGGAAAAGGCCCGATCCACTCCGGATTTTGGCCGAGGCTTCATTGGCTGGGCATGATACATGATGGAGGGTCTTCGCTCCGAATTTGAGTAAATTCGGAGAAATTTTTGTCATTTTGAAATATTTTGGTCCAAAAACAGATTTTTCCGCTATACGGGTAGCGCGTCCACATGCTCACTTTTGTTTGGGACACTTGTTGAAGGAAATATTTGTATTTTTGGGTTTTTCATGGTAAGTTATGCATGCTCAGGCATTTCCGAAGCATTTCATCAGATTCTGGATGGTCAAAAGGCCCAAAAACACCATGAAAACCACCTTGCTGCCACCTTTTGCACCAGCAGGAAGTACTTCTGGGAGAATGAAGTTTTGGAGAAGAAAATGAGCTCCAAATTGGGAAATTCCACTTGGTTTGGATAGCCAACATCTAGGGCTTTCCAACGAGCTATCATGATCTCAATTTGGATGCCAGGAAGTGCCTCAAAATCAGGCTGAAAGGCGCGCTACCCATATAGCTCAAGCGCGCTACCCATATAGATTTTTGGCTGATTTTTCAACTTCCAGCTCAGAATTTCGACCAGTTGGTACCAGTTTTTCTTGTGGATGAAATTTTTGGGTTTTCATGATGTAAATTGATGGTTGGATAGGTTGGAATCTTGGGAAACTTTTGGCACACTATCGTACATATTTTTCATATTTTGGCTAAGGAAAGATCAGAGGTTTTGCAGCACCTGTTGGGATTCTTGTGGCTTTCAGTTCTTGATGGTGTTTTCTCTTAGTTTATTGTAAGTTATTTCATGTTTAATGTATGCCATCCCTTCTTATGCTTCTGAAAATAAAATGAATGAGTAAATGAGGTTGAATCCATTGTTTATAGTGCTCTGCCTTTGAATTCATTTAGTTTTGTATGTTTTCGCCTGTTTGGAGAGGATCCAAGTTCTTCTTTGCCCTCTTCAGCTCCTTGTCATTCTGATCTATCCATATACTCGATCAAAAGCATCAAGACTATTGCCTACCTCGCCCCAACTCGAATTCTGCAAAGATCTGGCCTTATCCCCGGACCCAAAATTGTTTTTCCCATTTTTTCAACAAAAAACCCAAAAAATCAAAATCAAACTTTCCTATCTCTTTACTAGCCTAAAATCAGTATTCATTATAAGTCATCTCGCACCCTATTGCTCATTTTATCGAGATAGACCCGGAGAGAGCCCTCTCCTGTCCTCGTAGGGCTAGCTACGAGGCTGAGCGTGGTTTGATGTAGCCTTGAGTTTTACCTTATTTCAGCCTAAGGTAGATTTGAGCGCTAACATAGTGGCGACCATACTGGGGAAGAACATGGTTGCTTGTGGGTGTTATTTGATTTATAGCTACAGACGGAGTCTGAAGTCACGCCAGGTAGCCTTCGAACTGCACATTGCTCTGCGAGTGCATAGTAGATAAACGCTGCTTCAGTCGATCTCCGGTCTAGCTTGTAATCGTAACACTTAACTTATAAATTGCCCCAGTACATGTATCAAGTTCAGATCTGATTGTTGATGGTGGACAACAGTCAGACACCGCAAGGCTGAAATCATTCACCTGGTGACTTCATTCACTGAACAATCCAGAAATCGATGCTTCATGGTGACTTCACTGCAGGGAGATCAGTAGCTGTGAGATTTTCAAGATGGACCGAATCACGAGAAGATATGCTCCCATGAGCCGAGATCACATTCCAGGTTTTCCAAATAAGATGCCCAAGGTAGATTGGTCCAGGAATCTGCCTACTTTTAACGATGATGGTAAGAAAGATGCTGCTTTACATCTGATTAGATTTCATATGCATATTCGCAAGTTGAAAGTGGCTTTTCCTGAAGATTGTTTGATGAAGATATTCCTAGCCACTCTGGAAGGTGAAGCTCAGTCATGGTATGAAAATTTGCCGCTGGCCTGTATTTACTGTTTAAAGGACTTTCATGCCCTGTTCATTGAAAGATATCAAGTGTCTTATCCATCATTAAATTTAGTTCATGACTGTTGCAAACATGCTTCTACTTTTATTGAAAGCCTTGAGAAATATTATGAAGATGATAATTTCATGGATGATGAGATCATGGAAGCCCTATATGAAAATCCATTTCAGCAACATGAAGAGAACCTAGAGGATACCCATAAAGAAGATCATGAAAATTTGCAGCAGGATCAAGATTTTAGTGCAGTGGAAGATGAAGGAATGTTGCATCTTGACAGTCAACCGGAATTACATGAAATGGATCAGCAGTATGAGGAAAATCTGTATACTCCTTCACTTGAAATCAATGAAGACAATCACTGTTTGAGCCGAAGAAAACAAAGGGCATTATCTCCTCTGTCTGAAGATGAGATAGATCAGCTATTGAAAGGTCATGTTCCAGCTCAAGTTAACGCAGATCTGCAGTGTGCACATGGTCAAGAAGGTGATGGTGGAACTTCTTCCTTTTCTGAAATGGATGACAGTCCTGTAAGCAACTTTATAGATCAGCAGGTTGAAGATGTCTATATGGCTGAAAGTGATGAAAGAGAAAGTGTCATTTCAGATCTGCCCACAGAAGAAGACAGCATGCCGGGAACTCAAGTTTCAGTTTCAGATTGTGATAATGACCAGCCAACTATTTCAGATCTACATTCAGATTGTGATGACCAAGCATACCTTGTGTTGAGTTCTGAAAAAGAGAGTTTTGCTATTGAGATCATAGAAAAAGTTTTTGATCCAGATGTTCTCATGCCATCAGAACAGAGCCTTCATAAAGAGGTAATCCAATCAGTTAATGAAAAAGTTTCTCTTGATGAAGTTATGCTAGATGATAGAAATGATAGTGTTGAGCATCAAGAATCAGCTGAAGTTGTCTTCCTTATGATTGATGAATATAATGATAATCTGGCTGTCATGTCATATGAAGATGACCTACAATATATTCAGGCTACAGGCGATCAAAACATTCAGGATTCCCTTTTAGTTTCTTTTTCATATGTCTCATGTGTTGAAATTTTCTTTGAAGAAGAGATATGCTCATCCACCTGTTCATAATTTTTTGAAGCCCAGGAACATATTGTTACTGAATTACATGATGAAGGAAGATCAGAATTAGAAGCAGGAGAAAAAGACACCTTGTTTCTTCAGCAGGAGGTAAATCTTCATGTTTTTCAGGATCCAATGGCAGATTTATTGCAGTCAGTAGTGAAGGTGAGTATTGCAGTATTCAGTGATGAAGGAGATCATGGTCAATTATGTTTTTGGATGCCCAGTTACCAGTATCTATTGTTGACCAGGAGATCAGATCAGAAGAATCAGTCAAGAAGCCATCTGCTTGACTGGTTACATTGGAAAGCCAATTATACATGATTGTACATATTTCATTAGTATGCAGGTGGTTGTCATCATGATTCCAAATCTTGATGGACTGCTGCCTTTTTTCCAAAAGCTTTGTAAATTCTTGTTTTAAGTCGGTCATGAGTCATTTGTGTTTGGTCTGTTGAGTCAGTTTTTTCAAGTCATTTCAGTTTGCCATCGAGTCGGTTTGAGTCAAGTTTCAGTCAAGTTTCAGTCGGTTTTCAGTCAAGTTTTCATTCAATAAATGTGTCAAAGGTTTTGTGTTATCCGTTCAAATAATGATTCCATCGCCCAATGGATGAAGGCACTGGTCTGCTCTCCCAAAGATCTGTCGTTCTTGGCACCTCCAAGGAGCTACCATCCCCATTGGAGCCAATGTTAGAGTCAGCCTTTGCAGCTTTCCTTCAGTGATCAAACATGCTCTTAAAAAGTGATTTTAAGGTGTCAAGGTCAAATTTTGTCATTTCAATGAGTCTTCAAGAAAAATTTGGTCACTAGGCATTAGGTCTAGGGTTTGTTTTCACTCTTTTCAAATTTGTCCAAATGTCGGTCCATGTCACCATTTAGCTGAGTGTGCCATCATTCAGAGGGTTTTCATCATCATGTCAAGTTCCATTGGGTCATTTTACAGCTTGTTCATGCTTCAGTTGTGCCTAGGTAAGGTCCATTTCCCTCTCTTAGGGTTTTGGAGGTAATTTCTCTTGGACGGTCAAATCATTAGAAAAACTTGTATCCTGATGTTCATACACCTTCCCCTATCATTAATGTACCTTATTAAACACTTCCCATCACTGAGATCCCCCAAATTCCTCATTTTTGCACAAACCTTAGTTTCTTGCCACAACTTGGCAATTTTCTAGGCTAGGCCTGTGTTTTGCCCTTTTGGACCCCTTCCCCTCACTCAATCTCTGAGATTCCACTTTCCCCTGCTTCCTAACATCCCTCCCTACTTCCAAAAATTTCCCCAAGAATTTAGAAGCCCCTTATCCCCTTCATTTCGCTTCATTTTGACAAAATTCCTTGTTTCACACATCGGGATAAGTTTCACTCAAAAGATGTTTCAGAGCAATAAAAGATGAATTTTGGAAAATTGAGAGAGGTTTTTGTCCAAAACATGCCAAAGAAGAAAAACCTCCCTCACTTTTTACATAGGTATCATGGTTTTAGAGAAATGTCAAAAATACCGTTGCCTCAGGAGAATTGAATGCACCTCTAAAGTGACCTTGGGAAAATCAAGATTTCTCCTAGCATGGTTGGCTAAATGACTTGCTTGATGAGTCAAAGGATAACTAGACACAAATATATTTCCAATGAGCTATCATGAGCTCAATTTGGAGTTGAGGAAGACCTTCAAAAGTTGACTACAACAGCGCTCTGCCTTGAGGTAGCCTCATTCTGCTCATTTTGACAAGTTTTGGAAGATTTGATTTCTGACAAGGACACTAAAGTCCAAATTGAAAAATTTCACTTTGGTTGGAAAGTAGACTCCAAGATCTTTCCAACAAGCTATCACACGCTCAATTTGGACACCGGGAAGGCCTCCAAAAGCCTCCTGCAAAATGCACTATGTAGCGCGCTACCCATATAGGAGGCGCGCTACCCATATAAGGGGCGCTACCCATATAACGCCTACAGCCCGTGTTAAACCTCAAGTGCGCTACCCATATAAGGCGCGCTACCCATACAGCGACAGAGCCAAAAAAATTTGTCTTTCCGTCCGATTTTGAGCTCAAACGCCTCCATCCACTTGTAAACAAGTTTTTAATCATTGCTCAGTGATTTTTGAAAGAGGTTTTGGTATTTTTTGAAGTTGGGAAACAAGCATTGCTTGAGGAGAAATATATAAACCCTATGTTCATAGCAAATTCAATTCTCAGGGTTTTAAAAGATATAGTGACAGTCTAGTGAAGGGTTTGTAAATTTTCGTGATTGGTATATGTGCTCATACCTATATTGCTTGTGGCACCCTGGCACATTATGTACATCATCCTCATGCCTTTTTTCCATTTTACCACTGCTGTCACATCCTTTCATGTTGACTTGTCCATATAGTCTCATGTTTTCACATAGTTTTTTGCCATAATATTACCACTGTTGTCCTTGCTATTGTTTCATTGCCAAACACAAACACAGTCCATTGACAAATCCTTGGCCAGCATTACAAAGGGCTGTACACTACATTTGCACTGTCTACTCATTTGTCAAATTCACTTGTGATCCAAAAACAGAGACTGTTTCTATGCCACTAAAACAGAGCTATTACCACTATCACTTGTTTGCTTATGATGTTTTGGTACATATGCAATATATTTGGGTTTTGAGAATGCATTGAAGCCTTTGACTTCACTACACCAATATCAACACACATATTGCAGACAACTTCTTTTCAAAGCCATGTCAGAGACAGAGTCAGTTTATGAGCAGGAGTCAAACCCAGTGATTCCTGTGAGGGTGTGTGCACGGAGGTCTCTAAAGAGTGGCAGCGACAGCATCTCGGGGAAGGCCTACTTCTTTGGCTCAATTGCGGAGACTTGCCGCATGCAATGGTTGTTTTCGAGCATCACGATGGAGTACTATCTCCACCCGGGGTGGAAGGGGTCTCGTTGACTACATCGACAAAGCAAAAATGAAGATTCTGAAAAGGAGGTTGAGCGAAGCACTAAAACGGCGGAAAAGGCCTGATCCACTTCGGATTTTGGCCGAGGCTTCATTGGATGGGCAAGATACATGATGGAGGGTCTTCACTCCGAATTTGAGCAAATTCGGAGAATTTTTTGTCATTTTGAAATTTTGGTCTCAAAAACAGGTTTTTCAGTTAAGCGGGTCTCGCACTCATATGCTCACTTTTTTTTGGGACACTTGCTGAAGGAAATCTTTGAATTTTTGGATTTTTCATGATAATTTATGCATCCTCAGGCATTTCCGAAGCATTTCATCAGATTCTGGATGGTCAAAAAGCTCAAAAACACCATGAAAACCACCTTGCTGCCACCTTTTGCACCAGCAGGAAGTACTTCTGGGAGAATGAATTTTTGGAGGGGAAAATGAGCTCCAAATTGGGAAATTCCACTTGGGTTGGATATCCAACATCTAGGGCTTTCCAACGAGCTATCATGAGCTCAATTTGGATTCCGGGAAGTACTTAGAATTAGGCCTGAAAGGCACCTTTACCCATACAGCTCAGGCGCGCTACCCATATAGATTTTTGGCTGAATTTTCAACTTCCAGCTCAAAATTTCGGCCAGTTGGGACCAGTTTTGCTTGTGGATGAAATTTTTGGGTTTTCATGATGTAAATTGATGGTTGGCATGTAACTTTGGCTAAATTTTACCTATTCTAGAATATTCACTCTCAAAAAAGTGAAAATCATGTAAATGAATCGGTTTCCACTCTTTTAGAGGCAAGTTGTTAGCTGCCTAGATTTTAGCTCCTTGATTAGAATTTGGTTGAAACTGATTCCTGAAGAAGGAATTCTACCCCTAGAGGCATGGGAAGGGGTTAGAGTGATCTATATATTGTAATTTTTGAGACATTCTACAGGTTGGACTCTTGGGAAACTTTTGGCACACTATTGTACATATTTTTCATATTTTGGCTAAGGAAAGATCAGAGGTTTTGCAGCACCTGTTGGGATTCTTGTGGCTTTCAGTTTTTGATGGTGTTTTCTCTTAGTTTATTGTAATTTATTTCATGTTTAATGTATGCCATCCCTTCTTATGCTTCTGAAACTAAATGAATGAGTAGATGAGGTTGAATCCATTGTTTACAGTGCTCTGCCTTTGAATTCGTTTAGTTTTACATGTTTTCGCCTGTTTGGAGAGGATCCAAGTTCTTCTTTGCCCTCTTCAGCTCCTTTTCGTTCTGATCTATCCATATACTCGATCAAAAGCATCAAGACTACTGCCTACCTCGCCCCAACTCGGATTCTGCAAAGATCTGGCCTTATCCCCGGACTCAAAAATTGTTTTTCCCATTTCTCCAACAAAAACCCAAAAATCAAAATCAAACTTTCCTATCTCTTTACTAGCCTAAAATCAGTATTCTTTATAAGTCATGTCAACCCCTTTGAAGACCTTTTGCCGAGATAGACCCGGAGAGAGCCCTCTCCTGTCCTCGTAGGGCTAGCTACGAGGCTGAGCGTGGTTTGATGCCAGCCTTGAGTTTTACCATAATTCAGCTGCGTGGGTTGGCGCTAACATAGTAGATTTGGCTCCAATGAGGATGGTAGCTCCTTGGAGGTGCCAAGAACTACAGATCTTTGGAAAGCAGACAGTGCCTTCATCCATTGGGCAATGGAGTCAAAAACTCAAGCTGAAATGCATGACTGAAAACTGATGACTTGACGACACAAATTGACTCTCACTCAACTAAGAACTGACTCGATACTTAAACACAACCGAAAAACTGGAAATATGCTCAATATGAAGCTTATTCAATACAACCTACTCTAACAGTTTCATTCATCACCTGATCAAGTGAAATGAAACAACCAATGCAACCATGTAAGCATCCTGGCTGCTGTTTGATTTCTTCCCACATGCTTACTGATGCACAGGAAAAGGAAAGAATCGAAAGGCAACTCCCATGGAAATTTGAACTCAAGCTGACTGCTGATAAACTTGCAAAGCATGAATTGACTAGAGGACTTCAAGAAAACTGCAAAAGGATCTTCATACACATAGCTATTGATTTCCATTAACACATCACTGCTCTGATCCAGATAATCTCCATACCTTAATCTTAAAATTTTTCTCACCTCTATGCTGTCTTTCTTTGGTGATTGCAACAAGCTGCCAAAAGGATCTTGAAATTCATGAAAAACCGAACTCCGTTGCTGATTCCAGACAGAACAAAAGTCTCCTTTATCAATCTCCTCATATGAAAAATCTGTTGAACAACACAATGAAATTGACTTTTGAACAAGATTATTATCAACATTATTTTCGGGCACATGGTTAGCTAATGGAGCAGAATTTTTATAGCAAACATCATCCAACACACGAGCAATAGGATCATCAAAAACTTGAGAAGACTGCTGCACTGTATCCCTTGAAACTGTATGACATCCTACTGGCTGTTCCTCTTTTTCTTGAGATATATTACGAAGATTCTGCCTTATAAACTGAAATGCTTCGAAACAAAAGGGTATATAATTTTCCTGCATCATCAAATCATGTATTTCATCTTCCACATCTTCATCTGTAATCTGACCTTCAATTGCATTGGATGGCTGCAAATCTGATGCTACAAGCTGCTCATCTGAAGATTTACTATGCAATTTATCTTTCAAAAGCTGAAATGATTCAAAACAGAAAGGTACGAAGTCACCTTGAATCATTAAATCATGTGTGCCTACTTCCAAGTCTTCAGCTGCAACTTGAAAATCAATGACTTTTGGGGGCTGCAAGTCTGAATATGAGAAGTTTTCGTTGCCCTCAAGACGATCCAGATCAAGACTTGTTGACGTTTGATTTCTGATTGCATGGAAGTTATCTCTAATGAAATGAAACGAATCAAAACAAAAAGGCAAAGATCCTTCACTTACATCAAAATTTTCTGCACTTTCCTCATCATTGCCATAGCTGATATGCATCGGTTGATCACTGTACTCGAGCTGCTGAAAGTGAACTTCCTCCTCGCACAAACTAGCTATTGATTTGTCTGCAAGATTAGCTTCTGTTTGGAGAACATAATCATCATCATACTGATCAAACTGAGGCAATTCTTCAGTATAAAACACATCATCAAACATACACATCATATCAACAGCTCTCTCTTCTTCACAATGATCTATAAAACAATCACTATGACTACTGGGATCAGAAACAAAATGTTTTGGATCAGCAACTTGTTCTTGAATGTCATTTTCATTTTTTGCAGTTATTTTCCACACCATCTCTTCTACTGCGTTTACGAAAAGATCAAGCTTTTCCTCTGAAAGTGTCAGCTGCTCTGAAACATTCTTCTTTTCTTCTTCCTTCAACCTTGCCCTCCGGATCAGAAAATGAGCCTCTACATTCACTGCCTTGTTTTGCATCTCGTGAAGTGTTGCAATATTCTTTTCTCTCAGCTGAAACTCCATTTCCGGATCAAAGGCACTTGGGTAGTGCAAGAGGGAAGATCTAGGAGAAGGTCTTATATCAACAGGCATCGAATAATAAACTTGGTTAAATCTGGCAGAAAACTGTTGTACTGTCTCCCCTGGCAATCTTTTCAGCTGGTTATACTCCTCTATAATCAACAAAAAGTTTTGTCTGATCATCCACCTGTCGAGGAAAACTGTGACGAACTGCTGGAAATCTGAGATGCTCGCATCAGGCAGGGCTTTAAACCAACTCTTCACTTGGCCTTGCAAAGAAAGAGCAAAAAGCCTAATACTAACATCTTCATCATCAACTTCAAAAAGATCTAGAAAATTCTCAACATTCTGCACATGTTGCTCAGCGTTGACATTGTTACATTCACCGTCAAATCTTGGTAGATATAGGTCATAATTTTTAGGGAAAGCATGAAGAACAGAAGGTGAAACAAGAGGTTTGTACTGATCTGGAATTTTACAAGGTGTAGGGGTATGTACAAGAGTTGCGGGATCAGTTTTGTTTTCTTTAGGCTCATCACTCTGAAGAGAGTCATCATAATATGTGGGAAAAGTAAGGAGACCAGGATCAAAGGGAAACTCAACATTTACACTTTTTGAATGGGTCGAGTGAAGATTTTGATCACCTTCCTCATACGAAAAATTCTGAAAAACCTTCAGGATAGCTTCAAGGACAGCAAAGAAATAGTTTACAAGAAAGCAAACTAGATCCTGAATACCATTCCACTTTGGATACCTGAACTTTGTGGAAAATCCTTCCATTTTCTCAGAGAAAGAGTCAATCCTCCAGTGGAGTCTCTACTTCGAATTGGAGTCACCAGGTGAAAGATTTCAGCCTTCTTATTTCTGATCGCTGTCCACCATCAACCATCAGATCTGAACTCGATACATGTACTGGGGAAATTTATAAGTTAAGTGTTACGATTACAAGCTAGACCGGAGATCGACTGAAGCAGCGTTTATCTACTATGCACTCGCAGAGCAAGAGCAGTTTGAAAGCTACCTGGAATGACTTCAGGCTCCGTCTGTAGCTATAAATCAAACAAAACTAACCAGAAAACCAATTTCTTCCCCAGTATGGTCGCCACTATGTTAGCGCTCAAATCTACCTTGGGCTGAAATAAGGTAAAACTCAAGGCTACATCAAACCACGCTCAGCCTCGTAGCTAGCCCTACGAGGACAGGAGAGGGCTCTCTCCGGGTCTATCTCAGCAAAAGGTCTTCAAAGGGGCTGAGATGACTTATAAAGAATACTGATTTTAGGCTAGTAAAGAGATAGGAAAGTTTGATTTTGATTTTTGGGTTTTTGTTGGAGAAATGGGAAAAAACAATTTTGGGTTCGGGGATAAGGCCAGATTTTTGCAGAATTCGAGTTGGGGCGAGGTAGGCAATAGTATTGATGCTTTTGATCAAGTGTATGGATGGATCAGAACGAAAAGGAGCTGAAGAGGGCAAGGGAGAACATGGATCCTCTCCAAACAGGTGAAAACATGTAAAACTAAACAAATTTAAAGGCAGAGCACTGAAACAATGGATTCAACCTCATTTACTCATTCATTTAGTTTCAGAAGCATAAGAAGGGAATGGCATACATTAAACATGAAAGAACTTACAATAAACTGAAAGAAAACACCATCAAGAAACTGAAAGCCACAAGAATCCCAACAGGTGCTGCAAAACCTCTGATCTTTCCTTAGCCAAAATATGAAAAATATGTACAATAGTGTGCCAAAGTTTTCCCAAGAGTCCAACCTATCCAACCTCTGAAAATGATTGAGAAATTCATCTTATAGACCTTCCTAACCCCTTCCCACACCTCTAGGGGTCGAATTCCTCCTTCTAGGAGCAGTTCCAACTAATTCTAAACAAAGAACTAGAAAATAGGCATCTAAACAACTTGCCTCTAAAAGGGAGGAAACTGATTCTTACATCTGATTTTTACTTTTTTAGGAGTGAATCATCTAGAAGAGGTAAAAGTGAGTCAAAGTTACATTCCAACCATCAATTTACATCATGAAAACTCAAAAATTTCATCCACAAGCAAAACTGGTCCCAACTGGCCGAAATCCTGAGCTGGAAGGTGAAAAATTGACCAAAAATCCATATGCGTAGCGCCCCTGAGCCATACACGTAGCGCGCCTTTCAGCCTGATTTTGGAGCACTTTCTGGCATCCAAATTGAGCTCATGATAGCTCGTTGGAAAGCCATGGATGTTGGCTATCAAACCCAAGTTGAATTTCACAATTTGGAGCTCATTTGCCCCTCCCAAACTTCATTCTCCCAGAAGTACTTCCTGCTGGTGCAAAAGGTGGCAGCAAGGTGGTTTTCATGGTGTTTTTGGGCCTTTTGACCATCCAGAACCTGATGAAATGCTTCGGAAATGCTTGAGAATGCATAACTTACCATGAAAAACCCAGAAATATAAAGTTTTCCTTCAGCAAGTGTCCCGAACAAAAGCGAGCACGTCGACGCGCTACTCGTATAGCTGAAAAATTTGTTTTTGGACCAAAATATTTCAAAATGACAAAAATTTCTCCGAATTTGCTCAAATTTGGAGCGAAGACCCTCCATCATGTATCATGCCCAGCCAACGAAGCCTCGGCCAAAATCCGGAGTGGATCAGGCCTTTTCCGCCGTTTTAGTGCTTCGCTCAACCTCCTCTTCAGAATCTTCATTCACGCTTTGCAGACATGCATGCGAGCCCAATAATGATTTTTCATATGACGGAACATGTCTTTGTTTCTATCATGATCCTGTGAATGTACCTACTCTGATGAAGAAGGCGAGACCCCTTCCACGCCATGTGGAGATAGTACTCGCGCTGCTGATGAAGTCAACGAGACCCCTTCCACCCTGGGTGGAGATAGTACTCGCGCTGCTGATGAAGTCAACGAGACCCCTTCCACCCCAGGTGGAGATAGTACTCGTCGTGATGCTGCAAACAAAACTCTGTGGCCTCTCTGATATGTTACCACTACTGGTGCACTGCTATGCTCCATCTCAGTACATCAACCTCAACAGTTGAGTCACTGTCCTGCTCATATCCTTGCTCATAAACTGAATCCGTCTCTGACATGGATTTGAAAACAAGTTGTCTGCAATATGTGTGTTGATATAGGTGTAGTGAATTCAAAGTTTCAATGTATGCTCAAAACCCAAATATGTTGCATATGTACCAAAACATCATAAGAAAATAAGTCACAATGGTAATAGCTCTGTTTTAGTGGATAGGGGTAAAAACAGTCTCTGTTTTGGATCACAAGTGAAATTGACAAATAAGTACCAAGTGCAAATGTAGTGTGTAGCCCTTTGTAATGCTGGCCAAAATTTTTCAAAGGAGCAAACAAATATGGGACTATGTTTTATCAATGGAGAATGGGAACAATATGACAATGACCACAGTGAAACAAATGGCCATGACAGTGGTAATAGAATGATGATGGCAGCAGTGGTAATATTATGGTGATGGAGGATATGGACAAGTCAACATAAGACTATGTAAAAACATGGAAAGACATGACAGCAGTGGTAAGATGATAAACTGAGGGCGTGAGGATGATATACACAACGTGCTAGGGCATGAGCATATTTACCATTCACAAAAGTTTACAAACCCTTCACAAAACTGTCATATATCTTTTAAAACCCTGAGAATTGAATTTGCTATGAACATAGGGTTTATAGATTTCTCCTCTTTCCACATCAAACTCACTAATTTTCCACTTTAAAAATACTAAAATCCTATTAAAAAATTACTGAGCAATGTTTAAAAACCTACTTGCACGTTGATGGAGGCGTTTGAGCTCGAAATCGGACGCAAAAACAAAATTTTTTGGCTCTGTCGCTGTATGGGTAGCGCACCTACCCAATGGGTAGTGCACCTTATATGGGTAGCGCATTTGAGGTTTAACACGGGATATAGGCGTTATATGGGTAGCGCCCCTTATATGGGTAGCGCGCCTCCTGTATGGGTAGCGCGCTACATAGTTCATTTTGCAGGAGACTTTTGGAGGCCTTCCCGGTGTCAAAATTGAGAGTGTGATAGCCTGTTGGAAAGCTCTTGGAGTCTACTTTCCAACCCAAGTGGAAGTTTTAAATTTTGACTTCATTTTCCTTGTCAGAAATCAAATCTCCCAAAACTTGTCAAAATGAGCAGAATGAGGCTGCCTCAAGGCAGAGCACTGTTGTAGTCAATTTTTGAAGGTCTTCCTCAACTCCAAATTGTGCTCATGATAGCTCATTGGAAAAGGTCTCTCACCAATTTATCATTGTTCATCAAAATTGTTTATTATGTGCTAGGGAAATGTGATTTTCCCAAGGTCACTTGAGAGGTGCATTCAATTCCTCACGAGGCAACGGTATTTTTGACATTTCTCTAAAACCATGATACCTGTGTAAAAAGTGAAGGATTTTTTTCTTCTTTGGCATGTTTTGGACAAAAACCTCTCTCAGTTTTCCAAAATTCATCTTTTATTGCTCTGAAACATCATTTGAGTGAAACCTATCCCGATGTGTGAAACAAGGGATTTGTCGAAATGAAGGGGCTTCTAAATTCTTGGGGAAATTTTGGGAAGTAAGGAAGGATGTTAGGAAGTAGGGGAAAGTGGAATTTCAGAGATTGAGTGAGGGGAAGGGGTCCAAAAGGGAAAAACACAGGCCTAGCCTAGAAAATTGCCAAGTTGTAGCAAGAAACTAGGGTTTATGCGAAAATGAGGAATTTGGGGGATCTCAGTGATGGGAAGTGTTTAATAATGTACATTAAGGATAGGGGAAGGTGTATGAACATCAGGATACAATTTTTTC